>CM014080.1:39769737-40208658 GCA_004119915.2 Collichthys lucidus
GACCTCATCCACTGCACTGTCCTGAACTTGTTCCTATTATGAACAGCAGTCAACAGCCGGAAGCATGAAATGTAGACTTAGGGCTGTAGAGGCTGTAGACGTATGATGCCTCCTGCTCACTCTGTGTGTCTCAGGCTTACCCCTCACTAAAGCCCCTGGCAGCGTGGATCACAGATCTGTGCCAGCGAGTCGATCAGTTTGCACGCTGGGCAGAGACAGCACATCCACCCACCTTTTTCTGGCTATCCGGCTTCATCGCGCCCAACAGTTTTCTCACCGCTGTGCTGCGTTCCTATGCTCAACGACACAATGTGAGAATCCACACAACCATGCAAGTCATAAAGTGAAACATTATATTAGTAAACCCTGCTTGTTTATCCAATAGAAGTTGTAAGAGATTTCATAAACTCCAACCATATGTGATTCTACAACTGAAGTTAAGACTGTGTCAAATGAACAAAACTAGATGTGAGCAACAGCTGCACTTCACTTTTCAAACCTTTTACTGTTATGTTCTGATTCATTTTCACTGCACACATCATACACACATAAAACACTGCTGGTTTTCAGTCAAAACCCACCTGCTGAACATCCATCCATAGCCTCTCCACCTACTACAACCACTGCACTTAACGTTGTTCTCTAGGAACCTTAAGCTAATTTAGCCAACACATATGTGTTAATAACTGTCATTCATCCTGTTTATTTGAAGAAGCTATTCTAATATGGCTCTACTGCAATGAATGGACCAGTGATAATAACAGCAGTTCTTCTTGCAGGCACCAGTGGACATGCTGTCCTGGAAGTTTACAGTGTCCACTGTAGATGACAGCAACCTTCTTGATGCACCCAAGGTGACATTTCTGTCTCATCAACTTTTTTGTACAGATGTCATTCCATCCCATTTTTCATTTCTTCTCTCTTCCCGTTCCTCAAATCTGCTTTTTTATTTCATGTTTTATAAGTTTCATTTTGAAATTAGTGGAAAATGTTTTTAGTCAAGGAGTCTGTCATTGTAACCTTTTATTTCTCACACACTTGATCTGATTTCTCAGCCCTTCATGGAATTACTTTTTATTTTTGTTGAGATTATTATTTTGCTACGGGTACATTGGTCTTAAGTGTGTTTGAAGTTGTACTTACACTATTCATAACAAATTACTCATACGTGCTATTGCTTTTTCACAGAAATGGTTGCAGCTGGCAGAAATTCTGAAAAACTGTAAAACTAATTAAAGCTCTCTGTCACATATTTTGCTCAACTGACACCAAACTAACTACACAGTCTTCAGATTGTCCTCCACAAATGATTCAGCCAGATCTTTGATTATCAAAAATCTATTATTAACTATTGCAGTCAGTGTCAGTCAGTATCATTTCACTTCATGTGTGTAAATCAATGACAGACATGTTGTTCAGATTCTGTCAGTAGTTTGAAATCTGCCTTTTCATACACACAGCAGTTATAATGACACTGGTGGTTGTATCAGTCTTAGCATGAAACCACCTCCGATTGTCCTATTACTCCTATCTCTTAGCCATCTCTCTTAGCCCTCACTGACTACCTCCTGTTATTCTTCCATGTTTCTCCTCTCCCCCAGGACGGCGTATTTGTCAGAGGTTTGTACCTGGAGGGGGCTGGCTGGGACACGAGGAACGCCTGTCTGGTGGAAGCTGAGCCCATGCAGATGGTCTGTCCAATGCCCACCATCCACTTCAAACCTGTGGAAAAACGCAAGAAGGCCAAGAGTGAGTGCTGTGCTACTTTGTGACTCTTGTTTTGTTTTAGTTTCATCTGTGGTTTCATCTGTGGTTTTACTGTGTGTGTGTGTGTGTGTGTGTGTGTGTGTGTGTGTGTGTGTGTGTGTGTGTGTGTGTGTGTGTGTGTGTGTGTAGGTACATACCAGTGTCCGTGTTACTACTACCCAGTGCGTTCCGCGGAGGTATCTTTTGTGATCAGCGTACAGCTCAACGCTGGAGCTGAGACCCCAGACCACTGGATCAAGAGAGGGACTGCTCTCCTCATGAGCCTGTAGAACTGAGGCATCAACACACACACACACACACACACACACACACACACACACAGTGTGTAGTAGCTCTACGTTTATTCTAAGTTTATTATTAATTGTTGGTTTTAGATGTTCTATGTTATTGTTTTTATGTTTGTGTTGTATTGTTACCTGAGCAAATTAAATTTGACAGATTTTCAAATTGCAACGTGTCTTACATCACATCATATTTACACATTCATCAGGAACATTTGAACTATGCACAAAGGATTTGTTCTGTCCGAGTCAGGTTGAAAAGTTTGTGACACTTTTTCTGTGCCCCCAGTTCTTTAAACTTGGGCACAAAAGGTGTGAGAGCCAGGCGTGTAAATGTTCATTGGTGAGTTTACACCTGTATTTGTTCTTCACCATTGTCATTGTTGAAAAGGCTGACTCGCAGGAGTAAGTTGAAGGAAACATGGTAAGAATCTGCAGGGCCATTTTCTGCAAGACACCTGCAGAAGCCATCTTCGTTTAAAGGTGGCAGGGTCACAGAGAGATTCCTGCAGGGCAAGGTTTTCTTAAAGCTCAATCAGCTCTGACTGAAGAGAAGCAGCACTAGCCCATGGGCAGATGCTCGTTCTCGTTCATGCACTCCTTTACTACTTCAGCATCAATCAAAGGCTTTTTGTGCTTGCCTAAGACCAATGCCACTCGCAGTGAGGCTGCAGTCGTGTGCTCCTGCTGGGTTGCTGACCTGACTATCACAGTTCATGCTGTTGATATAATGCTTGCATTTGATTTATTTTTCTGGTTCTTACTGCAGAGTTTTGTGGATAATTCTGTTCGAAGTTCCCATGCTTTGTTTTATAATGCCGCTTAATGTTTCCACTTTTGACGAGAGCAACGGTCTCATTGCAGATTTAACACATTGGTTTTGTGCTCCCCGCAGGCAGTACAAATGCATATTTGTCTGTCCACTCTGTCTTAAATTCTCGGTTTTCTGAATCCACCTTTCATTTCCTTTTCAGTTTGGAGCACGCCATGTTTTGTTTTTTTGTTTGCTGAAAACTAACTGATAACTCTATCACTGACTGACAGACAGAAAACAGACTCGCACGCTGGACTCATGTTCGCAGCTTCACTGAGTTGTCATTGTGATGATAAACAACCTGATATTTGTTTTTTGATTTGATTTGGCTATGCTGAAACACATCCAGAAATCGCATGGCAATGAAATCTTGCTTGAAACACTATGAAAATAAAATAATAATAATAATAATTTTATTAGTAATATTTATTAGAGAGAGATCCGCTAGTTGAGTTTGTCTGCTTTAGAGGATCAGAATCTGTGATACATTTTCTGGATAGATGCTGGCTGCAACAGAAGTCCTGAAACGTTGGTCGTTGCCCTGATATGAATAAATTCTTCTCCGATGGGTTCTGGAATGTTTTGTTCTGTACCAACAAAGATTGGTCCTGGATCAGGTGTTTACGTGCCAGAACATCCTGGCACGTAAACAGGTCAGGTAAGCAGATTCAGGTTTCTAAAACCAGGAAATTGTGTTCGACATGCTCCAAAAACCGGTTCAGGCTAGTTGGTGAGTAAAAAGTCGGGGACTCAAATTAGATGTCCTACTTTTATGATATAATATCACTGTAGCATGAACTTTTTACATTTTTACAAAGTCAAATCAAGAAGAGACTTGCACAAAACTAAAGATTAAAACTAGAACTAACAAAACTAAAATTATTTTTTAAATAATTAAAGTAAATCGTCTTTGTTCTGCTAGTTACCTGTCGTATTAGGTCCTTGAATGTGAGAGAATTGGACCTGAAAAGTCGTTGAATTTAATGTTTAATGTGTAGGAACCATAGATTATCTCTCTATTTAATTAAGGGACTTGAAACCAATACAGTAATTATTCTCTGAGACATAAACAACTTTTTAATCTGGACTCAGATACATATATAAAAAAACTTTAATCTGGATTTGCTGAATATTTCAATCCAATCCAATCCACTTTATTTATATAGCACGATTTTAGTAAACACAGGGTTTCCAAAGTGCTGCACAGTACGATAAAACACATTAAATAACACTATAGTAACACAACAAAACATCAAGTAGATAAGAGAAAGATAAAAGCAAAAAACAAAAAATAAATAAATAAAAATAAAATGAGTAAAAGGCACTAGATAAAATAAATAAAAACAGACAAGTATAAATAAGTAAATAACAAAATGCATGTATGCACATAAAATCAACCAACTACATGGTGTTAAAAGCCAAAGAGAAGAGGTGGGTTTTAAGAAGGGTCTTAAAATGAGACAGAGAAGAGGCCTGTCTCACGTGCAGCGGGAGTTTGTTCCAAAGCTTGGGGGCTGCAACGGCAAATGCTCGATCCCCTCTGGACTTAAGCCGAGCCTTAGGGACAGTCAGGAGCAGCTGGTTCGCTGACCTGAGGGAACGGCTAGGCGTGTAGGGGAGCAGCAGCTCAGATAGGTACGGTGGGGCAAGGCCATTCAAGGCCTTAAAAGCAAATAAAAGAACTTTAAAATGAATCCTAAAATGAACAGGCAGCCAGTGGAGTAAAGCTGAAATCGGTCGAATATTTGCTAAAACTGAATCGGCTCTGTTCTCAGTTTCCCTCCCGTCTGCATTAGCCTTCATGCCTTTCTGTGAAAAAAGTCTCCATAGGGGTCTATACCCCTCACCATAATTTACACTGATCCCATAAACCAGCAGCTGTGGGTCCTCTTGTCCCCTTTGGAGCAGGCTTTGAGTTTACTGTCATGTAAATACAGCATACAACAGCACAGAGCCCTCCAGGTATCTACTGCAGCTCTTTTATTTTAATCTGAAAAGGGAAGAGTTGCCATGAAGTGTCATTTGAAAGTCTTTTGAGATATTTGGATTATTGATCTTTAGATGTGGGAGATTAATGGAGAGGCCCTGATCATGTTTGGGATCTTTAAATGCTCATTTTCACATGTCTCTTTCAGCTGTTTGAGTTGTTATCAGAAGTTTGTAGTTTGGGACTGAGCAGCTAGGTGGAGCCGTGGAGCAGTGCAGCAGCATGTGTGAAAGATCACTGTTGAAAATCACAAGCCTCCACCCTGCTAAGAAGACCACACCTTCTGTCACCACCACTACCTAAGGTTTTATAAGTCCGCCCCCAAACCTCATGCCCTCTCTCTCTTTTTTCCCTCCACTGCAGAACAAAGGACACACTGACTGCACCTTTTGTCTTTCTTATTGTGGATGAATTAAGTTATATGAAACTATCCACCTCTTTATGTTCATCTTCTTTTGTTTATTGAAAATAAATTACATTGAACGGCTCACTGGATCCTGGGTGTTTAATGTGCACACCACATTGGATGTTCCTGAACCAACATCAGAGCATTTATAGTTTTGATATGACAGTTTTTTTCATGGTCCTTCAAGCCGGAGCAACATCCATGCTGGAAAATGGATCCACAAGCCGTTCTGCCTCATGATGGGAGAGAGCTAGGAGCAAGGCCTCGGCGTTAAGTAATGCCTCCCAGATACCTGCAAGACTATCAGACTGAACTATACAGTAGGCCGCCTCATCAACCACAGGAAAGGGCAGAGCCTGTATCAGAGACTCCTTAAACTGCCCTGTTAAGGCAAGCAGTTGCACAACTGAAAGGTATGGTTCATGATTTGATGGACAGGGTTCAGCAGTAGGAGCAGAGTTTCTCAGAGGAAGGTTCTGAAGAGGAACGAGATGAGGAGGCCCAAAAAGCACCATATGGATCCAACTAACCACTACCTATTGATAAAGGCCCCCAATATGAGAAAGCACTGTTTGAGCCTAACCTGTCTGAATCAGCACCTGCTTTACATCCTGGTGGAAAAGTTTCCTAGTCAGCTCAGACACTTTTCCATTGTGTCCATCAGATGCCTGCCCGCTTACAACTTGAACATAACAGACCTGTTTCAGCTCCACTTGTGAGATCTGACCCACATATGCATAAAGCCCCTAGCCCATTACCTTCAGCTGCAGCCGTTTATATGCCACCTCTAAGCTCTGCTGTACCAGTTTCGGAGCCATTAAACTTGTGCCACTTCTAGCCATGCCGTATTGGTATCCAGTGTTGGGCACATTACTTTGAAAAAGTAATTAGTTACAGTTACTAGTTACTCACCCAAAAAAGTAACTGAGTTAGTAACTGAGTTACTACACTATAAAAGTAACTAGTTACCCAGGAAAGTAACTAATGCGTTACTTTTTTAAGTTAAAAAATGGCAAATAATTTGGAGTAAAGCAAACAACAGATACCCATACAGGTTTTAATGTATTGCACCTCAACGCAATTACAACTGAACTTCAAGCATGTTCTTTACTTACAAATGTAAGCAGTTAAACAATATGACATGTTTTACACTTGACATGCTGCAAATTAAAACAAACTTTCAATGGCAGCATGTTTTCAACCACATACCTCCCTATCATTTTATTGAGTTCTTGCTGTGTGGTAAGTTTTGGGGTAGAAGCTGAAGCAGAAAAATCCAGCCTTCCTTGTTAGCTAGCTTGCCTTTATCGTGGGGCATGCCGGTGGCCACTAGCTTAACAGACGCGTGTGCAGTCGAGAGATGCTTCATTAAATTCGAGTTGCTTACATTTGACGTGGACCAAGTCTTTGGTCTTAGACACAGTGTGCATGTAACATGTACATTTTTACCTTTTACCTCGACAAGGTTAAAAAACTGCCTATACTTCCACCGTGAAAACGCTGTCTTAGACTCAGCCTCGGGACTCGCCATCTCATCTGACATGCTGTGTGTGTGTGTGTGTGTGTGTGTGTGTGTGTGTGTGTGTGTGTGTGTGTGTGTGTGTGTGTGTGTGTGTGTGTGTGTGTGTGTGTGCGCGCGTGCTACGACCGTGTGTTGGTTTATTTCAACGCCGTTATTCTTATCACTGTTGGTATCAAGTAAGTCCTCATTTTTCTCCTCAAGCGCCAGTGCCAGCTTGCACAGCACCAGCCACCTTGCCCAATGTTTCTTCTCATTATGTATATTCCACAGCAACATCCCAGAGCAGCAGCTCAGTGCCCATGAGTTATCACGATCATACTCAGCTGCCATCGCATGAAGTGCAACCTCCACCAGTCGCTGCACCACAAGCAGTAGCAACTAGCTTACAACTCTTTCCTCATCCAGGCAATGTTGCTCCCTACCAGTTCCCTTGCATGCCTCCTCAGCTCACACAGCAGCCTCAAGCCCAAGGTTTTGTGTCTCAACCCGCTCCAGTTTCATATGCCTCACACTTCACCAGATCTTCCCCTCCTCCCCGTTTGGACTCTCTGGTTACCGAAACTCTAAAACAAGAGCAGGACTCCCAGGCATGCATTGACTCTGTGGTTCATAAAGACAATGTCTCCACAAGTTTGGACTGCCTGGTTAATGAAACTCAGAAGCAAGAGCAGGACACCCCAACATGCATTGTCCCTGCAATTAGGAGTAATGGCATCATCTCCCCAAGTTTGGACTGCCGACGTGATGACACCCAGAAACAAGAGCAGGACGTCTTTGCATCCATTGGCTCTGTAGTTCACAGGAGTCCATTTGGCAGCATGAGGCCTGAAGTAAGTCTTCTCTCTGTTTACGCATGTGTGTGTTGTTGGCCTGATGTCTCTGGTCCAAGAACTGAAAGAACCTGGGAACACATAACTGTTGACCCAGAGGCGCCTCAGTCTGCAGGCAAATGGTCCCTACAGCGGATTGTAGATATTTTTCTTCAGCACCAAAGCAAGAATTGCAAAGCACCTTTACAGAAAGCAGCAAGAATTTTCATATAGATTGACAAATTCGAAGACAGAATGTTTTTGATTAGTTGAATACTTACATATTTTTTCTCCCTGGTTTAAGAGGTCATTTATGAGTTTTTTCACTGGTACTATGTAAAACTTTTTTCTCTTTGTTACTGGATCAGAGCTAAAATATCTAATCAATCGATTAGTGTGTTATTGGATTTTTTAACCCTCTCTTTATTTCAACATATAGCCCTAGCTACACTTGGTATGAGAAAAGATGAACTATAACACTATTGCAACAAGTCCTCCAACTCATACGCTCACCTTTGTCGTTTGTTCATGCACTAGAATACGACCCCATGGAGCGTTTCCAAAAAGCTCCCCCTGTCGGTCGCCGATAAACACATGAGCATTGTGGGTGTGTCACACACCCACAATGCTCACACCGTGTGTGTTCCACATTTATTTGATAGAAGCTAAACTTGATGAGCTCAGCTAACCAAGGTAAGTAGTCAAAAATATTAATTACGCTAATTCATTGTAGAATTGTTGTCAGTGCGACTAGTCCTTGCGTGTTCTTATTGTCATTAATTATGTTTCGATTTAGATTAGTACGTAATTTATTAATGTGTTTTATCGCAGAGCTAATGGTAACTTATTTAGCTAGCTAAATGTTATTCTTCGAAAAGGTCGGCTAATGTGAGTACAGACGTAACCCTTATGAAACTACACAAAACTATAAACGTGTGCGCTAATCCCTCGTTTCCCTCATTTATTTTGGTGATAATGCTGTGAAGCTGGAGCAACAACTAAAAGGTCTACTTTATCGATAAATATTTACGACAGTGAACTGTATAAAATACGTCTATTTTTTATGAATTGCTTGTAAAAAAAAAAAATGATGGAAACTTGACTGGTGAGGACGGTAATTACAGTAAACAGATGTGACTGCCGCTGCATAATATCCATTGTCTGTCATGGTGTCCAGAACCTCTGCATCACGTTTAGTCACAGATGTTAAAAACAAAACAACAACAGTAACAAATGCTTTTCCATAATCATAATAGCTTAATTCTTGATTGACAGAGGTTTGTGCAACATCTGACACCATTCAGCTTCTTGTGACTATGTGTGCAATTTATGTCGTGTATTGGTTGATTATATGATAATTGTTACATTTGATTTTATATCACTAGAGCTAAGTTTCTCTAGAGCGCTACTACAAGTTTTAATTTCTTGAGTTTATGAAATGAATAGGGAGGACCAGGCCCTTAGTAGTACTATACTCATTGAAAACCAACATATTGGGTTACTGTGTTTACTGGTTTTATAAGGTACTGTAAAGAACCATTATTCCTGTCAATGAAATATAGGTGAGAAAATTAATTTATTATTCACTAATGACATACTCTGCAGTGTTCCAATCATATATGTTTCTCTTTCCAGATGCCAACTCAAAAAGTGTGTTCCTTTTGCAAGGAAAACATCGGGGTCGCTACCAAGACCTGCAAGCACTGTGGCACCAAGCAGCCTGCTAAGGAGAGGCTTGAGAAAAAAAAAGAGAAATTCACAGCTGAGTGGAAGGAGCGTCAGAAGAAAAATTGCAGCATCAACAAGGTCTATGATGCCACAAACTTGCTGGTATGTTTTTTTTTTTTTTTTCAAATGTTTGTTATTCCATATCAGTTTCATCTAATACTACGCCATAGCTTTGCAACACAACAACTTGAAACCTTAAAAAAAAGTCTTGCAACTGTACTGTTTACACTGTGGCACAGAGTTGAGACTAGTTTGTGTGACGTCACATAAAGTGTGTCTTTTCCATACCAACAGTTGCGTTATAAGGAAACACCTCTGTGTGGAAGAGCACAACAACCACTGTGTGCTGTTGATTTGTGTTATTACGTAGTTGTGTAGACTAGCCCAACTGTTTCTAACCAGTACACACTGTCCCCATGTGGTGTCCCAAGCAGAGTGGTTGCAAAGTTTGAGACCTTTATATTTAAGACTACTACCATCCAGGGACACATAAAAATCTTTGTATTGTTATGTCTGCATGCAGTTCAAAAAGAGCCAGGGAGCTGGATCAAAAAGTTTGTAGTTATCCCAATAATAAATTATCTCTGTGCAAAAGGCATTTTTTAACACATAGAGAGCTAGGAGGATACAGAGCAAACCAGTGGCTTGTTGAAAAAAACCCACTGAAAATATATATATCATTTTAAGATCACTTAAGCAAAGTAACACAGTTAGTACGGTGTAATGTATAATGAAATTGTAACTATGCAATCACAACAAAACAATAGTAATAGTAAAGACTTTGAATAGACAGTACAGTAGTATCTGGATCTAGATCTCACTATCTATTAACTTGAAACTAATTTAATTGTCCATAAACACAGTTAGTATATTATTGCTTTTCATCAATTCAAATTAAAAGTTCTTAACTACTTAAGGTGTTAGTCACAGAAAGTATGTAACTGTATGCAAGATTAATTCAATCAACTTGGCAGTTTAGAGGCAAAAACTTTTAGAAAAAAGTTATTTTAGAAGTGGAATTTTGAGGTCCATATTTGATGCCAAGCATCTTGTGTTTTGGAGCAGGAGCAGCACTTTCAGTACAGATACATTGAAGCCTGTTATTATTTTGACTTGTCTTTCAACAAATGTTAATGTATTTCAAATGTTTACTTCATTTTGCCATTGATAACATTCAGAAACAGTTTATTTGCAGCAGTAGCTACTTCATGCTAACCTTTAATGAGTTGCTGATCTGTCTAGATACCAAAGCATAAATGTCACCCTTTCTGTATTCTATATTGATGTAATCCAATGAATCGTATAATTTTGTCTACTTTGTTCCAGCTCCACAAGTGGAAGCTTTTAGAGAGGCACCCTGTTCTGTTCCTCTCCAAAAAAACAAAAAATGGTATTGTGGCAGAGTTCCTCTGTCCATGGGACATCGAGGCAGAGGAGGAGGAGGTGGAGGATTCCCTTGCAACAATGCAACAGATCTATGAAAAACTTCTTAATGGTAATGTATATAAACGGGCAATAACCAGTTCCACCAGAATTTCACGAGTTTTTTTTGTGATTTTTGCGATCAAAATGACTGATGGAGAGGGACAGGCTCACTTAAACCCATGGGTCAGGAGCGGGGGCCGTGCACCCACCACCCAACCCTCTCCTCTCCCTGCCTGCCTGGCGCACGTGTAACTGACTCATGCAGGCCACGACAGGGGCACTCCCTCCCCAGCAGGCCGTGTTATGGGGCCCACGAGTGGAGGTGAAGGAGGCAGAGAGAGTAAATCATGTGGGTGGGGAACGGCATCCCCAAAGTCTGCTCTTGAGGGGACGAGGCTGCCAAAGAGCCTGTGACTGCCCCAGCCGACCCTCAGACAAGCATAGCAGAGCCGTGTATTTGATCTATGCTGGAAAACACATATGTGTCGTGTGGAAGGGACGGCATGTTTGGTTATTTTGCAATAATTGTGCAACATAGTAGGAAATATGCGGCCTCACGAAAATATGCGGCATATTGCTGATTACACGTTATTCCAGGCGATCGCAAAATCGTGAAAAAACTGGTGGGACTGAATAACCCTAGAACATGAATGTTTTCGGGAAGACACTGATCACATTACTTGACCTTGATTAGTTTAATGTTACGATTGACCCTTCGCTAAGCCCTGGCCCCCTTAGTTATTGTTGTTATGCCTGACAAGCTTTCACTCCCAGCCATGCTCCTGGCATTAGAAATGTGGAGTTTTTAGCAATATTGACATCGGTTTCACAGGAAGTATCAGCAGATTTATGAATAAACTGATATATTACAGAGAAGCAGTCACAAAGATCATTCATAGTTTTCGGTGACATGACCCGCAAAGCTGAAAGTAAAACATCTGTTCAACGACACGACTGGACTCTGTACAGAGCAGCAATAAGGACTGTTCATTTCCCCATCTATCAACCCAGGAAGACTTCTCATGATCTAACATAAGGTCATCTCATCATATAACATAATTATGTTGCCAAACTGCAAGCTGCTGTCCTGTCCTCATAAAGCGTACAGTTCGTAGTGAAACGGTTTACGTTAGGACAATAAACAAATATAAAATAAAACACCCCCGCCACCACAGCCACACAAAAACCTAATAAGCATTTACCTTTGCTTTAATAACGTCCAACGTATCCCTGGGTTATTAAAGCAAAGCTAAAGCTTATTAGCTAAAGGAGCCACCTACCTAACGTTAATAGATAGCCTGGGTTGCTATGGAGAAGGAGGGATTGATGCGGTTAGATCACTGTATAACTGTTAATGATACAAATCTTCAGGTCCACTACTATGTACATGGCTTTAGCATGTCTTCTGCCAAAAGCTTGTCAGGCCTCTTGTGCATACTTACGGTTGCTAATGTAGGATTGGACAGTAGCCATTTGTCGGAGGGACTTAGCAAAGGGTCAGTTGTAAACTGAAAGTGTGTGGTCCATACAGTAGCAACAGAATAGCATAGGAATCACTAGTATCAATAGTAATAGTTATAGGAATCAAATGTTACTTATTGGTGAGAATAAGAATATTTGATTGACAAGATGGTCTTAGAGTAATTTGCATCAAGTGAAGAGCTAAATCGTGGATTTGGCAACATTTGATAATCAGAAGCACATTTGCTGATCAGCGCCGGATTCACTGAGCTCTGTCTCAGCTGATCGCGCTGATATGGACGTTAGATCGTTCAATGTTGAACTTTTTTCATACAAAGGGCAGCCAGAGAGAGAAGAGGTGGGGAGAGAAAAGGAGAGGAGGTTACAGGTGATCACGTCTATGTGTATTTATGTCTGACCTTCCTTCACACGGACTGTGCTGCTGGCACATACTGTCAGTCCTCCCGTGTGACTTTTTGCTTCAAAATATAACTGAAGACATGTGGAAGTCTGCACATGTTGACAAAAATGCTTATTGCAAAATGCTTATACCAAAGTCTACATCACAGTTTTCTCTTCCCAACAGTGATAACAGCACCTGAGCCAGCAACCGCAACAGGCGACAGTCCAGCAGCAAATTCAGAAGATCCTCCTGTGTCCTCTTGTCCCGTGTCCACCTCCCCGACTCCTCCTGTCTCCTCTTGTCCCGTTTCCACCCTCCCGACTCCTCGTGTGTCCTCTTGTCCCGTTTCCACCTCCCCGACTCCTCCTGTGTCCTCTTGCCCCGTTTCCACCTCCCCGACTCCTCCTGTGTCCTCTTGCCCCGTTTCCACCTCCCCGACTCCTCCTGTGTCCTCTTGCCCCGTTTCCACCTCCCCGACTCCTCCTGTGTCCTCTTGCCCCGTTTCCACCTCCCCGACTCCTCCTGTGTCCTCTTGCCCCGTTTCCACCTCCCCGACTCCTCCTGTCTCCTCTTGCCCCGTTTCCACCTCCCCGACTCCTCCTGTGTCCTCTTGCCCCGTTTCCACCTCCCCGACTCCTCCTGTCTCCTCTTGTCAAACCCATCCACAGAAAAACAGAAGACAGAGAGGAATGAAGCGGATGAGTGGTATGTATGTGTTTGGGGTCATCACTAATCTTATTATCACTATATGAGTATTTGTCACTGTCAACTGTTTCAGTGAGAATAGTCACCTTCTCTCAGCCCATAACGTGCATCATTGTTTAATTGGCCATGATTTCTACAAAGGAACATAACATGTATATAATAGCAACTTATTGCATGGAAAATAAGGGGTAACCATGAAGTTACTGTAAACAGACAGATCTTTGTCCCTGTTTAATGAATAACTTATAAGGAGTAGGATAAAAGAACTGCATTTTTGATTAATTTTGAACTCTTTCAGAGAAACTGCCTGTTCAGCTGTGTTTAGATGTCTGTCAATAACCCATTACCATCTTTTCATACATTTCAGAATGTCCCATTCATTAAAGGCTTAGGCAGTTTCCCCTACAAAAAAATAATGAGGCAAAGAATCAGGGAGGTGTGTTTCAAGGCAGATTTGAAATGACTGATAATGAAAATATCTGTGTAACCATAAATTTAGATGTTTTGTTATAGCCAGGACATATTACAGGTGGAGGTTTAATGAAGTGCTGCTTCCATTTCCTTTCAACACCTATGTTAATTGATTGGAATGTTCACACAACGCTTGCCTGCTCACAGTCTTGTGCTGTGAGTGTATCCGGCAAGATAGCACATGTATGATAAACAATAACAAAAAATAATGCAATATTTATGATAAGTGATGAAATATATCTATCATTCTTGTTGATTTTTGACTTTCCTTTCTGTTTCCCAGCTGTTATTCTGTTACTGCAGATAACCACTCAGCGTGTATAGGCTTTAAACAGGGCAATCTCCCTACAAACAATCATAGAGGGCAAAGTTCTCATGACTTCAGTATTAGAAGATATTGTGGATAGGTACAAAAACAACAACAACAACTAAACA
Organism: Collichthys lucidus; assembly: GCA_004119915.2. Classification (NCBI taxonomy): domain Eukaryota; kingdom Metazoa; phylum Chordata; class Actinopteri; family Sciaenidae; genus Collichthys; species Collichthys lucidus. The sequence continues at coordinate 39,783,952 of CM014080.1, forward strand.
ACAACTAAAATTACATAATGATATTATGTGAATTAGCTCTGTGTGTGGTTGGAAAGATTGGTTGGTGTGGAGAAATTTGCTTGAGCGGTGGACAACCAGACTACTGCTTGTGTGAACTGTCCTATCATTGTGCTTAACTGCACCTCTTGACGACCATGTGTCCTAAGCTTAGTTTATCAGAAAGGTTGTCCATTCTTTAGCCAGACTGCACAAACAAAAATCAAAGCACAACACTCCTCTGTTACTTCCACTGACTATAAATGCACTTAACTATGTGATTTTACTAAGAGGAAGGCTTGTATTTACAGTAGCAGGTATATTAGCCAATGCACATTGACATCATAAAGAAAATAAAAGAACATTTGTTTATTTTTTTTATAATATCTTTCTCTATATTTTAAGGGCTGTGCAGAGGTGTTGGTGCAGTGGCATCCTTGCTCTGGATGGTATGTATGATATCCTAAGTTGACTGTTTTTGATGAGTGGGCTGGAGAAGGAAAACTAACAAATTCCAAAAATGTCCTCCTTAACTTAAACTGTAAGTTGATCAGTAATAGGCAAGCTTCATTGTGAAGCAGGTGACAGAGTTAAATAACATTTGGACTTGAAATAAAAATATAGTTTGCAGTATATTTATATTCCATATAAATACAGTTTAGTATACAGGGTTATGTTGTGTCTTTCTCAAACGTTTCGTTCTAAGGAAAAAACTATTTGAGTGAGCATACTGAATGGAATCACTTCCTGACCTGATTCGTTCCGTTCTCAGTGCAGTAGTTGAGTTTAGCAGCAAGCGTGCAGGCTGGCAGGGGAACTGTTGTTTGGTCAGTGAATCTCAGAATCACTCGCGAATCTGGAGGCAGAGACTCTCATTGCGAGGGTGCAGTTCAGTGATGCGTTCACTGGGTCTCATTCATGAAACGTGAGCAGCACAGAAACGTGAGCAGCACAGATTTGTGTGTAAACCGTGTGCAGTGGGCAATTTACGTGTATTTTCCCCATTCATCAATCTTTTAGTAGCGCTGACGTTTTCATAACTACGTCATAACTACTCACCAAATACACACCTTCTCCTGACTGTTTAAATGTAGGAATGTGCATACAGTTAATAGTTCTCGTCACTGTTGGAAATTACAATTTTAATTCGTATTGTTCTCTCTTATACACGGACACGTACCTTAATGATAGCAGTAAGAAATATTTGAAGAGGGAAAGGTTTTAGAGATCGGTCACACCTGTACGCATCAAGGCTCCATCTAACGATGACAAATATAATATCAAACCCGGAAAAACATTAATTCCATAAATGTGCAGCTGACATGCGATGCAAAGTGTTTTTTGTTTGGCTGCACTCTCAGGACCATCTCCACTGTCTTTAAAACAGGGGCGCCCAAACTGTTCTACAAAGGGCTGGTGTGGCTGCAGGTTTTCCTTCCAACCAAACAGCAGCACACCAGACTTGACTCATTTGATCAACTGATCTCAGTCTTCAGAGAGTTTATTGGTCAAACTGTGTGCTCTTGGTTGGTATGAAAGAAAACCTGCAGCCACACCGGCCCTTTGTAATACAGTTTGGGACCCCTGCTTTAGAGCATTGAGCTCCACGTTGCTGTAGTTGGTAACATTTCATAAGAAATCAGGTGTGCTTGACATTGTGACTGTTGAGGTTAGTAAACAACTTTAGTGGTTTATTTAAGTTTTATTAGTGCTGTTTGTTTGTACCTTGTAGGTGCTTGGCTACATAGTTGTGTACTACATGCATACTTGCCACGCCAGTTTGTGGGATTGGACTCAGGTTCAGACACAAACCAAGAACCAAGAACTGTTCCATAATGCACTTTTTTTATCTAACTTGGCTACACTAATTTAACATGTTATCTCCAGATATATGCTGTTGCATACAGCTTCATAAATTGGGTTCAATTTTTTTGACCACCTTTAAACAATGTAACAGTAATACTTAATGCTGTTCTAATCTATTTGTCTTGCAGTGGGGCAAAGTGGAAAAACTCCTGGGAGCCAAAGGAGAACATCCTAAACTAACACCCTGTGTAAATTGTTCGACACTGTACATTGTTCTTTTCCTTTTTTTTGCTCTTTTTGAGCGGCTCTTGTGTTTTATGGTGTTGTTGTCCTTTTTTGTTTGTTTGTTTGCTGTGTTGTAGTTGGTGTTTCCTTTTGGATGTTTTGTCTCTTTTTTTTTCTTTTTTTGCTTGTTTGCTTACTGTCTGGAGCTTTTGTGATTTTGTATGTATAACTGAAAATCAAATTAAAAAAAAGAAGTACATTCTTACCCATCAGATGAATTTTTGTGCTTATGTTGCTTGTTAATCACTCAGAATTGATTTTGTTTTAATTAGCATATATTAAAGGCATAATCCATCCAGAATCTGTAGTTACAGTATAGTTGAGGTTAGAAGTCGCAATATTCTGAAAACAAAGAATGCTCCCTGTCACATACCCACATTGGTGTTTTGTGGAGGTGCTGGTTTTTCATTGAAACAAATAAACCAAAAATGTCAGAAATGACCTATTGGACATTATAACACTATTGGTAACTGATTTACTCAAAACACCTTGACAACACCTTGTGGTTTCAGTTTTCACATCATGCCAGTCATAGACAAGAACAGGCCTCCTCTATACAGCCCCCGATTGGCAGCTGCAGGTTGACCTGTGAAAATAGCTGCATCAACATCCCTCCGATCATACACGATAATAACATCTGAGGCTTCAGAATTCGGTTCCCTGGGAAGAGTGGATCGAGGAAGCCAACAAGAGGAAATGCGAAAAGTACCAGGTCGAGGAGTTCAGGGGCAGGGGCTGGAGGACATTATATGAGCACATAGAAGTTGACTGCACAGGCTCAATCTGCAAAGTCCTTGGCGTCACAGTTAATATTTTTTTAACACTGGATACAAATAAATGTGGGCATTTTTAAGTAAGACCAATAATTTTAGAGTATAATAAGTCTATGAATTTATTCTTTTTAAGCTAACCAATAATACATAAAATACTTCTTAACATTAATGCGACTTCTGGTGCTGCATGGACCCGATCGTGCACCGATCACCATAGCAACCGCTGTGTTTTGGATGTAGACGCGCATGCGCACTCACGTACTGCTGAGTGACATTTCCGGTCGTTAACTCATAACTCTTTTCCGAGCTTTCTGTATCGTTGAATTGAACAAAACAACATGAAACACAACAGTTCACTCTCCTACTTATTTGAATTGGGACATTTCGCAAAGAACGTAAAGACATTAAACGTGTGGTACGTTTCGAAGGCTGGCCAAGGCTCCGTCCAGCATGGACTAAAACACAGCACGGACAGTTCAGCAGAGATGTATAAAGTACTGGAGTAATGGAGTGGAGTAGAAGTACAAGTGCTATATCAAAAAACTGACTTGTGTAGAAGTTGAAGTGTTCATTAAACACCATACTTAAGTGAAAGTACAAAAGTATTCAAAATGTTTTGTACTTAAGTATTGCAAGTAGAAGTATTGTAACGTCCTGCCGGACACGTCAGGAATAAAGAGGCGTTCTTTATCAAACTGGCTTTTATTACCAACCGGTCTCATCACAGAACTTGGTTACTGTAGGCCATAACCACGCCAAAAGAACAGAACAGGTCCTACTCTCATCCTCGCTCGTGCCGTCTCACACCACACGCGCTCACACACGTCCGCTCTCTCACTCACCTGCTCCCCCGCCCCCTCGCTCTCACACAGGTGCATTCATGGACCATAGGAAAACATAGAACTCACATTGAAACACATAACACATTACTGCAGGGTCGCTACACTGCCCCCCCCTTACAAAGACCCTCGCCCCGAGGGGTCACATAAAAAGTCCCGGAGGTGGCACGGGGTCCTCCTCCGTCTCCGAGGACCCCTTGGTGTGAACAAAGGCAGCTGTACCTGCAGTCCTGGGACAACCTGCAGATGTACTGGGGGTGAGTTAAGGGATGGGGAAGAATGTAGGGAGTTGGGCTGAGAGACAGTCATTGAGTCTGGGGGCGTGGCTGGCCTGTTTCTCCGGAAAGGTGTGGGGGGCCCGGGGTGCTGATGGGGGCGAGCATCACCTCTGTATGGGGCCAACCTGTCTCTGTGGAGGGCCACCCGTCTCCCCCTCGGCGGCAGCTGGACCCTGTAGACCACCTCACCCAGCTTCTCCAAAACCTCACAAGGCCCCACCCAGTGACTGTCTAACTTTGGACATCGGCCCTTCTTCCTCTTTGGGCTATACACCCACACCAAGTCCCCACTCTCAAAGTCTCCCCCCCTGGCCCTCATGTCATAGTTTCTTTTCTGTCTCATGCCTGCTTTCTGCAGCTGATCACGTGCCGTGCAGAGGTCGCAACGGCGACAAAAGCCCTCGACTTCTCTCCTCATCTGACCCCAGTAGAAACCCTGCCGGACGCGACGAAGGGTTTTTGAGACTCCAAAGTGCCCCACCTCAGTAGTACCATGAGAGGCTTTCAGCACCGTCTCTCTCAGTGCTCTGGGGACCACCACCTGCCATCCCCTGTGGCTGGCTCCTTCCAGGCTTTCTGGAGCACCCCCTCCTTCACCCGAAGAGCCCCAAACTTTGTACACAGTCCTTTAGTGGCAGGGAAGTATCCAGCAATCTCGTTCCACTGCGGCTGTCGTCCTGACTCCACCCACTGCAGCACGGGGTGCAGATCAGCATCCTGCTCCTGCTGTGCTCTCCATTCAGGTGAGTCACGAACCTGTATCTCTCTGCCGACAGGCCTTTTTTCATCCTGCATGGAGCCTTGTTCCTCCCGACCCGCTGTGGGACACTGACAAGGGGGGGGGGGCTGTTCGCCAACTGGAATACAAGATGTGGGGAACAGGGGCGTAAGGGAAAAAACTTGAGGCTGGGGGTCTGGGCCCCGACATTTCTCCACAGCTCGTGAGGTTGGCAGGTGAGGCCTTGGGGCCTGTGTGGGGGGCACCATTCCAACTGTGAGCCCTCCTGGGAATGTCAGTGTGTTCTTCCCCAGGTCTAACAAACAGTGGGCAGCCCGCAGGAAGTCCAGTCCTAATATACAGGGGTCCTGTACCGGACATGGCAGAAATCCCCCATGTGTGTCCAGCCCACCACTCTCACAGCCTCGGTGATGTCATCTGCTTCTGGGAGGAGTGGAGCCCCGCTCCCCCGTCTGCACCGCTGGGCTCCGTCCCGGGGCGGCAGAGCATGGTGGGACACAGGGGCGTTTCCCCGGACACCAGCCTGCTTGGGGCACCTCACGCTGATGTGGCCGGACTGACCACACGCCCAACACACAGGAGGACCCCGGCGTGGACGGTTGCTGCTGCGCTGCGGTTGCAGTGATGCAGCACAGACTAATTCCGACCGCTCATCTGTCCATGCCGGCCTTGCCTGGTCTGGGCCCTCCTGCACTGCAGTCTCTCCGACGATCTCTCTCTCCAAGGCCAGCTCCAGCGCCTCCTGCAGACTATGAGGGTGCGCTAGTTGGGTCTGTATGCGCAACTCTCTAGGAGTTATGGCCCGGATGAACTGGTCTCTGGCTAGTTCATTCTGCACGTCAGGGGACATGTGAGCATATGCTCTCCTCGCCAGGGTTTCAATGTCCTTAGCCAACACACGGAGCGGCTCCCCAGCCCGCCTCTTCCTGCTCGCCAGTTCTGAGCGCAGAACACCAGGCTGGTTGCACTGTCCAAACCGGCGCTGCAGAGCACCCACTAAAGCTCTATAGTTCTCTCTTTCGGCAGGGCAAAGCAGCAGCAAGCATGTCGAAGCCTCATCTCTCAGGCACAGGGCCAGCTGGAGCGCCTTAATGTCCTCTGACCAGCCCGCAGCCCGAGCTAAGAGTTCAAATTGGGCGTGGAAGGCCTCCCAGTCCGTCTTACCGGAGTATTTCGGCGTCTTCATTTGAACTTGATTACATCGGGCGCCGCCATCAGGCCCCGTGGCGCTCACTGCGGGCGTCCTCCCGCCGGCGCGCTCCTCCGCGAGGCCAGCCTCGTTAGCCAACTCCATAGCCGACTGTCCTATGTGGGCAACATGCTCTGAAGTACGGTTAAACACCGTCTCATGCGTCGACATACCAGCATAAGCATCGTCCATCGGCTCCTCTTCGATTTTCGGACGACCTCCGGCCTTTTTCGTCTGGTCTGCCATGCTGCAGGCTGAATTAGCCAGGTCACGCTAGCTGAGGTTAGCAAAACTTTGCCGGTTTTACTTCTGACACCAATGTAACGTCCTGCCGGACACGTCAGGAATAAAGAGGCGTTCTTTATCAAACTGGCTTTTATTACCAACCGGTCTCATCACAGAACTTGGTTACTGTAGGCCATAACCACGCCAAAAGAACAGAACAGGTCCTACTCTCATCCTCGCTCGTGCCGTCTCACACCACACGCGCTCACACACGTCCGCTCTCTCACTCACCTGCTCCCCCGCCCCCTCGCTCTCACACAGGTGCATTCATGGACCATAGGAAAACATAGAACTCACATTGAAACACATAACACATTACTGCAAGGTCGCTACAGTATGTAAAAAAATTGCTACTCAAGTACTGAAAGTAAAAGTACAAGTACTGTTGTTTATATTATTTCAAATATTTATTAAGGCACAACTTCTAATGTTACAGTGTTACCATATACCAGTGTTACTCAAAGTGTGGTCCGCGGACCACTAGTGGTCCGCGAGCGACCTCAAGTGGTCCGTGAGAGGATCTCTTAAAATATTCGAATTTCCCACACAAGTTTGTGGAGTCCTACCTAGGGATACTCGATATATCGCGGCTTGTTCTACGTGAGATGTATGAAATGACTATATCGCGACCATCGAGTACTTGTCACGTAAATGTTTTAAGCCGTCGGCATTTAATTCTCCGGGGATTCGCCTGTCACTCACTCCTGCTGCTCACAGCACGCAGCACACTGCCCCGCCCACCCAGAAACATCCCCTGCGCGCATGCGTACTTTCTGTATCAAGTGAGGAGAGGTGAAGCCAAGAGTCCAAGTGAGGTAATTGAAGATGGAGACGGACGACTTGGTTCTGAAGAAAAACAGCTGCGGTCACGCCGTCTCTCGTTTTCGCGTGGTCACGTCAGCTGCTCCAATATTTTTTAAGTGCGCCCTTATTGCCGACTTTATGGCAAACACTTTTAAAAAACTGGAAAGTCAGCGCTAGCTTACTGCAGCGTGTGGACACTTTCGGTTTTCAAAATAAAACGTGGGTGTTAAATGTATTAAACGTTTATTTATAAAATATGAAGAATGGTTAAAATTTGATTTAAAAAAGTGTCTCATATGCCAAGTATGATTCTGTACTGCTTCAATGCTCATATGTACATTATGAAATATATTAAAAATTCATAAAAAATATGACAAGTGTTAAAATGCTATAAAAAAGCGTGTGTCGTATAGCAGGTGTAGCTCGACTGTTCTACACTGATTTTGAGCCAATAGGTCACAGGACCTGGAAGCTATTGAGCTTTAAAGCTCATATTTACATCATGAAATGTATTAAAAATTCATAAAAAATATGACAAGTGTTAAAATGCTATAAAAGAGGTGTGTCTCACACCAAGTGTAAATCTACTGTTCTACGTTGATTCTGAGCAATTACAATGCTATCATGGAAATAATGACAATATTTATTAGAAATAAACAATACAAAACTAAAACAAAAATATCGAAATATATATCGTGTATCGCGATATAGCTTAAAAATATCGAGATATTGGTTACAGGCCATATCAGCCCTAGTCCTACCTAACATTATTTGAAGTGTAAAGCGAATTTGTTCTCTGAACAAAAATGCAGACAAATATTTTTTTTAAATATGTATAATGGATATATGAAGATAAATCTGAATTAGCAGTGCCCAAATTGTTGCCTAAGCAACCACGGCGTCTCCTATAGACAAAATCATTCCGCTGTCACGTCAGTAAGTAAGGAAAAGAAAGCAAGGAAAAGAGCAGCAAAAGCTGTGAACTTTAACTAAAACAAGGCACGGAGAGGATGGGAAACAATGATGGATAGGTGGCTGAAGACGGGGTCAGGTGGTCCCTGAAATTTTTTTTTTTGACAAAGTGGTCCTTGGTCTGAAAAAGTTTGAGAAACACTGCCATATACATATATACATAGACGCCGCAATGAGCGCTGAATTGTATGTCGCCGTCATATTGGATATATACACACACACACACACACACACACACACACACACACACACACACACACATATATATATATATATATATATATATATATATATATATATATATATATATATATATATATATATAACACACACACACATACATACCCCCCCTAAGAGGCGCACTTTTTCTCGTGCGCCTTCACGTCCGCCCGTGCGCCCTAGATGCGCCGTGCGTCCCAGGCCTGGGATCAGTCTGTCAGCCGCCCCCCTCCGCCTTGCCACCCCCCCAGAGCCACATCTGGCTCGCAAGCCATAGGTTCCCGACCCCTGCTATACTGGGACGCAAGTCAGGGGCTGACCACACCCGGTGGGGTCACCTCAGTGAGGGTGTCAGAGGGTGTCAGATACAATATAAATTACAAAATCAGTTGTCAATCGGTCACATATGATTATCTTACATGATCTATCTTACATTTTTTCATTCTTATTTAAAAAAAATAACAAAAATCCTTATTTCATGGGCTGAGCCCTCAAAACGATCTCTGAATGTTAGGCTGGGCAAAGCTGTGTCCATGAAATGTGAAAATTCATACTTTGTCGTAGAACCACAATAAAGACATCATTGGAAAGGTCTCCACCTAGGGAATAACATATGTCAATTTGGAGATTGTAAATTGCTTCTTCTTTGAACTATTGACCTTTGAACCCTGACTTCTGAGAATCTTTGAAGGGTTATAATTCAGCACCAAAGGGGGCTACAGAAATGGGACAAAGTGTTCTAGAAAGTTTATGAGCTCAGCTGTGTGACTATACCTACTAGATATAGTCAGCAAGTAGGGGGGGCTGTCCAAAATGACAAAAATATGTTTTCAACCACTTGACAATTCTATACTTAAATTCTGGTCACAGAATTGTGTTTCCCACTCCCTTGAAACACCAGCTATGTATTCATTTTGTTATTTATAACCTCCTATTTCAAGAAATTGCTAATCGTTGTATAAACTACAAATCCCATGAGCTGCGTCATGTAGCTTGATACAAAGTCACGTGATATTTGTAGTTTTTTGGGGGGTTTTCAAACACATGTTAAACTAGGGTTTTAAAAAGATATATATACTGATGACATAGAATATCTAGTAAAGCCGAACTAGTGATTATATTGCTTTATGTTGATGTATGTAAAGAAACAGTAAATGTTTTTCAGTTAAGATGTGTTTTGAACCGTGCAAATACAGATTTACGCCAAGTAGTAATGGAGTTTGGTCCTTCCGCTTTGTAGAACAGTAGATCTAGGGTTACGATTTGTTCATCTACTGAACACATTACATATTTACTACAGCTGAACGTGTAATGGCACTGATTATAGTTGTGTTACGTTAAGAAATGACACACAAAACTGCAATAAAGTTGTTTATTTGAAAATATGTAGGGTGGCGTCGCTGTAGCTTGGGTGACCGAAATCGAACGCAGCCAATCCACGGTGGACAGCTATAGGCAGGATTCGGATGAGTCCAACTTCGTCACTAGGCTTTCTGCCGATCCATGGATTTACATACATGTGCCGATCTTTTAAGCCTTCTTTTAATAACACAGTTCAATACTGTACAAATCAGTACAATACTTTCAAATGATCACAATCACAATGATATTTCTCCGTTTCAACATTTATATGTTGTATGTGCTATATGGGGTTTCAGTATTATCATAGTCTCGTTCACCAACGGTGTCCAGCCCCTCATGGGCTTATTGTACAAGACACTGAAAACAAAAATACAGGAGCCTCACAACACACACACAAAGACACAAATACGGGGAATAATGCCCCTGTGCTTCTATATGCATACATGCACTTGTAATACTCGCTATATTGAAGAGAAATAAATTACAACTGTAACAGTTTTACTCAAATGAATGAGTACCGGCTTCCTCTAATATAAATATGTGGGCGGAGACCAAAGCAATCGATCCCGAGGTGTAAATTCCAGATGATCCTGTCAATGACCGGTTACACTACAACCACTTTAATTATTAATGTATTCAACCGTGAAAATAAAATAAAAAACAAGGGAAAACACATCTTTTTAACCATTTTACGATATTTTACTGAAATAGTATTTAGACCATTACTAATCACGTATTCTGGTATATTTTTTAGTTCCTGTTATTTTCTTTAGACAATTAGTAATTTGGGCCAGCACACTATAGGCGCTGTTGCTGTGCTCTGTACGACATCCACTACACATATTATTACTGTCATTATTGCTACCATATCTGCTACTGTGGTCATTTTATCATTCATTGTGATTCATTGTCATTTTGTCAGTCATTGTAATTGTACAATATGTTTGTGTTGATTTGTCCTGTACACGTGACATCCATTGCACGTCTGTCCGTCCTGGGAGAGGGATCCCTCCTCTGTGGCTCTTCCTGAGGTTTCTTCCACAATTTTTCCTGTAAAAGTTTTTTGTGGGCAAGTTTTTCCTCACTCGTTTTTCCTCACTTCCTCACTCGAACCTCTGAACAGAGGGAGTCACTCCCTGTACAGATTGTAAAGCCCTCTGAGGCAAATGGACTTCGTGACTTTGTACTATACAAATAAAATTGATTTTGATGTGGTATAGATTATGTTTGGTTTGCCTTGTAAATTAGCTGTTGTCTTTTGTGTTCAGTGTTTATGTTAATCCCTCTTATGTTTAGCAGTATATAAGTTCCCCTCTTTGTTCAGTCAGATAGGTCTGTCTTGTCGTCTGTCAGTTTGTTCAGTTGACTTTATGACTGTTAATCTGACCTCTTTTATGGTCCCAATACTTTGTTTTGAGAAATTTTGTCGCTTGATACTTTGGGTTAATAAAAAACCCATTTTGAAAATGCTACCCGTTGTCCTCATTGCTGACTGACTTGGTCCCTCACACATACATACACACAAACAAACATGCATAAATATGAAAAACTATTCTTCATCTGAACTGGTGTCATCCTCTTCACTCTCCTCTTCCTCTTTTTTTGTTTCCCCCACCTCTTTTCCTTCATCCAAAGGAAGAGTGAAAGAGGAACTTGCATCCAAAAGGGCATAAGTGCTGGTGACTGTGCTCAGTTTCTTCTGAAGAAGGTGCCGCTTGTGCAGCAGACAGCACTGCAATCCCCTGTATCCCTCTTCAGTGATCTCTGCTGATGACACTACAATGAAAATTTTGATTGAAAATAAGGCAGCTTATATTGATCACTGTCAAGTCTCAATCATGCATTTTGAACATGTAACTGGATTTGTGATAAAAAAGGGTTCTTATATTTGATGAAAATGCAATAATTACATGACACTAGTGTGACAGTGTCATTACAGTACATGTCACTATATGTACTCAGTGGCATTGATTTATCTATACATAGTATTGCATCACTGAGAATTGCATCCTCCTCTTAGTAAGGGGAGATATGTGGAACCTACTGTGGTTCTTGATGTCCTCATCCATGCAATGAAGGAGATGATCCAGTTTGTCCAATGCCTTTCTTAAGTAATGACAATGCTGAGTCATCTCCTTCACAATGATCAGCCGTTCTTCCTCCATCCGCCTAACCAGCATGACCTGGTCAAACAGTCTCCTCTTCAAGCGTAGACTTACCACTGTTTTGGAAAAGAGAGCTGATATGATGACAATAGCACTTCTTTTGGGTGGCTGTACATTGTGTGTCCAAGCTTGTGTCCGTGCGCTTGTGTTTAGGGCGGGGGTGGGGGCTCCAAAGAAAATATTTGCACCGGGGCCTATCACCTATGGTGTTGCGCTGCTGATTCTATGAATTTCAAAATCACACACACACACAAAAACTTCATTACCATCTCCTTGCACATCCCAAGGCAGAATGACATCCTCCGAGAGACTGCATGCTGCATCGATGTCAATTTTTTCAGCAGCAGCATCGTTGTACTGCATGATCCTCTCTCTGAGTTTCTTCTTACTCTCAGTTAGTCTCCTCCGTTTCCGCTGCCTCGTTTTGTTGCTGTCTGTTAGATTAAAAGAAATATTAGGAAAAGAACAAAAAAAAAACATAAGCTGTTGAGTGATGTAATACTTCATACCATTTTGTCGATAGAGGTCATGTTTCTTCCTTCGAAGGGAATAAATCATGTCATCTATCTCTCTCTGGAGCTCCTCGTGGCTTCTGTCAGCACCAGGTCTCTCTTGAAAAATAGAAACAAGGTAAGATGTAAAACTTAATGTAGTCAAATATCACAAGGCCTATCATACTGACACACCAACATCATTACATACCAGTGGCTGCCCATTGCTTTACATCCTCCACCCACTGCTCTGTGTCCTCCTGAGAGATGTTGAGCTCCTGCTTAAGATTTAGGAGATTGGCTGCTTCCAATTCTGCTCTCTGTGTTGTCTATTTTGAAGGTTTGAAAAAGAGAGATAAATACAAGAGCCCCAGGTGTAATCTCTCAAGAGATTAACAATTAATCAATAAATTAACAATTAATTGACAATAAATCAGATTAATAAACAACTGTTATTTACAAATAATTTTATAATTTTATTCCATCGTCATTGGTGATCTACCCCACAAAAAATATTGACAAACTATTTTATGTGTGTGCTGTTTGAGTATTTTGATACAACGACCCCGCCCGCCCCCGCTGAAGAAGTCAGTTGTAATGGGAAAAGACCTAAACTGAGTCTAGCAGAGCAAAGCTGTAACTGTGTAGTGGAAAAGGGCCATTGGTCTTTTTGGCAACAAAATCCTTGCTGGGCTTTAGCAAACGCTAACAGGTTTGTTTAGAGCAGGGGTCGGCAATTAAGTTTGGACGCGGGCCAATTTTTTTCTGACAATTCCATCGCGGGCCATGACCATGGGGGGGGGGGGGGGGGGGGGGGTGCTGCGTCCTGATTGGCTGAGTGAAAACCGCACGTATGTTCTACGTCCTGATTTATTAAGGGAGCACTGTACAAAATGCGTGTAACAAGGTGTATAAAAGTGTGTGGTTAGAGGTTTTACGGCCTTAAACGCCCACTGCGTCTGTCATGAAACAGTCAACCTGCCCTAGCAACCTGCCGTAACTAATGTATACAGCAGCGCAGATCTGCCGACCTTGTTTGGTTTTGTTTTTTTCATTTAATAAAACATATTTGTTCTCGTTGTCCGTTGCAAGAGGGACACAGGACACTTTTATTTTCCACAGGTTACAGCGCACGCACGTGCCAATTAGTGTTCCGACCTGTGCGTCAAGTAAAGAGGCTGCGAGGATGTTGTGGCTGCTGTTTTGTCACGTTACTTATCAGCTACTTTTCAATAAATGTTGTGAAATCTGTGGAATTGTTGTATTTTGAAGGGAAACATGAGGTTTAAAAGATATATATTTAAAAAATATATATGTATATATTAAAATAAATCAACGTCATCTAGCGGGCCAGATATAATTGACGGCGGGCCAGTTCTGGCCCGCGGGCCGCTAATTGCCGACCCCTGGTTTAGAGTGTGTGGGAAGAGTGTGATGGGAGGAAGGAGGCGGAAGTCACTACGGTAAACCAGCGCAGTCCAGATACATGAATGGGGGCTGTACTGTGTACCCTAGTTAGAGTAAAAAAAAGAAAGAAAAAATTCTATTTAATGTTTTCAACATCGTCCTAATTAAATAATTGTGATTACGATTTAAAAATCGATGAATCAAACAGGCCTATTAGATATATTAGAACACCTGACAAGCACCAGGAGAAAAGGGAAAGAGAGATTGAAAGATTGAAATGCAACAAAGAGCCACAGGTGGGAAATCCAGGGCCATTGCTGAGGATTCAGCTTCAGTACATGGGTTTCACACTCTGCATAAATGGTGCCCTGTTTCGACATCCAACATAGACCCATAGACTTCTTACTTTGACAAATCTCTTTGCCAGTGTCTTGTGGAGACTCTCAATCTTTCGGTGGTTCCACCCCATGGCAAGCACAGTAATCATATCAGCTCTTCCTGCAAAAAACAAACAGCCCACCCCCCACCCCAGAAATTATGCAAACGTAAAAATGAAATTAAATATTATCATTTGATGCTATTTCCAAGCATACATTTTGCTTTTACCAACCTGACTTCGTCATGTACTTTGTTGTGAGAGCTGCTCTTGAGAGGAAGCTATTCACCTGTTCCACTTCCTCACCAATCGTACTTCCTGCACCTTCCTGGTTTCTTCCACCCCACCTTACCTATTTCAAAAACAGACAAAAAGATTAAGACATTTGTATTAGAGTCATGCTTTCAGACCCAACCTATTTGGTTAAGTTCCTAACCCCTTTGCTTGGTTAATGTGGTTCATTAGAGATGCTTGTCAGTGCTGCCAACTGAACTCTAGCACTGATTAAAAACACCCACATTGAGACGAGATGGTTATCTTGGTCTTTTACCAAATGGACTCTGGAGTGATGCAGTATGAACTAGATCAGACTTCAAGAACACATGAGCATGTTAGTGCTTATGATGCTATTGTACATGCTTAATATTTCTTCTGCTCAGTCGTCTGGGGGCAGCATGCCTTCTTTCAGTGTAAAACAATGTAGGATTTTCAAGATGTTTCCTCAAAGTACACCCAGCATTCTGATACTGTTCAGATAATCATCATGGTTATAAGAAAATGACAACTGTGCTTTTGACACAGGTTAGCAATGTCTCTCAGAAAAGCATGTACTGTATATCTGTGGTCCTACAGGAAGCTAGACAACAAGAAATGCATAACACAATTACATATAATAATCCTAATTATTTCATGGATGTGAACTAACATTTCTGTGCTTGAAGAGATAGAAGTAAAGCTGGATTTCTAGTGAAGGAGAAAAGGTAAGAGACTTAAAATCAGTGTTGTGACACAAACATTTAACTTGCTACTGTACCTCACATTTGCCAGTGTGAGCCTTGGCATGCATTACAGAAAGAAAGGGCTTCATCTCTGTAAGGGGTTGGAGCTCAGGCAACTTCTCTGCCATTTTCTCCATGTATGGCCAATACCTGTAGTAGAGAAACCACCACAGCATTTGAGGTTCATAATGGTAAGGACACAAAGCAGGACTTGCAGTGAAAATGTTGGCCTTGGTAGTGTTTTCAACTTGAGTCTGTGTGTTCGTATGTCAAAAGAAAGATTTTGTCACCACAATATGTGCATGGTCTGACCAATGTAACAGAGCTCTGATAACCCATGCAATAATAACTCAGTAGTAATGGCCACCCCGGCGGAAGATATAGAGTTATGATGAGGCAACAGTGGTGACTACCTGCAAGTGATATCCATGCAAAAGAATGTCACATTTGCTGTTTCAGCCAACTCTTTCTGCAAGAAGAGTGGATAGGCGTAGATTTCTCCACGGTAGTGGTTCAAGCCTTGCAGCAATATACCATGTCTGCACACAGCTATTTCCAGCCCCTCCTCATCCACCTTTGCTCTGGATTTCTGGGATGTTTCTCGGGCTGCCGTAAATGTTGCCGGTCCACAAACATCATGGCCAGTCCTCTGGAAGTAGATGCAGTGTCCAAATATATAATGTTACAAATAAAACTGGGACAAAAAATAAAGAAGAATTAGATGGTTAAAAACATCCTTACAACTGTCAACTGGCTTCGGATTTTGTCAACAAAGGCTGAAACTTTGGCATCCTGTGCAATGAAGAGTCCATCAAAGAGAGACGGTTCATCTGTCCTGATACATCAGAAAAAAAGTGTTTGACAACATAATCACACGTTCAAACATTTTATCATCTCTAGAATTTGTGAAAATGCTTATGACAGAAATTATATTTAAGTCTTTGCCAATCAAATAGTCAATAGATCAATTACTAAAATGAGAAAGTGTTTCCACTGACCCTTTGGACTTCTTGAAACGATAATGTTTCCGGTTGCCATCTGCACATATGTCCAGCATGTCTGGTGTGCACGCTGGACATTTAAATGGTTCCACCTGGCACAGATCATCTTTCTTAAAATTGCAGAAGGCAAATTCTCAAAAGGCCCTGTGGAAGGTATCACCACAAATACTACCCATCTGGAGACAAAGATGGTAGTATTCTGGTTAATACAAGACTTTCATATTTGGGACGTAAAAAAGATAAACAGAGGTCTTACCCGTCCTGTGCTAAGGGATCTATGTTCAAGCATTCTCAGGAATGCTTGTTGGGACAATGCTGGGCTAGCCAACTTCATCTCTTCAAATGATGTGAACACATCAAACTTGAAAAGGAGTTGGCAGCTGGTGGTTGCTGGCCAGTATCTACATCCAAGTAGGTCATTTATCCCTGGGGTCCACTTGTAGTCACAAAGTGGGCAGCACACAACAGGCAGGCACAAGTTGTATGGGCCTGAAAACAAAACTACATTTACTATTTGACAAGTATCTGTACAACACAGGACAAAAGGATAATAGTAAGATATGCGTGATAATATAATTCACCATTTGGTGGGATAGAACAAGTAAGAGGAAGTGATGACGCACCATTGATAGTCACCAAGACAGTCTGTTTACCAGGGACAATGGTGAAGTCTTGGTCTGTGCCGCAGGTGCAGACTTGTAGTGGTAGAGGTATAGGAAGCACACACACTGCAGTAAAGAAAATGTACAAAATTAGAAGTAATGTCTGCATTAGTCAAATATAGTGAAAACAGTCAAATGAAAAAGCAAAAAAACAGTTAAAGCAAACTTATATGTGGCTTATTAAAAAATCACATCTACTACATCCTTTTAACGTACCTTGTTCAGCAAGTTGATGTTGACCACTTTGGTCTATCATCACTGAGGATGTGGGAGGAATGGGTTGGAAAAAACCACCAGTCATGGCTTCTCTGTCATGAAAAACATGTTTTTTGTGAACCGTGGAGTCACAAGCAGGACAGAGAAACTGAGTTCCCGAGGGAACACAGTCCAGGCAACGGACCACAGCGTCTGCAGTTTTGCATTGCTGACAGAATTTCTTTGTAACAGTCTCTGCAGCCAATTTGCAGTTCAAGAGCTCTGGCATTGCAGCTCTGAACCTTCTTTGAGTAGTCAACTGTCTTTGGGTCCATGCAGACATGGTAGGTGTCTCTTCCACTTCAGGTGAGGCAGGGACAGTGACTGAGGACAACAGGTCTCTTAATATCTGAAGACGTTGATCTAAATGAATAAAATAAAAAAGTCATTTTCTGCATGGTTTTGTCACTGCATGTGCATCAGACATACAGTACACTACAGTACAGTTGTAGTGGTACAATATTTAGATGATATTTAACATTTTAAAACTGACATAGTAATGTTGACTATGTAAGACGTCATAATTCAATATGCATACCAAGATTTGGGACCGCCGGAGGAATTTCATCTTCGTGTAGTTCCTCAACTCTTGGGAGCTCACGAGAGCCAGAAGGTTTAACTGTAAACATAAAATGTTGCGTTGTAAGGACTCTAACTGCTGACCAACAGCATTAAAAACTGTGAATAACTGTATAACTGTGTTATATTTCACTGACCTGATCGATTCTTCCTTACGTGTTGCGGTATGATGTTCCCATTCCGGTCCCGCTTCCTCCATGTAACCTTGAAGCCTTCAGCCCCCTTTTGCTTCCTTTTCTTTGGGGGCTAAACGTAAAAAAAAAAACTGTGGTAAAATATTTGTCTTTATTGCGGCACACACACACACACATGCACTCTCACATGTTCAGCTCTAACCCTAACCCACACACACACACTCACAGATTTGTTTTCCTTAGAAAGGCAAATATAATAATAGAGAAACAACGTAGGAAAATTTTACATTTCTAGCTTTGGCTTTTGCTTCCAACTCATCTGCCAAGGTTTTTCCCTTCTCCATCCACTCTTTCAATGACTCCATGACAAGGAAGGAAGGAAGGAAGGAAGGAAGGAATTCAAGGAAAGTCAAAGTACACAGACAGAGAGGGAGTGAAACAACGAGAGACAAAAGAAAAGCTATGTAAGAAGAAATGAATGATAGACAAAGAATTAGATATTAGTTCTTAAAAGAACTGTTGGTTTTAAATTGTTGCAAAGACAGACAATAAAATGTGGAATGATGTTCAACCTGCAAGCAAACAAACAGACCAAAGGGAGCAAGGATTAAATATTTTTCTTGTTACCACTGAAATAAACATTTAGTTACATAACAAGTAAGTTATGACAAAGTTCAAAAGGAATTAGCTGTGTCTTCTTCACCATCACATCTCTGACGACAATACACTAATTAAACTCAACTTAACTTAAAAATGCCGCACATGCCAGAAATGCCATGTAGAGCCCTGCACTCTCGCGGGACCCAAAGCAAAGCAGTGCGGCGCGGGAAAAATTTTAAAGCTCATGGCGGGCACGGGCGGGAGGAGGAGTGCACAACGCGGGAGCAGGCGCCAGTCCGCAAATTAAAAACGTGTATAAAATAAAAATGTATAAATTATTAATTTATGTCTATCATATTTATTTGCGCTGAATATTTTATTTGGCATTAAAAACATTTTAAGATGCCTAAATTTGCAGATGTGGTCTAATCTCGTGTAAGTTTCATGACTGAAAATCGGGACTGAAAATTATATATTAATTCTTTGCAGGAGCGGGCGGGAGAGGGACTGCACAATGCAGTTGTTAAAAAAGAAACATAAACAAATAAAATTAAATACAGAATGTAACTGACTTACCAGAGCCACGACGTTCAGCGATATGGCAGGAACACGCCCACCCTTGGTGCATCGTCATTTCATTGGTCATCAAGGTCATATGATGGTAAAGTTAACTTGAACTAGAGGTTTTCATATCCTGTCTCCAAAACAAAAGCATTGTCGCTGTCTCTAAGCTTTTATTTTGTAAACAGCGGAAATGAGTTTACTTCGTACTGTCGCTAGCTTGAGAGTTGTATAGCAACGTCGTAACCAAATTTTAAAATAGGTTATATTTGGACAAATTGACCACGTATTTGCGATCTACGTTGTTACTTTCTCACCTGAAATGTTTGTGAAACTTAATAAAGTGACATATTAACGGTCGTAAAAAACGAAAAGAGTAGTTAGCCTTTTAGGGAGCTGCAGTTGCCGCTAGAGGTCGCTGCGGGCTGCGGCAGCTAAACGTAACACTGAGTCGTAATTCGGGTGCATGCATAACGACAACTGTGGTCGTTTGGCGGAGGAGGACAGTCTGCACTATTGAACATCTGTGTATAATGTAAATTAGGGGTGGGCGATATATCGAATATACTGATCTTTTCAAATTATATTAAGGCTTAAATGCAGGATTAAGAGCATGGACACTTTGATTAACAGGTGGGTGTGTTTGAGCAACCAGGCCCCGTGTCCGCTAATGATCCACGTCTTTCCCAAGAGGCCGTCACAATCTTTTGGTAACATCATGGATACACTCTCCATTTATTATACTGTCAATGGACAACACACCTGTCAATCAAAGCGTCCATGCTCTTAATCCTGCATAATTTTAAGCCTTTATACAATGTGACCAGGTGAGTTGTATATAAATTCACCCTCAGTACAGTTGTCATGAACAGGGAAATTAGCTACAGAGACCAAAACTGTTTTTTGTACCAGGCTGTAAACATGTTTATTTCTGCTGTGAAGTGACATTTGGACATGGGGACTTATGGAGACTTCCTCAAGTGTAAATTTGAGGAACTACAGTTTTTGGAACTTCCAATTCATTCTGCATGTTTACAATTCACCAAACCACACACCCAAACTGCTAAATACAAAATACAAAATGAAGCACTGCAGCCAAAATCAAACTTTTGCACTAGATGGCACACACTTCATTCGTATTCGTAGATTTTTGTCTAACCAGCTACACACTGTTGGGCATAATAAAAAGCACTCTCATCTTTAGTATGCTTTGCCATAATACTAACATAGTTCAAACTGTAGAGAATTATTCAGATTGTTCACATTCACATGTGCTATTGAAATATTTATTTTATTTATTTTTCACCAAATAAGTCAGTGCAACATATGCACAGGAGATATATTTACATTGGAGTGAACAAAAATATGCTCACAAAACAGGAAGCTGAAAAATACAATTGCAGAAAAAATAAAAAATAAAAAAATAAAGAGGAAAGCAAAATAATTTGACAACACTGCTCTACCCCGACCTCTCACTCTTCTTCCCCCTCTCATTCTCACCCTCCCTCTTCCTCTTCCTCCCTCAGCAATGTCTTCCATTGTTGTTGTAAAAGAAAAAAAGATGCTCACCTGTTCTCTATTGCTCACACTTCTGATTGAAGTGTTAACAATTCCATAATACTATGTGCTACCTGTTTGGCCAGGTGGCACATATAGTGGCCAATGAGAGCTCATGTAGAGTCATTTTAAATGGCGTGTTTTGAAACTGCAAACATGTGACTTTATGTCAGATTGTTGTGTCTTATGCAGCTGCATTCAGTGCACTTAAAAAGAGACACTTTGAATTGCAAAATGTGTGTGAAGCAGAAAATGTGTTTAAAGTTTTGGACATTTGAGATGAGGTTTTGTGCTGTCCATGTCAGTGTGTTAGCAACTTGACAAAACTGTAAATATTACGCAAACTCACTCTAAAAGTTGTATTAAGGCTTGATTTCGTCACCTCAAATGTGTTCTGAATTACAGTGGCCAACAAAAGCAAACATCATACGGTCCAAAACGTTTCTATCAGGAGAAACAGCCGTAAACTCTGCTGACTGAGGTGTGTCAGCCTCAGGGCTTGTCAGATTGTTGACTACATGTTCACATTCATTAACACACACACACACACACACACACACACACACACACACACACACACACACACACACACACACACACACACACACACACACACACACACACACTTGAATCCATTTCTCACCTTCTTCACTACATTAATCCCTAAAGGAAATGATCACCACACTGGTTCAGCCGGGCTGCAGCATCCCTGCAGCAGATATCCTGTCTGGTGTGGGATGACGAGGGATCAGACCTTATTAACTATACATGTCAGCACAGACTAATACTTTAGGTATTTCACACATCAGCTGCCAAAACAATTTATACTTTGAATACTGGAGGAGTGGCACCGCTTTTACACCACGCTCACCAAATCAGTTGAATTCTTTAAATCACAGCATTTTTATATAAACAATAGATCCGCTAGTTGAGTACATCTGGCCTACAGTATGTTGGAAAGCCATATTGTAAATATTGTCACATGTTGTACATGGGCACTAAGTTGTCATTCTATTCTGAGACACAATGCTAATGCCATATGACTGTTCTCAGTAACACTATATGCTATGCCTGGGTGGCACAGCCAGTATGGATATCTTGGCTACTTGCATGGCACATTACAGTATACAGTTACTGTATGCGCAATATCAAATTCGACTAGAGCGTGAACACTTGGAGAGGCACCTGGCTGCAGACCTCCACTGTCAGGCCCCTACCTCCACGGTCAGGCCCCTCCACTGTCAGGGAAAATGTGGCAGAACTACATGGCACAATTTATTTATTTATTTTTATTTTTTTTTGCTAACTGAATAATCAAACAGTGTCCAGGAATCACCCCAAACCCATGTCTAGGTCTTGAACCTTTTGCACTGCTCTGTTCTGTGTCCCAAACACCTTTTTAAACCAAGCAAACCAGGCAGAGTTCGGCAGCATTTGGAGGTCCACATCAAAAATGCCATTACATTTGAAGGTAATGCCATTGCATTTTAGATTAAAGATACATGTGTGCACACACACACACACAGATTTGTGTATGTGTCCATGTGGCTTGTTTGTGATTATCTAACATAAACATTTTCTTGACTTGCTCTTGAGAAGAGCAGGAATGGGGGACATTATCTTTGTCCCATCTGTGACACAACTATTATTAGAAGTATAGACATTGAAGGGCATGCAAAGTCTTGTGCCATACAACAAACATCCACCTCAGCTGCTGCCCGGTCCAATCTGAGTCAGGATTCATCCTTCCTCTCCCTGCAACCTGCAAGTCCATCTGCATCCCCATCTCCAGACGAAATAATGGACAAAAACAATGATTTGGCCTATTGTGAATGTTGCACAGATGAGCAAATTTATTATGTTCGGGAATAAAGGTCTACAGAACATTTGATCATGTTGTGATTTTTATGTTTTCTCATTGATCACTTAAAAATTTGACTTGGATGATACTGTAGCTATCAAGAGCATAGAACCAAACATGAAATTTATGGTGGTTAGGAAAAAAAAGTACAGAATAATACTGTCGTATATTCTGTGGTGATGCAGTTGAAGATGTTTGAAGAGAAACTCTGCCGACACTGTCTTAGTATGATGAGACTCTCTCGAACTATGCGGGACAAACCCTTATATACCGTGGAGGTAATACAATACAATACAATACAATACAATACAATACAATACAATACAATACAATACAATACAATACAATACATGCATTCTAAATAACCAATAGTATAAATCAGTGTAAGATAGGGAAAGAAGAAGGCCCCTCTCCCAGGATGCCCCAACAATTTGCTCTTAACCTTTGACCTGAAATCTCTCTATTAACCACGTCAAAGGTAACACACACAGAGTAAAAAAAACACTGTATGGGACTTGAGATACCCTTTCTTATGACTCTCTTACTATATTTTACAACACAATCATCAACACTCCTGGCAGCTCTTTGGTTCTTTGGTACCCCTATCCAAATATCCCTGAAGTCAGACAGCTAGCAGGCCAAACAATTATCTTGATGTAAAGCATATATATGTAATAGTACAAGCATTAGTATGTGACTATACATCTATGTGCAGACACTTCAATACAACAGAAAAACTAATTTAAAACAAATATATAGAAAAAGAGCAGTGCAAAAGTACTCTGTATAGTACATAATAAAATGTATAGCCCTATGACATCTTATGAGGTTTTGGCTTATAAATATGAGTAATAACTTAAGAGAAAATGTGTGCACTGACCAAACAAAGTTTACTATACAAATGAAAACAATATATACAATAGACCGGGAATTGAAAGATCTTATGTCGTATTGTTTACTAATTAATTCATTTGAGGAAAACCATTCAACTGGAAGTGCATTCACGTTTTATCCCTTGCATATTCGGGCTTCAGAGTGGAGCCTGTGGCGGTAGGGACCTCACAGTGGGGGTCTGCAGTTTTATTTTGAAATATATCCTGTGCATATCTGGGCCTAACAGTGGAGGTCTGCAGCCAGGACCTCTTGAACACTCTCCGTCTATTCATCACGTTAATAAGCACAACATTACGTTCTTTCACCATTTGTTTAGGAAACATTTTGGTCATTATTTAGACTATATTATTTAAAACGGACATCCGGAGATCAACATTCATTAACGTTAAGGCACAACACAATCTGATCTCCGGTAATCGTCAGAACTTTTTTTTTTGTAATCAAATGTTTATTTAACAAGAATACTAGTTACAGCCAAAGAACATGACTCATTAATTGAAATGAATAGAAAACAGTACAAAAATTACTGTAAAAACTAAATTACAAAATAATAAGGTATTAGTCTTACCCTTGCACTTCATAGGTGCAAGCAAAATCAAACCAAAGAAAAAGAAAAGGAGGAAATAGGTCTCCCTCCAATCAGTAGGCCGTGGTTGTTAAAGATCGGTGTAAGTGTATGCCACTTGCAGGAGATTTTACACTGAAGCTCAGCCGCACGCCTTGTCTGGATAAGCTGATAACTATTGGGCCAAAATGTAATCTGCATTGTTTATTGGATATGTTAGCAAAAAGAACATCCTGCAAGTTCCAGGGTCTCACACAGTTTTCTTCTAGCTTGCGCCAAGAAACCAAGGCATTGGAGTCATACCACACAAGTAATGGTCTAAGTGCGAATGACCAGAAATAAAACTTTGGTAACAAATAAAAATTTGGTACAGATAAGCCACCACTGGCCACACTTCTTTGTGTGATGGACAGTTAAAGGTGTGGGAGCTTTCTGTTCCAAATAAATAGGTACACACTAGAATGTAGTTTGTTCCAATAATTGACTGGAGGAGAGAGGGGAAGCATTGAGCTGATGAAATGAATCCTGGGTTAAAGTCTGCAGAACTTTTGAAAAATATCTTGGTACTTCATCCTCTTGCTCCTTTCCATGTCTTGAGTTTGTGAATATAGAGGGTTTCAGATTCCAGAAAACACAGACTGAGATGTTAAAAATCTTGGCTGACTGCATACCTCCTCGCACACGTTACTTGGGGGCAGAGCTGGGGTCGTTCCTCTTCAGCCAGAGCCACTGGATGCTTCTTTCAGCTGCCTCTGCACGGCTTTGATGGCTGTGCGCTGGCTCTGGCCCCTGACTCCCAGGTCCCTCAGAAGTTTTGTGGTAGATGTTCCCACGAAGCCTCTGCACCCCACTTCCACCGGGCGGACTTCAGCATTCCAGCCGCGGTGTCGAGCGTCAGCAGCCAGCTCAAACTACCGCAGGTGTTTCCGCTCATATGCCTCCTCCATGGAGTCCTCCCAGGGTACGGTGAGTTCTACCACCTCAAAGTGGTACCTTTACAAACAAGGAAAACCAAGAGACTTATTCCACATATGAAAGAAAAGGAAAATGTGGATTTCTTTTTTTTATTAAGGCTAAGTTTTGATCTCATTCTTTTCTTTTACTGGTGAAAATGGGCCTCCATATGTTAGACCTGATGGCTGACATGAACATATCTGCTCTGGATTTCAACAAACTCTGCTTGGAAGACATCAGAACCATAACTGACCTCAAATCAGCTGTAAAATGAAACATAAACAAAAAGTTCTCCAGTAGTTTGACTTTTAAATGTAGAAAACTGATTTAAAACAACATACTGGAGGCATCCCCATGTGTACTGTATACAGTATATTGTAGGAGATATGAACCAAATATAATAAAGATGTAAGTTTACATTCAAATTGATTCAGCTTGACTTATTGCTTCAGAGGAAAATGTGAAAAAATCAGGTGTGAAGGGTTCAAATGTCTGTGATCAGACTGGAAGTGCAGATCTCAGTTGTTCCTGATCACATGTTGTTTCCTTCACTGTTCAACATATCGTCTTTTCTTCATTTGGTTCTGCTGTAAGCTGCTCTGTGATCACATCCAAACAAAGTGTTCATGTTTCACTCACTGTTTATAGCCAATACTGTCAGAGAATGTTTCCTTATTGTCTCAACAACGCCTCCAATTCAATCCAAGACAGTGAGCGCACTCAACGGAAACACTGCTGTGGTTGTAATGTAGTTTATTATCAAACAGGGCCAATGTTCATAAATCAATGCTCCTGTTATTGTGGCCAAAATATCATTAAGAGCCTCATAAAGTTACAAGTAAACAAACAGCACCAACACAAGCTCACATGTCCGGTCCCCACAGTCAGCAACACACAGAAGCTGTTGATCTGTGTATTATGATTATCATGTATTTATAACTTTGTCATCACGATAGTCCAGACTGTGATTTTGTTGTTATGTTCTGCACACAACATCTGTCGCATGTCTGTCTACCCTGGGAGACAGATTCTGATCTGTTGTTGAGGTTTTTACCTTATCTAAATCAAGTGCTGAAGAACAGGACAATATGAATAAAATTGACTCGACTAACTGAACACATTGATAGACTGACATTGATCCTCTCAACTCAAAATCAAATGAGTCATTTCCTCAACACACACGCCTCTTACACCTTTTTACTATTTATGTTTTTATTCAGATATTAAGAATTATTTCAAGGTAAAAATGAACAACATATGAACACATGTATCTTCTTTAAGGGCAGATATTAGTAATTAATGACAGATAATAATAATATTAGGGATGACTCGACCCACCGCAGAGAGAAATATTAATATAGTTTATATGAGATAAACTGAACAGAGGAGGCTTCTACTTCTGCTGATCTTCCTTAGATTGAATGAAATGTTTCACTTCTCTTTCTGAGCTCAGTAACCGTGGCAACAGACAGGTTTCAGTGCTAAAGATAAAAAGTTAAAACTGGCGCACTATCACTCCAATGTATATTTTTTAAATGATAAAGCGTTATATTCTGATAGGATGATCCTGACAGACTGATCCGTACAGACATATCATCACAGCAGGGTTTCACTTGTCTTTTAAGACCTGGGTATGCTGTTTATCATCAGACTGTGTCGCTGTGCACTTTATCATTGTGACTTTGGTCAAAACACACACCTGCTTGTAGGTGGCAACTTTGAAACTCTGCAGTAGTGTGCGCACTGTCTCTGGTCCTTACAACTCTGTGTATAACTGTATGCCGTGTTTTAATGAACAGCATGTATATTTATTGTATACACATACTTCTACTTCACTTCAACCTGCTTGACACCCCACACTATCTGACTCGCCTTTGGATCCTGATGGTGCTGGTGATAGGTGTGTACAAATATTCTTTCTCCTCTACCCCATCATTTAGACGGTGTCTGGATGTATAATTACATAATATAATACTGATATGAAAGAAAAATTTCATTATATCATCATAAGATACAAACACTGTTGCTTGATTTACACAAGAAATGTGGTTTAATTTAGTATCACAATATAGAGACTAGAGAAGCTCAGAAGCTACTGCAGAGACTGATACACAGCTCAGACTGCTCTGATGGATAACCCCAAGTACCCAGATGTTCAAACAGTGACAGAACAGCTCCATGTACAGTCATAAAAGATAAGAAGGTCATGAGGCGTATAGTCAATACCCACTCCAACCACAGCCTGTTCACCCTACTGCCCTCTGACAAGCGATACAGAAGTATCTGCTGCTGAACAATATCACTTATCAGGCTGTGAGACTCTGCAACTCATCCTCAGCACTTCCCCTTGTAAAATTGCTCTGAGTAGTGTCAAAGAAAATAAAACCTTCATCTCATTATGCAACCCTGTCTTATAGAGGGAATAAATCTACACTTTGAAAAGCTTCACAAACTGACTCTTCAGACTACAGCTGGACTTAGACAACCTTCATCAACCAAGCTCTTAAAGAAAGATCACACATTGTTTCATTCTTAGAAGTCTTTATTCTGGAAAAGAAACCTACTGCTACAGTCACAAACAAAAAAAGGCTTTATTAAAACACTTACTGAACATTGAAAAATCATAATAATTCATTAATTCAATTTTTTTAATTCATTTTATGAATGATTCAATAATAAATGATTCATTTGACCCTTTTAAGAATACACAATTGAAAACTCCATCCATGCCAAGGCTCCAGATGTTCAGTATGTTTGTTAACAGTTGAATGGGTTCTTGGAGCAGATGAAGCGGTGAGCAGAGCTACATTGGGAGTTACTCCATCCAGCTGAAATTTGATTTCAAAGAGAAAACACATCAACACTCCATTCATTCAGATAGCAGATTCAGAAGTACATTTCATGTGAACTAACACATTAGCAAATGCTACAACTATGTTTTCTTTACATTCTATTCTCTGTGAGGAATCAGCATTAAAACAGGTAAAAGCTGATCAAAGTTTGGCTGCTGTTGCTGTTCAGACAAATCCAACAGGTGGACTTACTGGTGGAGCGTAAGTAGATGCAGGGGTAGCTGCTGGTGGAGGACTGGGAGTACCAGTTAGTGTAATAGAAACCTTCACGGTCAATCCACATCCACCGGCCCTGAGAGACAAAGAGTGATGAGTGTGGGAAGTGTTGCTCTTACATACATCTAGAGTAAGTCTAGACCCCTTTGGACCAGGTCCTGGGTTTCACCTAGACTGACTGAGGTGGTATTACTTCATAAGTTCAGACCTGCAGGTTGAAGCCTCCTAGCCATGCAAAGCTCTGACCGGCTGTCTGTGTCATCTGCTGGAGGAAGCTGTATTCTCTGGGGTTGGTGGCTGAGGCCAGGTGGGCACCCAGGCTGTTGCAATGCTCCTGTTGGACAGAGGAAGCAAAGAGGGGTCTTTGTGGCTTTACAACTAACAGATACCATCACCATCCACACTGGTACACACAGTGGGTACAGGCTTAATGGGGCTGACTGCTCACAATACCAACATAGAAGTGTTACAGTAGCAGTACCTCAGCACTGTACCAGGACGTGGCAGAATTGACGAACTTGAAGCAGCGAGAGTTGTAGCTGAACCAGCCGTCTGGACAGAAGTTAAAACGAGCTACAGAGAGACAGAAGAGGGAGACAACATTGACTTTACTTCAACGGAGCACTTTGACTGAAATACACTGTGAATATATCCTTTTAATCTCACAGTTTACAGCCTCCCACAGCAGAAACAGCTGTTTTAATGACACCAACTGTCTGTAATATATCTGATCTACTTTAGAGGATAGGCAGGTTGTCATTAAAAAAGTGAACACATGCAGAAACACTGCTATGGTCCTATAAGCATGTCGGTTTGACATTTGGACATTTTACATGACACTTTTGTCGTGAGGAAGATAGTTGTAAGAAAACTATGTTCTTGTTGTTGCCATGGTGACCTTACTCATGAACGAACATAAAGATGGAAGGAAAGATGAAAACAGTGATGTGGATCTTACATTCAGGTGCTGCTGCCTCAGGAACAGAATCTACTGGCACAGATACTTCCTCATCTTTCTTCATCATGTCCTCCATCTCTGAAACATCAACAGCTTCATCAGACCTCTTTTTACTTGTGAGTATTGTACTGACTGCAAAGTCAATGTGTCTGACGTATGAACATCAAACTGACAGTCACAAGTTCAAAGCAGACCCAGAGTTACAGCCATGCTACTGTAGCAGCTCTGTGAGGTTGAACTAAGACAGAGCAGTTCTTTGAGCTAAATGCTACTGTCAGCAATGACAAAGCAAGCATGCTAAGTTTAGCAGGTATATTTATCATGTTCACCCTTTAGTGTGTCATCATGTCTTGCCATTATAGGAGAATTTATCTTCAATTATTTTTCTTTTCAAACTGCAGACAGACTGACGCATCACATCAACTTACGACAAGAGAAGTGACCAACAGTGCTAAACTTCCTTTATCAGTTCAATGAGCTTTTCTAACCTGGTTCTGTTCTAACACACTTTAAAGAGGACACTAACCAGGAGCAGCAGCCATCTCTTCTTTGGGAGCCTCCTCTGGAGCCTTTTGCTGTTCTTCAGCTGGAGCTGCAGAGGAACACACAACACTGTCAGGAACAGTCGTGCAGGTATTACACTGTGTGTGCATCTGTATGCATGTGACCTTCCTCCCTCAGCCCCTGTCACTGGCCAACCCAGTCTTTTTCTATGATAGTGTGTGTGTTCTGTCTGAATGCTCTGTGTTGAATCTGACCTGCAAATGCAGCACAGAGGAGAATGGAGAGGACCAGGACAGTCTTCATGGTGACGATCAACAGATTGTTCTCTGAGGAGAAAAAAGAACTGCCAATAAATATACAGAGAGAGAGAGAGAGAGAGAGAGAGAGAGAGAGAGAGAGAGAGAGAGAGAGAGAGAGAGAGAGAGAGAGAGAGCAGAACCATGAGCTCCACTGAATGAAAAGAGATTCAGCAGGTGTCTTACCTGTCAGGTAAATGTGAGCTGATGTTATTCAGGTAGCTGAGTGATGCAGTGATGACAGGAGGCTGCTGCACTCTTTATATACACACCTGAGCCACACAGAGTCACGTGTATGCTGGCATGTGTGGTAGAATGTGATGATCTTTGACTATGACTCAGCTTATGTACTGGAAGATGATTGCAATGTGCACATGAAGACCTGAATCTGAACTTTGATCTGTTTCCTGACAGCATGTTAACTCTTTGAAACCACTCCTTTGTTGTTGTTGTGGTTTCAAATCAGGTTAATGATTTCAAAAAGTGACACTGGGCTGAGTATACAGCTGCAGTCTGTGTGTTCTGGACTTGTATTGTAAAGGACGTATGAACAGATACAGAGATGTCAGTGATGTCTGCAATACTGCAACAAAGTTCAACATTAACAAAATTCGACCTGTGGCTCTTTCCTGCATTTTCATCATTCCAATCTCTCTCTCCCCACATTCCTGTCACTCTTGAGCTGTCTCTGTTAAATAAAGCTTGAAAAGGCCAAAAAAAGCAAGCAGCTTCTGGTAAATCTGAAGTTCAGTATTCATCGTCTTTTAGCTCGGCTTTGATCATCACCAACTCCTGAGAAACATATCTTGTTCTTTAACATTGGAGCACCCCAGGGCTGAGTTTTCAGTCCCCTGCCATATTTCCTGTACGCATACTACGGTGTAGACACTTTTGACTCTGTCACCAACGGCAAGTTTTCTGACAACACGGCTGTCTTACACTGGAAACAATGAAATCTGAATGAAGTGGAGAACCTGATCTGCTGGTGTCAAGACAACAACCTCCCCCTGAATGTTAGCAAGAGTAGATGTGCAGAGAGTGGACATCTTCAAGTACATTGTGTTCACATCACCAAGGACCTGGACCCATCCAGACAGCCGCAGGGATGGGATCCAACAGCCTGCGAACGGTTGAGTGTTGGATTTGAAACTTGCTACAGTATCATACTTGAACAAACACACTTAGTGCCTCTGAAACTTCTTGTTTGGCTTTCTTGTATAACAGAGAACAGACTGAATTCTTGTGTGCTGAGGATTCTTTATTGTTGAAAATACGTAACCAAGTCAAACAAACCAGGCTGTTATAATGCAGCTTCAAGCACTGAAAAGACACTCAGCAAATATGGTGATTGATCAGTTGGTAAACTTACCTCTGCGGGGTTCAAACTATTTCCTCATAATAGTGAGGCCTTAAATGAAGGTCATCATTTTAGGTTATATCATTCCTTCCCATCAATAGTTACATGTGTAACTGTGTCCACATCTGAAAGATCAGAGTGAAATAAAGAAAGTCTAAAGTCTGTTTATCATTCCTCTAAGTCTGCAGTGGATAATCAAACACAATCACCTTGCATCACTGCCACAATCCAGGAAGGCATTCATCTACTGAATACAATCATAAGGAAATGACACAAAGTTTTATGGTCTGTTTATCAAGAGTTTACAGCCGTTAATGAATTTACAGGCATGTGTAGAATTTCATGTGATTGAAGTTGAGCCAACATCTACACTGATGAGGCTGCTGGGAATGTTACTGTTCCTGCAGTGGAAAATAACTAACTGCACTAATTTCTTGTCTCCAGTAATGGTTTCATTCACAGATTTGGGTGGAAATGTATCTACTATAGCAGTAGGTACTGCACCATTTGGGAAATAACTGATTGGCTGTGATGCTTTTCAAAGATTCCCCAATATTTTTTCTTGGAAAAGGTTTTGTCAGAGTCAGACATTTTTCAGTTTTCTGCAAGGCAGATTAAAAATGATACCTTCCCTGCAATCTAAAAGTGTAGAGCTCTCAATCCCTGTAGGCTGGGAAGGTGTCTTTAAAGAGTTCATAGTTAGCAATCTCTCAGAACACAGAGGGTGTGCTCAGCCTGAACTTGGGCAAATGTTTCATACTTTAAATTCAAGGTTTTTAAAGGGAGTTTGGAGCAGTGGTTTTGTTTAAAAGAAGAATGTCTTTCATAGTCTGATCACAGTTTAATCTCTAGTAATCATACTTCATGAATCTTTTTTTAATTGTAAAACTGTAACTATGAACTACAATCATCAGAGAAATATGGTCTGAATAAATGTAGGATATTATGCTGTTTCCTGGCTCTGGTTCAGGTTTATGATCGTGAGTTAAAGTTTGTGGAGTGTCGGGAAAAGCAGGGCAGAGTCCTGACCACTCCCACTGAAGGGAGAAGAGATAACAGATAATTAGTGTGGAAGAAAAGAAAAAAACATAAGTTTTCCATGTCATAAAGAAGAGTGCATAGTTTCCAGTAAATATGATCTGTTACGTGACGACAATCATTTCTCTTTGTGATCTAATAGGTTTTCTTTTTCTGACCTCTGATGAACATGTTCTTGATCTATAATATCTTCGTATAAAGACATTACAGTGTTCATCATGTAGCTGTAGCATCCAGGTGAGCTTCACATCTAGAGCCAGACTTTTGTTTGTCCCGTCTGGGCTACTGTAGAAATGTTGGTTCAACCAACCCGTTCTCATTCCCAACGCGTAAAATACCGACGATTTGTCACGCCCCTTGACGTCTGATGCCTACATAAAAGGTACCCTTCCGCGTCTGTATGAAACACTCTGGGTTGTCCATTGACTCCAGTATAATCCGTTTGCGCTGGTAAGAGACGCTCAGAGCAGAGCTCCAGCTGTCCATTCACTCCAATAATAACCCGACCACAGCGATACACAGGGCCGCTGACAGGTTTGGCTGGGCCCGGGACAAAAAAATTCTCAATGCCAACGCCCCTACTGAGGGAATCCTGGTTAGTTTCTTTTCCTCCGCTTAGTAATATGCATTCAGCGGGTTGTCTCGTCTGACCTGAGGTCGTAGTCGAAAGGGGTTCTCTGGGTCAGGAGCCGGGGAGGCCGGCGGCGCGGCCGTCCACCCGAAGAACCCTCTCCTCTCCCCGCCGGGGCCGGCGCACAGCTGGGGCGCGGTCAGCGCGGAGACGCGGGCGTCCACCGGCAGCCGCGCCCAACTTGTGCATGTTTACTAACAGGCTCGCGCACACTGACCACTTATCGAATGCTGTCGTCTTTTTTTCTAGAAAGACCAAACCATTTTGGAATAGGGGTGATAGGGGGTTATTGGTCGTTTTTTCAAGGGCAATGAAGGCAAACATCTATAAGTCATTGTTTGAATGCAATTAAAGCACTTTTCTACCTTAAAAACCAACACATTTTGAAGTGAACGTATCATAATTGAGCCCGACGTCATGGGGGCCCAGTTATGGGCCCCCCTCTATTCCAGAATTCCCAGGGCCCGGGACAAAAAGCCCTTTAGTCCCCCCCTGTCGGCGGGGCTGGCGATACATGACGCTGCAAGCTACAATCTGATTGGACAACCGAGGACCCTCTGCCCGGAACTGTTTTTCTCACTATGTTAAGGATTTCTTTTATTGATATCATCAACGTTTCTCAGCACAAATACGCCAAAGTGTCACTAATAATTCAACAATAAAAAAGCTTCATGTTGTGGCCCTCAGTATGTTTTTTTTCTCCTTCTAGCCTGAGAAATAAACTTTTATTCGTAAGTTTTGGATAGCGGAAAGGCCTACACTACCCAGAATGCTCGACCACTGACGATTTGCGAGCTACAATCTGATTGGACAACCGAGGACCCTCTGCCTGGAAATGTTTTTCTAACTCTGTTAAACATTTCTTTTAATAATATCAAATCAAGTCAATTTTATTTGTATAGCCCAAAGTCACAAAGTACATTTGCCTTGGAGGGCTTTACAATCTGTACAGGGAGTGACACCCTCTGTCCTTAGACCCTCGGTTCCAGTGAGGAAAAACTTGCCCACAAAAACCCTTTAACAGGGAAAAAAATGTGGAAGAAACCTCAGGAAGAGCCACAGAGGAGGGATCCCTCTCCCAGGACGGACAGACGTGCAATGGATGTCACGTGTACAGGACAAATCAACACAAACATATTGTACAATTACAGTGACTGACAAAATGACAATGAATCACAATGAATAACAAAGTGACCACAGTAGCAGATATGGTAGCAATAATGACAGTAATGTGTAATATGTAGTGGATGTCGAGCAGGATCACAGCAGCAGCCACGATCCACGAGAACCTGCTGGACGACAGAGTACAAAAACCCCGGGGAAGTTTGGTTAGCAGATAGATAGATAGATAGATAGATAGATAGATAGATAGATAGATAGATAGATAGATAGATAGATAGATAACCCTGGGGGGGGGGGGGGGAGTCCCCCGGCAGTCTAATCCTATGGCAGTATAACTAAGGGATGACCTGAGCCAGCCCTAACTATACGCTTTATCAAAAAGGAAAGTCTTAAGTCTACTCTTAAAAGTGTTGACCGTGTCTGCCTCCCGAACCCAGAATGGTTGTTTGTTCCACAGAAGAGGAGCCTGATAGCTGAAAGCTCTGGCTCCCACTCTACTTTTGGAGACTATAGGAACCACAATGGACCCAGCGTCCTGAGAGTGCAGTGTTCTAGAGGGGTAGTAAGGTACTGAGCTCTTTTAGATATGATGGTGCCTGACCATGAAGAAATTTGTAAGGAAGAGAATTTTAAATTCTATTTTAGATTTAATAGGGAGCCAATGCAAGGAAGCCAAAATGGGAGAAATGTGATCTCTGATCTTGGTTCCTGTCAGGACGCGTGCAGCAGCATTATGAATTAACTCCAAAGTCCTAAGAGACTTATTAGAGCAGCCTGATAACAAAGAGTTACAATAGTCCAGCCTTGAAGTAACAAATGCGTGGACTAGTTTTTCTACATCCGCTTGAGAGAAAACGCGTCTGATTTTAGCTATGTTAAGTAAGTGGAAGAATGCAGTCCTCAAAATTTGTTTTATATGAACATTAAAGGACAGATCCTGATCAAAACAACTCCAAGATTCTTTACAGTGGAGCTGGAGGCCAGGGTGATCACATCTAAAGTAACTAAGTCTCTAGAAAGAGAGTTTCTGAGGTGTTTGGGTCCAATTACAAGAACTTCAGTTTTGTCTGAATTAAACATCAGAAAATTGTAGGTCATCCAATTTTTTATATCCTTAAGGCATGCTTGGAGTTAACTGATTGGTTGCATCAGGCTTGATTGATAAATATAATTGGGTGTCGTCAGCATAACAATGAAAATTGATCGAGTGATTCCTAATAATCTTCCGTAAAGGAAGCATATATAAACTAAATAAAAGTGGTCCTAGTACAGAACCTTGTGGGACTCCATGAAAAACTTTGGTATGCATGGAGGATTCATCATTGACGTGAACAAACTGAGATCGATCTAAAAAATACGATTTAAACCAGCTTAGGGCGGTTCCTTTGATGCCAATTTGATCTTCCAGTCTCTATAAAAGAATTTGATGGTCAATGGTGTCAAATGCTAAGATCTAACAGGACAAGTACAGAGATGAGTCCTTTGTCTGATGCCATTAGGAGGTCATTTGTAACTTTGACTAATGCGGTCTCTGTGCTATGATGCACTCTAAATCCTGACTGAAATTCCTCAAATAGACTATTGTTATGTAGAAAGTCACACAGTTGATTAGCTACAGCTTTCTCAAGTATCTTAGACACAAAGGGAAGGTTTGATATCGGTCTGTAGTTGGCTAAGACCTCTGGGTCTAGAGTGGGCTTTTTAAGAATAGGTTTAATTACAGCTATCTTAAAGGACTGTGGTACATATCCTGATAATTAAGACAGATTAATCGTATCCAATAACAAATGACTAACTAGCGGTAAAACATCCTTGAGCAGCCTGGTTGGGATGGGGTCTAAGAGACAGGTTGAAGCTGCAGAAATGATTAAAGTTATTTGATGAAGGTCGATGGGAGAAAAACAGTCTAAATACATATTTGAAACTTGCTGTATCAGAATGGAGATCAATGCCTTTTGAGGGCAGGAGGTGATGGATTTTGTCTCTGATAGTCTGGCTGCAGGACCAGATGGCTGCGTGTCCGTGCTGGATTACTCAATCTCCCCATCCCCTATCCCCTGGTTGCTAGTGATGTGTTTCATGTTGTAAAAGTGTACTGTATATGTGCTATAACTGCTAGGTGTTTTTGTCCTGCTCCCAGCGTGTACTCCTTACAGGAGCACAGACTGGGGGTTGTTCTTTTTTTCTCCTCCCCTCTCCCCATGTTGTATCCCTTTTTTCTTCCTTTTCCTTTATTGGCTACCATACACTGTCCTGTCCTCCCCCACTTGTCATATTACATGCATTATTTGTATGGACAGACTGGTCTGCAATTTTGTTGTACTGTACTTGTACTGTTACAATGACAAATAAAGCCCCTATCATCATCATCATCGTCATAATCTTATCATTAAAGAAGCTCATGCTCAGTCATTGCTACTTAGACCTAAGGGATTAGATGGTTCAGTAAAGCTGTGATTCTCTGTTAGCCTGGCTACAGTGCTGAAGAGAAACCTTGGGTTGTTCTTATTCCTCCTTAATTAAAGAAGAGTAATAGGCTGCTCTGGCATTACGGAGAGCCTTCCTGTATGTTTTGAGATTATTAGACTAGATGAGATTCTTCCAGTTTAGTGGCACGCTATTTGCGTTCAGATTTACGTGCCTCTTGTTTTAATTTGCGAGTCTGCTGGCTATACCATGGTGCTAGCCTTCTTTGTTTAATTGTCTTCTTTTTCAGAGGTGCAATAGTCTAGAGTTGTCCGTAATGAGCCTGTAATACTATCAACAAAATGTTCTATTTGTGAGAGACTAAAGGAAGCAGACAAGTCCTCTGTTACAGTTAGACATGGCATTGAATTCAATGCTGAAAGAATCACTTCCTTAAATTTGCTACAGCACTATCAGATAAACATCTGCTGTAGAAGTTTCTACACAAAGACTTATAGTCCAGTAGTATGAACTCAAAGGTTATTAAAAAATGGTCAGACAGAAGAGGATTCTGTGGAAAGACTATTAGATTATCAATTTCAATGCCATATGAAAGAACAAGATTAAGAGTGTGGTTCAGACAATGAGCCGGTTTATTTACACTTTGACAAAAGCCAATTGAGTCTAATAGAGAGATAAACGCAGTACTAAGACTATCATTGTGGTTGTCCACAAGTTAAAATCACCTACAATAATTACTTTATCTGTTTTAAGGATCAGGCCTGATGCAAATTCTGCAAATTCAGATAAAAATTCAGAATATCATCAACGTTTCTCAGCACAAACACGGCAAAGTGTCACTGAAACATAGGAATAAAAGTTTATTTCTCAGGCTAGAAGGAGAAAAAAAAACATACTGAGGGCCACAACATGAAGCTATCTTATTGTTGAATTATCAGTGACACTTTGGCGTGTTTGTGCTGAGAAACGTTCATGATATTATTAAAAGAAATCTTTAGCAGAGTTAGAAAAACACATCCTGGCAGAGGGTCCTCGGTTGTCCAATCAGATTGTAGCTCGCAAATCGTCAGTGGTCGAGCATTATGGGTAGTGTAGGCCTTTCCGCTATCCAAAACTTACGAATAAAAGTTTATTTCTCAGGCTAGAAGGAGAAAAAAAAACATACTGAGGGCCACAACATGAAGGTATATTATTGTTTCCCTCCGTGGCAAATGTACTTTGTGACTTTGGGCTATACGAATAAAATTGATTTGATTTGATTTGATTTGTTAAATTATCAGTGACACTTTGGCGTGTTTGTGCTGAGAAACGTTGATTATATTATTAAAAGAAATCTTTAACAGAGTTAGAAAAACACTTCCGGGCAGAGGGTCCTCGGTTGTCCAATCAGATTGTAGCTTGCAAATCGTCAGTCGACGAGCATTCTGGGTAGTGTAGGCCTTTCCGCCATCCAAAACATAGGAATAAAAGTTTAATTCTCAGGCTAGAAGGAGAAAAAAAACATACTGAGGGCCACAACATGAAGCTATTTTATTGTTGAATTATCAGTGACACTTTGGCGTATTTGTGCTGAGAAACAATGATGATATAAATGAAAGAAATCTTTAACATAGTGAGAAAAACAGTTCCGGGCAGAGGGTCCTCGGTTGTCCAATGTGGATTATATTACCTGAAGTGCCTAATAATCATTTAAATATATTAAACTGTGTGATTATGTTGAACTATTGCTTTTAAGAATGTTGTGAGTGTTTTTGCAGTTTGTCTGGAGGCAAACCTGGGCCGGATCTCTGTGTGTGCGTGTGTGCCCAATTAAAAACTGTTGCAGAGCGTCTGAATTTAGGCCAAGGTCAGGAAGGCCTGGGAAAGGAGCACACACACACACACACCCGGGCGGAGGATGCGCCCAGCAGATAAACCTGTATGAAGATAATAACAAATATGTAACTGCTTGTCTGAAGTAATAAAACTTGCTGGAGCCAGAGAGCGGCAGAACTCAGCAGGGCGTGGTGGTGTGCAGATCGCGGGGTCTGTTAGAACTGAGAGATGGGTTCTCCCCTCGGCCGAGGTGAAATAGGATACTTGTCTTTGTCTTCTTTAAATTCAACATCTCTTTTCTCTACATCAGGTCTACAGAATTCGGGGTGGTTTGAACCACCACAACAATTTGGGGGCTCGTCCGGGATCAACTGAAAAGTTGGATCAGACCTGACTGAAACATTAATTGGGTTTCATTGGGAGGACACGGGCCATGGCAACAAAAGGTAAGCAGAAACTTGATCTGCATTGAACACCACTAAATTGTAACGTGCCCTAAGTCTCAGTAGTAACTTGTCTATAAATTAAGAGATGTGAATTTGAGAAACAAAGGCATCAAACATTGATGTTTTAAACAAAAAAAAAAAATAAAAAATCAAAATAAAAAATCTGTGAGCTAAAGATGGCAAGACCAGTATTAGGAACCTGTGAGCATCTGTTAGCGAGACCAGAAACTAAAGATGGCAAGACCAGTATTATAAACCTGTGAGCATCTGTTAGTGAGCTGTGAGTCCTCTGGATAGCAAGACCAGTATTAGCCAAAACCTGTGAGCATCTATTGACAAAATCAGTGTCTTCGAGTGTGGCAACTCCCACAATATTCTGACGAGGTATTGTTTGAGCTGGGTCCAGGGGGCCCGGGGAGGTGAAGACCCCCGAAAAGTGTCCTCGAGTGTGGCAACTCCCACAATATTCTGACGAGGTATTGTTTGAGCTGGGTTAGAGGCCCGGGGAAGTGAGGACCCCCGAAGTAGATTTAGTACCAGTGTCCTCGAGTGTGGCAACTCCCGCAATATTATTGTTTGAGCTGGGTTAGAGGCCCGGGGAGGTGAGGACCCCCGAAGTAGATTTAGTAAAGCTTTAAAACATCAAATGTTCTAATGTGTTGATTTTACATGTATTTGTACACACCTACATATAGTGCTAGAAAGTAGTACAATCACAAGTGTGAATGGTGGAGGTTCTGAACGCTGAAACATAACTGCACTATCTAGGCGGTTGTGGATGTAAGTGAACAGTCCTCCACATGACTGATATATGAGGTCTGGTATCATGATTCAAGGCTAGTCATGAATCATAAAGACTGAGCGCTCGGGACACAGCGTGCCATACGGCTCGGTCGGCCAGACCTAGATAAAACATAACATAAATCTTTAAGAAGCTAAAAACCCCCGCCGTGAGTTGTTCATAAATAAAGTACATAAGAATAACAAGACCGGAGTTAAAAGGTCCCAGTAAAAACTCAAAAGCACGTCTGGAAACACAATAGCTCAGTTTGAACGTCCATAATCACGCTTACAAAACCAGTCAATAAACGCACACACAGGAAGAAGGACGGGGGTCTGAGGGTCAGCCCACTCAAAGCGGGAACGCCAGTGCGGCCAATCCCGGGGGTGGGCCTAAACACGTGTACTAGGGATGCCCAGAGAAGCCTATTGGGGAGGGCCAATTAGCCATAATGACATCAGCAGCTAATGTAGAGCCAATGTTAGAGGTGCAAATAGAAGGCAGTTCAACTATTAATTGGTAATGACAAAACCATTCTGCCAATCCTAGTATCTGAACACACACCTGTAAATTCGCTAGGGAGAGATGCATTGTGTCAACTAACAATAAAGATTTGGTGCTCTCCACAAGGTGTTTACATTGATAATTCGGGTGTAAATTTCCAAATGAAGGTTCAAGCAGAGGCAGCAACTGCCTACTGGCTAGCGGAAATCACAAATCCGGTGCTTAAGGAGTTGGGAAAATAGGAAATATACATTCGAGCCCAAATTCCAGAAGCAAAGAAAAACCGAAAACAGCCCACATATACACATTATAAGATCGCTGAGCTACTTGATTGAAGAAAATTTGTGATGACCCAAACGCGGTGTTTACAGTATGCGTTATATTTTCTGTCCTTAGGTTACACAATGTCATGTGTGAGCCCTGTGGTCCTCGGCAGTATTAATTATTTGTCTTTGACTAGGTGCCACCATATCTTAACACTGTGGTGGCCAGGGTCGAAGAGGCCTGTTGCCGCCTTCCTATGAGGTAACAACGCAGCAGATGAGGCAGCAAGCTAGCAGCAAAAAGTGAAATTCCCATTATGACACCGTTGTTATCGTTAGAACCAATAGTAACTCCAGAAGACATTATTCTAATGTAACAAAATGCAGGACTGAGTGAACACAGCGTCTGGCAGCAAAGGGGGGCAACGAAGGATGAAAGAGGGCTGTGGCAATCTCATGAGGGTTTGTTGGTTGCACCAGTAGCGTTGTTGACTATGTTGATTTCTGAAACGCACAGTGTTGATCACTGTGCGAAGGGGGAAGTAATTAGGATAATAAGACAGCAAGGATATTGGTCACCATATTTGCAATCAATGGTTGATGAAGTGTTGGAACAGTGTGAAATTTGTGCTCAGAGTAATGTAAAAAAGAGAAATAATTCCACAATTTGGCATACCATCAGAAATGAGCTATGATAATGGATCAGCATTTATCCAAAAAGTAGGGAAAGGAAACTGGTGATTCACCTGCTGATGTTGATCAAGCCAAAGAGAAACTGCTTTGGATGGAGGAATTCATGGCTGAATATGTAAAAAGATTAACTGACGTTTTGAATTTTATCATTACAGGTGTCTGAACGGCTCACAAAACCAAGGAACCAATTCATCCAAATCAAATATCTAAAAATGTCTCCCAGGTAGAACCAGGTGTTGGGGACAACCAGAACTTCTATTTCCTGCGCTTTAACCAAACTGCCTATTAACCAAACTAACCAAACTGTTAACCCTGTTATGTTTGACTGTCCAATTGACAGATGTGATGACTGTTATATTGTTCACCCCCTGACTTTCTCTCAAGGCAAATGGACAACGCATGACAAAGCTCTGATTAAGACAGTGCTGAATGGTAACATTCTGCTGTACCTTCGACTGAACCTCTGGAGCTGTGGTGTTTCACCCAACAGCCATTGAGGGGATTAAATCAGTTTTCTGTTACCTGTGTGTTCTATTTTAGGTTAAATTTATGTGATGATTCTGGCTTTACTGGTAGGTTGGTATTCTAAAAGATGTGATTTTCAATCATTTAGAAATTTCCATTTTATGAATCACTTTTAAAAATCTATTTTCAATGATGGTTTTCACAGTAATGTAATAAATGTTTAAAAGGTTAAAGTTACAATTATGTTATGATGATATGCAACTGATGGATAGCGACTGTTCATGGAAGTCTTCTACAAAGATGGATTCCATGCCACCATGCATCGTATGTGCTAGTAACCTCTCCATGGTGGTGACCCTCTACTGTACATAATGTACATGGGTCGAAGATTTTGCAATGTCTTGATTTCAGCGATTAATAGACAATTAAGTGACTGTGAGTGACTGTTCTGTCTTAAGGTGATCATTGTCAGACTTTAAATTACACTGAGTTATGTTGAAGTCATTTTTAATCTCAAGATGAGTTTTTTCTGCATTTAAACACAGCAAGCATGATTTAACACACACACACAGATTTTGGTTTATTATTACATGAATTTGATTCTTTGATTTTGTTTTATTGCTATACATGATTTTGATTTATTACTATTACAACATGACTTTGGTTTCATTAATACATTTTGGTTTTGTTTTATTATTACACATGGCATTGAACTATTAATGATACATATAATCTGGATTCTTGTTTTATCAGGATTGTTTTATTTTGTTTGCTATTTTTGCTATACGACACATACGCATAATATTGTTCTTGGTTGACTTTAACTCTGCTACACAAGAGTTTGATTTGTTCTTGTAGGTTGTTTTCATTTTATTTGTTATTGTTTTATACTCATAATATTGTGATTTTGTTTTTTGGACTTTGTTTGACACATAATTTTAGTTTTGTCTTATTCGACATATAATCAGTATAATGTAACCACCAATGCAGGCCATTGTGTGATCGCCCGTGTTAAACATATAAACAAAAAGCGTTTCCGGGGGTCGTAAGGGAATTTTTTCCCCAAGTGGGTTTTCGCCCTTACTTGCATTGCTGTGGTGTTGAACTATTGGTGGGGATTTGATATCCCCAGAGGAGAGGATATGTGGTGTTCTGCGTGACGCATATGGCCTTGACCAAGACTAAGGAGTCGAGCACACACAGACACACCATGCAGGCTCATGGAGTACACATAGACAATATTACGTTCATGTGATGCTCAGAACACAGATATATGATTATGAGAAGGTGCAGGACATTTGTGTCCTGTGTTATTTTATCTGCTCAGGACAAACCAACATCTGAGGAGATACGCCAGGCGTAAGGATTTAAGTTACTTATCATAATATACTTTTTATCTCATCACATATTTTAATCATTGTTCAATGTTGCAGATTGCTACTGAGTTGTGTTGATATAGCCACTATGGTTAAAAACTCTCCTAGGGGTGGTACCGCTTAGGATACAAAGGAAAGAAAAACAGGACTTATCAACCAGAAGGTTTTGCTTGCATATTATTTTTACCTAATTATATAAAGTGTGAAGTTTCGAAATGTTCCTCATTTTCCCCTCCTTGTTG
The DNA here is from genome assembly GCA_004119915.2 of Collichthys lucidus. Taxonomy (NCBI): domain Eukaryota; kingdom Metazoa; phylum Chordata; class Actinopteri; family Sciaenidae; genus Collichthys; species Collichthys lucidus. Next base: position 39,826,546 of record CM014080.1, read on the forward strand.
TTGTTGGTTTTGACTATGCTTTCAATTTGAATAGTGTCTGTTATTCTTTGGTTTCACTGTGAGCTCCCCTTCCAAAATTGCAACTTAATAACCACCGCCATCGCACCTCCTCAACACGATAGGGCACAGATGTTCCCTTTATTGCAGGTCCCACCAGGAGAGGAGGACGAGGATGATAGATATGAGGATGTAGGAGTTTGATTTGATTTTCTTGGGAGCCCAGTGTTTGCATTACAAGTGTGTGAATTTATTGATCTCTGAGTAGAGATCAAAAGGGGGAATTGTGGATTATATTACCTGAAGTGCCTAATAATCATTTAAATATATTAAACTGTGTGATTATGTTGAACTATTGCTTTTAAGAATGTTGTGAGTGTTTTTGCAGTTTGTCTGGAGGCAAACCCGGGCCGGATCTCTGTGTGTGCGTGTGTGCCCAATTAAAAACTGTTGCAGAGCGTCTGAATTTAGGCCAAGGTCAGGAAGGCCTGGGAAAGGAGCACACACACACACACACCCGGGCGGAGGATGCGCCCAGCAGATAAACCTGTATGAAGATAATAACAAATATGTAACTGCTTGTCTGAAGTAATAAAACTTGCTGGAGCCAGAGAGCGGCAGAACTCAGCAGGGCGTGGTGGTGTGCAGATCGCGGGGTCTGTTAGAACTGAGAGCTGGGTTCTCCCCTCGGCCGAGGTGAAATAGGATACTTGTCTTTGTCTTCTTTAAATTCAACATCTCTTTTCTCTACATCAGGTCTACAGAATTCGGGGTGGTTTGAACCACCACAACACCAATCAGATTGTAGCTTGCAGCGTCATGTACTGTATCGCTGTGGTCAGGTTATTATTGGAGTGAATGGAGCTTTTCGAGTCGGTATTTTACGCGCTGGGAATGAGAACGGGTTGGGTTCAACTACTGAGGAAGAGGACCTGCAGTTTCTAAAAGACTCATTCTAAGGTAACTGTTGTAGGGTTCTTTTGCTAACCTCGTCACTTGTTAAAAAAATCCAGGTTTAGTCGGAAAATTATGTTTTGGGTTTTTTATTCCCCACCTCACCAGATGCAAACAGTGAAAATATTTACAAACCAAAAAATAAAGTGAATGAAACAAAATGCTTTATCTACAATTTTAAAAAAAGAAAAAAATGGTATATGGTAAATGGACTGTACTTATATAGCGCCTTTCTAGTCTTCCGACCACTCAAAGCGCTCTACACTACATATCTCATTCACCCCATTCACACACATTCATACACTGATGGCATTGGCTACCATGCAAGGTGCCAAGGTGCCATTAGTTTAAGGATCTAATCATTCATACACATTCACACACCGATGGCACAGCCTTCGGGAGCAATTTTTGGGGTTCAGTGTCTTGCCCAAGGACACTTCGACATGCAGACCGGAGGAGCCGGGGATCGAACTGGCGATCATCTGATTAGTGGACGACCCACTCTTCAATAACTCAACTCTCAATAAACCAACTCAACCACTGTTACCTCCTTCATAAGCAACCACACATTCTTCATGATTAGGGCCCAGACAGCCTGTTTTATAGTGGTATAAAAATATACCCTCCCACTCGGACTACTACCTTTCTAAAAAACAACATAAACATCTTTTCCCCATTATGACAGCAATCTCATACACAGGTGATCATGACAAAAATTTCATAAAAATGATAGCAGTATGGTCACTATTTATCTTCCATAAAGGACTGCCTGGTACTCAGATATATTGACCTTATTAATAAACACATATTTCTTTGCATCACACGATCACTAATAATGCGCGTCATCCTACTATATAATGACGATGATGTTTACGCCTTGTTCTCATCTGCTTGTGTATGCATACGTTGAATACGTTGAACAATAGCGCTGCCGTGCTATTGTCCGGTGAGGGGAAGAGGTGTGTGTGTTTTGTTATGCTTTGTTTAGTGCGGCTCAGAAGGGAACTGGAAAGATGTGTAGTTTGTGTGTGTCTGTATGTTCGCTGCGTCTGTGCGCGCTGGCCAAATTCAGTGATGGAGCTGCTGCTACCCTTTTCTGATTCTATGAATCTATTTATTTATTTGTTTTAGGTATTTATCTTTTACTTTTTATCTCTCTCTTTTTCGTTTATTGTTAGTTATTGTCTTTTTACTGCTGGTTTTTATGGCATTGAATCTGTTATGTTTTTACTTTTGAACTCACAAGATTATTATTATTATTATTATTATTATTATTATTAAGACTTGAATGAAGAACGCATTCTAATGTCGCTGTTAGCAAAGAAATCACAATGATGCACCAAACATTGTTTATTATTTATTTTCTTGTGTTTCACTTTCTAATACAATTCTTATTTCTGTAAAACATGTATTCCAAAGTAAAAAAAAAGAATAAAAAATCATCACTGTGGCCTCTTTATAAATATGAATAACAAGCAATAAGCATTTAGATTCATATGTACAGCATGAAGTCATCAACAAGTCTGCAGCTTTCATGTATGTTTTATAATACATGTAACTGCTGTTAGTCTCATTCTTTCCTCTGAAATTAAAACAAGCTGTGTACGCTAACACTTATCCAAAATGTCCTCTATCACATTCACATTAAGATCAGTACACACAGCTGTATCCTGGTGTCAGGTTTAGCAGCTATCAGCTCTCCTCATGCAGATGGATGGCCATGTAGTACTGCAGACATTATTGGACCAGCCCGCTGCAAGAGACAAAGTGCATTCTTTCACATTTCACAGTCTAATATTGACTGTAATCATGAGCATTCTTGAGTTTATAAATCCTTTACAAATCTAATCATTAAAGCCTCAATAAAGTCAGACTATAAAGACAGTTATCTTCATTCTAGAAGTATTATGAGCTTGATGAATGTTACTATAGTTGAAGTTAAGTTGAAGTGACAGATCAATGTTCTGTCCTACCTCTGGCATTAAGGTGGATTCACAGATAGCTGCTGGCAGAGTACTGTGAGTCCAGTAGCTGTAGCTGAAGGAGCTCTGATCCACGCACCTCCAGCCCTGCACACAAGACACATGAAGTGTAACAAGCTGCAGACTTCTACTCTCACATTTTCATGTCCATGCAGCTGAACCAGGATGGTGATTCATGTGTTTTGTGGTTTGACTGACAGATATGTGTTGACATGGATTTATCTTTTTATTAAAGATGTAAGAAGTCTGATAACCTGAAAGTAGAATCCTCCCATCCAGGCGTAGGAGCTTCCTGCTCTCTTGGTGAGATCCTGGAGGAAAGTGTAATCAAACACATCATGGACAGAAGCCAAGGAGGCTCCCAGACTGGCACAGTAGGCCTGGAAGGAGGCAGACACACATTAGTGACTGTCAGTTTGTCAGTTTGATGAAGAGCAGAGAAATACACTTCAGACTACAAGAGTGTCTTAAGTAAAGAATTTAAAGTACCGCAGCACTGCTCCAGGATCTGGCGGAGCTCACATACAGATAGCAGCCACTCTTGTATCTCACCCAACCAGAAGGACATGTGAAGAAACGACCTGCAGAGGAGAGAGAGGAGCACATCATGACTTGAACACATCACTTGATTTCACTGTGTTCATGGACAGACTCAGTGTTCAATGTGTGGCAGGTCGGGTGTTGCTCTGCTCCACCCCCTCCCACTTAATCAGTATCACCGGTGCTTGATTGCGCATTGGCAGCACCTGGTTAACTACTGCGTTCCTCCGGGGCGCATTCTCTCCCTGGCATTCACCTGGAAAGGCTCTGGGTCGGCGTGCTCCAGGTTGGTTGGTGTTCGGTGTGATTTCGCCAGGTAAGCGTGTGTGCTTTAACTGCATCTTTATTGCACAGTATGGTGCGACAACCGCCGTGATTTTGTTTTCAGTTTTGGCCGTACTGGTTGGGTTGCAGCTGGAGGAAGTGGTGTCTGCGTTCTGCTGTTGTTGAGGACTGGGTTTTTTTTTTTAGTGCGTAAAGCTCTCTCCATCGGTAAGCATGCTCGTTGTTAATCATGGTGAACTATAGTAGCCCTTTGCTAACAGCTGTTCTGCCCTCTGCTCTGTCCTGCTGTAGCTGCTGAATTTGCAGCGGTTCTGTCTCTCCTCCTGCGCTCTGTGGATCCACTGCACAGCCTATTGATGACCACCGCAGCCACCTACGCATAACATCCGCTGCCTCCAGCCTTGGTGCAGCCGCTCCGTTTTCACGCTGTCTTCCACACCGTAGTTTCTTTTTCTTAATGTCCTGAGTTTCTGTTGTGGCTCTCACGCAGCACCAGACTCAAGCCCCACTGCCACTGACTTATTAGTGTTTCTTTGTTTGTTTGGTTTATTTATTTTTTTGTTTATGCAGTTGTTTTGGGTAATCAGTTAATTTGCAAGCTCTTTGGTTTCTTTATTTTGAATTACAGATGGTTATTTTGTTTAGGTCTAATTTAGTTACATTTCTGATTTTGTTTATTCTTATAAGTAAATTTTCTTTAAGTATGTCTATATAGGTTAAAACAATTAATGTGTATTCTTTCTGTTGGCGTGCATGTGGGTGTGAATGTTGTGTGTGAGTGTTTTTAGAATAGGACATTTTAATAATTCGTATAGTCCAACCTTTGAGTGTCGCTCCACCTAATTTCGTGTGTTTTCTTCCTGGACAGGAGCTGGTGTAGTGCGTGGCAGACTCCCTGGTGGTGGTCCCATCTCACCTCCCTTAAGTTTGCTGTGGCACGTGGTGGTTTGGTTTGTAATTGTTTTTGTGTGGTTTTAAGTTTCTTTAGTCTGTCCGCCTCACTGAGCTGTCCCTGCTCCTATTTTTGTTTATTTTCCCCCCTAACTAATGGTGGTATAGCAGACACGCAGGTTGTGAAGAATATGTTCATTTTATCTCTAGTAAACTATTAAATAAAATAATTTATATTTTTGGAAGTCCGTCTCTTGTCCTCTCTATATAGGTGTAACGAGTCTGTGTGACCTCATGGTATTCCCCTTACAGGGTTGAGTGAATTTCCTGGGGTGCAATTCCCCAGGTGGCGTTGTTGGACAAATCCCCCCCTCTTTTACCACGTCTCGCCACAAATTGGCGTTGTCGGCAGGATGCACTGTTAGAGGACAGAGGCGTGACTTCCATTTTTTTTTTCTGTTAGTGTGAATTTGTTGTTACGTTGGTGTGTTAGGGCAGCAGTGAAGACGGAGCGGCAGCATCTTCTTTTTTTTTTTTTCTTCTTCCTCTTTTTGTTCTTGCCAGTGGTGCAGGTTTCCATTTTGAAAGCGGTGGGTGTGGCCTCTGCGGTTTGCCATGGAGGAGGAACTGCAGCAGCTCAGAGAGCTGGTGGCACAGCTTAAAGCAGATAATGAGCAGCTGTCTCGAGTGAGGGATGCTTCTCAGGCCGGTTCCAGCAGAGCGGACCCCGCTTCTGTCACTTCAGGTGCTAATCCTCCGGCTGTAAGTACTAGCGCCACAGTCACTGAACGGTTGGTTGTTATGCCTAGAGATCGCAGATGCACCATGTTTAATGGCAGAACAGGTATAGGCATAGTGGAGTGGAAAGAGGAAGTGCAGGCCTGTATGCGGGCACGCCACTTGTCTGTTCGTGATCAGGCCTTTTTCATTTTTGACCATCTAGAAGGTGAAGCCAGAGAGGAGATTAAATATCGCCCCTGTGTGGAGAGGGAAGACCCAGACAAGGTTTTGGCTATCTTGACTGAGCTTTATGGCTGTGTTCAGTCATATGTAACACTGCAACAATCTTTCTTCTCTCGAAAGCAGCAGGAAGGGGAGACGCTGTTAGAGTTCTCTTTGGCCCTGATGGCCCTGATGGAACGTGTTAAACAGTCTGCACCAGGTGCCTTGCCGAATGCTGATGTTCTTCTTCGTGACCAGTTCATAGAGCATGTGCTCGATGGTGCCCTTCGCAGGGAATTGAAGCAGTATGTTCGCCGCCATCCCACTGCTTCTTTGCTCGAGACACGTGGAGAGGCCATTAGATGGGAGAGGGAGGGGTTTCCAAGGGGTGCTAGGGAACGTAGCCACTCTCTTCCCTCAGCCTATGGCCTCCAGTATGGGGTCCAGGGTGGCTCTCGCCCCACCCCACTTGTCTCACCCCATGATTCAGAGTTGAGTGAAGTGAAGGCACTCTTGAAGCGTCAGCAGGAACAGCTTGACCAGTTGACTCGGGCCATGGCTTCTTTTCAGGCTCGTCCCTTTCCATCACGGCCTCCTCGCAACGGCCCTGTGATCTGCCGAAGGTGTCAACAGCCAGGTCACTATGCCAGCGATTGTGATGGGGAGCGGGTTACCCCTCATCCCCGTACTGGTTCTGCCACTGGTCGGTCTTCTAATGTGGCTGGGTCTTCACGCTTTGCACCCCAGCCGGAAAACTGACGCCCACTGAGCTGAGGAGCCAAAGCTCAGATGGGGAGGCTGGAGGCTCACAACAAGACCTCATCAGTCGGATAATGGCGCCCTGTCCACATATTAATGTCCTGATGGGTGGGATCACTGTTCCGTGCTTGTTGGACAGCGGGTCCATGGTGTCTACGATCCCTGAAAGTTTCTTTGCCGAACATTTCGCACCATGGGGCCAAGAGCGCCTTCGGTCTTGTAATTGGCTGCAACTGCGGGCCGCAAACGGTCTTTGTATTCCTTATATCGGCTATTTGGAGCTGGATGTCACCTTGTGTGGGAAGGTGGTCCCTGGTTGTGGGGTCCTAGTGGTAAAAGACCCTCCCGGTGCTGCATCTGTTGCCCCTGGGATTTTGGGGAGCAACGTCATCCGTCGATGTTATCGGGAACTCTTTGAGGTGTATGGTCCTGCTCTTTTTGATGCTCCCTCAGTGGTTCAAGCTCCAGTAGCTGTCCTTGAAGCTTTACAACGGTGCCATCAGGCCACCACAGAACCCCCGAGGAACCTTACGGGTTTCGCCAGGGTCCGCGGTAGATGGGCGGTACGCATACCTGGTGGGGTAATGAGGCTTGTGGCCGCCACTTGTCCAGAACAGCTGGCTGGTCAGGCTGTGCTGTTCGAACCAACAGAGTTCAGCCTACCTGCAGGGTTATTGGTGTCTCCTTGCCTTGTCCAGGTCAGCCGTGGTACAGCTCATGTCCCTGTGGTCAATGTGGGGACGACTGATGTTCTCCTTTACCCGCGCACTGGTCTTGGTACTTTAAGTGGGGCCCAGGTTGTCAGCTTACCCACTGGTGTGACTGAAGTGAAGCTCCCGACAGCCTCGATCTCATCTCAGACAGCCTCTGGTGTGGCACCTGATGGGGTCCAAACCATAGACCTGTCTGCTTTGAAAGAACAAGAACAGATGGATGTACATGCTTTGCTGCAGAGGTATCAGTCAGTTTTCTCAAACCATGAAGGTGACTTGGGTTGTACCAACCTCCTTTCGCACGAAATCCCCTTGCTTGATGAGGCTCCAGTGAGACAGCGGTACCGAAGAATCCCCCCCTCCGAGTATGAGGAGGTGAAAGCTCACATTGATCAGTTGCTTGAAGCCAAGGTGATCCGGGAAAGCAATAGCCCTTTTGCTTCCCCTATCGTCCTTGTCCGTAAAAAGGATCGCAGTCTCCGCATGTGTGTCGACTACCGCCTACTCAATAGTAAAACACGGAAGGACGCATTCCCTCTACCTCGTATTGAGGAGAGTCTGGATTCACTTGCCGGAGCTTGCTGGTTTACTACTCTCGACTTGGCAAGTGGCTATAATCAGGTCCCTGTTGCAGAGCAGGACAAGCCGAAGACGGCCTTTTGTACACCTTTCGGGCTCTTTGAATGGAACCGGATGCCATTTGGCTTGTGCAATGCGCCAAGCACCTTTCAAAGACTCATGCAAAGGATGTTCGGGGATCAACAGTGCCAGTCCTTGCTCTTGTACTTGGACGACATCGTTGTCTTTTCTTCTTCCATTTCACAACACTTGCAGCGACTTGAAGTGGTTCTCAGTCGGCTGCAGAGAGAAGGTTTGAAGGTGAAACTTGAAAAGTGTGCCTTTTTCCAAAAAGAGGTTCGTTATTTGGGGCACATTATCTCCAATCAGGGAGTTTCCACAGACCCGGCCAAGATTGAGGCAGTGGCGAAATGGCAGCGGCCCCGTCATGTGTCAGAGCTGCGCTCATTCTTGGGGTTTGCCAGCTATTACAGGCGGTTTGTGGAGGGGTTCGCTAAGCTGGCGACCCCTTTGCATCAGTTGGTGGCAAAACTCGCAGGTACCAAGTCCAAGCGAGGATCTGGGCAGGATCTGAGCTCTGCATGGACACCCCAGTGCGAGCAAAGTTTTGAAGCCTTAAAGGCGAAGTTGGTTTCAGCCCCAGTGTTGGCCTATGCCGATTTTTCACGTCCATTCATTTTGGAAACTGATGCCTCTTACAGTGGCCTGGGGGCCGTCCTTTCACAGGAGACTGAGAATGGTATTCGACCCGTCGCATATGCGAGCAGAGGGCTTCGACCCACAGAACGCAACATGGAAAATTACAGTTCGATGAAGCTGGAGTTCCTTGCGCTTAAGTGGGCAATGGGAGAAAAGTTCCGGGAGTATTTGTTGGGGCACAAATGCGTGGTTTTTACAGACAACAATCCGTTGAGCTACCTCAATTCAGCTAAGTTGGGAGCCATAGAGCAGAGGTGGGCCTCCCAACTAGCTGTCTTTGATTTTGAGATCAGGTATCGCTCCGGACGCATCAACAGGAATGCTGATGCGCTCTCCCGCCAGTATCTATCGGGGTCTAGCTTAGCTGAACATGTCTTACCTGGCACTTCAGTTCCATCATTTGCTCAGCCAGCTGCAGTCTCCGCCACAGTGGTACCTGCTGCCCAGGCGATGGTGTCTGTCTTCCGGAGTCATTCTCCAGCGGACCTTCGTTCCTTGCAAGAGGCGGACCCTCTTTTGTGTGATAATTTTCTGCCCTTTTGGAAGAGGTGGGCTAAGCCTACTTTCGAAGAAAAGAAGCAACTTCCTGCTGCTGCTTTGACACTCTTGAAACAGTGGGACCGCCTGATCGAACAGGAGGGCGTACTGTACCGCCGGACTTTTCGGTCGGATGGAGGAGAAGAGTGTTTCCAGCTTGTCTTACCTGCTGTTCTTAAAGAGGAGATCCTGACCCAGTTGCACCAAGACCATGGTCATCAGGGTATTGAGCGCACCATGGAATTGGTGCGGCAACGCTGTTACTGGCCAGGGATGTCCGCTGACATCAAGCAGTGGGTTCAGACATGCGAGCGTTGCCAAGTGGCCAAAGATTCAGGGCCGGTGCCCCATAGTTTTATGGGCCACGTTCTGGCGTCTCAGCCAAACGAGATTGTCGCCATTGACTTCACATTGTTGGAACCTTCACGGAACGGGTTGGAGAATGTCTTGGTAATGACCGATGTGTTCAGTAAATACACGGTGGCAGTCCCAACACGAGATCAGCAGGCAGCAACTGTGGCTCGTGTCTTGCTGACCGAATGGTTTTTTCGGTTTGGTGTTCCAAATCGCATTCATTCTGACCAGGGTCGGAGCTTCGAGAGTTCTCTGATCCAACAACTGTGCCGCTTGTATGAGGTAGCTAAATCACGAACCACTCCTTACCATCCGGCCGGCAACGGGCAGTGTGAACGTTTTAATAGAACTCTCCATGACCTCTTGCGGACTCTGCCAGTCTCCCGGAAGCGGGATTGGGTTTCTTGTCTCCCACAAGTGTTTTGTTATAACACTACGCCACATCAAAGTACAGGAGAGTCTCCCTTCTTTTTGATGTTCGGTCGGGAACCAAGGCTCCCTGTGGACTTCCTTTTGGGCCGAGTCCGGGATGCTGAGCCAGGGGAAGTACAGGACTGGATGACTGAACATCAGGCAAGGCTTAAGGTGGCGTTTGAGAATGCTCGTGGTAGGCTTTTGGCTGCTGCAGGTCGACGAAAAAAGCGACACGACGAGCATGTTCGAGAGGCTCCTTTGCAGGTGGGCCAGCACGTCTACCTCAGAGATCTTGGTGTTAGGGGTCGACACAAGCTTCACGACAAATGGAGCTCCATTCTCTACCAGGTGCTGAAAGCCCCACCCGGAAATGGGGCAGTTTACACCATTGCTCCTGTGGAAGAGTTGCATAGGGCTCGGCAGGTGCACCGAGACATGCTGAAGCCCCAGGTCGTGTCTGGTACCCATCCCCCTAGGGCGCCGCTTCCATCAGCTTTGGCAGCGCCTGCAGCTCCCCCAGGTTCACCTGAAGGTGGTGAGCTATGGTTGTTGGTCCCTGACACTGTTCCACCCTCTGCTACTGAGGCACCAGCTCAACCCGGTTATACAGGGCTGGCTGTGAGGACACCAGCCAGTATTGAGCCTAGTCCAGGCTCAACTGCAGAACCGGAACATCTTCACTCTGTGTCCCCTCCTTCTAGCGATCAGTCCATTCCTCCTCAGTCAGTTTTGCGTCGAACCGGCCGTTCCACCGCCGGTCAACACTCTAATGTCCATCGTCTTCCCCAGTCTGTTGGCACTAGGGGTAATGTAGTGCCTGAACCTTCACAGCCAGTGGTAAATTCGCAGTCAGTTCTGTTTAGGCCTTGGTCCTAGTTTGGCATATTTCAAAGTGTAATTCGCCGTCGGGGCGACGACGCAGAAAGCGGGGGTGGAATGTGGCAGGTCGGGTGTTGCTCTGCTCCACCCCCTCCCACTTAATCAGTATCACCGGTGCTTGATTGCGCATTGGCAGCACCTGGTTAACTACTGCGTTCCTCCGGGGCGCATTCTCTCCCTGGCATTCACCTGGAAAGGCTCTGGGTCGGCGTGCTCCAGGTTGGTTGGTGTTCGGTGTGATTTCGCCAGGTAAGCGTGTGTGCTTTAACTGCATCTTTATTGCACAGTATGGTGCGACAACCGCCGTGATTTTGTTTTCAGTTTTGGCCGTACTGGTTGGGTTGCAGCTGGAGGAAGTGGTGTCTGCGTTCTGCTGTTGTTGAGGACTGGGTTTTTTTTTTAGTGCGTAAAGCTCTCTCCATCGGTAAGCATGCTCGTTGTTAATCATGGTGAACTATAGTAGCCCTTTGCTAACAGCTGTTCTGCCCTCTGCTCTGTCCTGCTGTAGCTGCTGAATTTGCAGCGGTTCTGTCTCTCCTCCTGCGCTCTGTGGATCCACTGCACAGCCTATTGATGACCACCGCAGCCACCTACGCATAACATCCGCTGCCTCCAGCCTTGGTGCAGCCGCTCCGTTTTCACGCTGTCTTCCACACCGTAGTTTCTTTTTCTTAATGTCCTGAGTTTCTGTTGTGGCTCTCACGCAGCACCAGACTCAAGCCCCACTGCCACTGACTTATTAGTGTTTCTTTGTTTGTTTGGTTTATTTATTTTTTTGTTTATGCAGTTGTTTTGGGTAATCAGTTAATTTGCAAGCTCTTTGGTTTCTTTATTTTGAATTACAGATGGTTATTTTGTTTAGGTCTAATTTAGTTACATTTCTGATTTTGTTTATTCTTATAAGTAAATTTTCTTTAAGTATGTCTATATAGGTTAAAACAATTAATGTGTGTTCTTTCTGTTGGCGTGCATGTGGGTGTGAATGTTGTGTGTGAGTGTTTTTAGAATAGGACATTTTAATAATTCGTATAGTCCAACCTTTGAGTGTCGCTCCACCTAATTTCGTGTGTTTTCTTCCTGGACAGGAGCTGGTGTAGTGCGTGGCAGACTCCCTGGTGGTGGTCCCATCTCACCTCCCTTAAGTTTGCTGTGGCACGTGGTGGTTTGGTTTGTAATTGTTTTTGTGTGGTTTTAAGTTTCTTTAGTCTGTCCGCCTCACTGAGCTGTCCCTGCTCCTATTTTTGTTTATTTTCCCCCCTAACTAATGGTGGTATAGCAGACACGCAGGTTGTGAAGAATATGTTCATTTTATCTCTAGTAAACTATTAAATAAAATAATTTATATTTTTGGAAGTCCGTCTCTTGTCCTCTCTATATAGGTGTAACGAGTCTGTGTGACCTCATGGTATTCCCCTTAGAAGATATACTTTATTAATCCCACAGTGGGGAAATTGTCTTTTCACTCTATTCTTTTACATGCATTTTTAATCCGGACACATACACATGCAGTACACGGCATAGACATGCAAATGTGGAGAGATGGTGGAGTGAAGGGCAGCCGGCCAGACCAGCGCCCCACTGAGCAGTTGGGGGGGGGTCGGTGCCTTGCTCAAGGGCACCTCGGCAGTGCACAGGAGGTGAACTGGCACCTCTCCAGCTACCAGCCCAACTTCCATATTTTGGTCCATGTGGGACTTGAACCGGCCACCCTCCGGTTCCCAAGCCAAGTCCCTATGGACTGAGCTACTGCCGCCCCCTTCTTTCTTCTTCCTCTGAAAGACAAAGTCACATTCTGATCAGTCTATCACTAATATGACCCAAGATGGAATGAATCTTTCTTTCAGCTTTTTACCTTCACGAACAAAAACTCCAACTTCATTTTGTCCCACTGGGACAGAAACAGAAAACACAAGCTCTGTTACAGTGTGCTGAGGTACAATGTGTTGATCACATCACACAACACACATTACAGTTGTTTTCTGTGTGAGAGCAACTTACACTGGTTGTCCTAATGCAGCTCCTGTAGTGCAGCTTCAACAGCTTTCACTGAGAGGAAAACACAACATCTTTCTCTGATATCATTGATTGATTTATTACAATATTCAAACTAGAGCCTTGTGTGCTATAAAAATAATTACTGACATGAAATCCATTCAAGTGAGTGTTAAACCAATGAACTGCCATGTGTTTGAAGGAGCACTCAGTCATGTTGTGTTCATATAAACAAGAAGACTTTTAAATATGGACCTGTGATCTTCACAAAAAAGGGTTGGGGAGGGGGTGACATAGAGTTGTTTATATCCACTGAATGATTCATATTTAGATGAACAATCATTGTTAGAGAAACAGATTTCTGTCACTTATATCCTCTCCTGTATGCTACATATTAAAGAGTGACCATCGGAAAATCATAGCGGAGTATGCTGTTTGTTCATCAGCATCATTTATGTGATAAAGTGTTGAAGTTCATCTTGAGCTGCATTCAAACACAGTCATACAGAGTGGAACTGTTTGTCTTGATTTGACAAGTCAGACTCAGCAGAGCAGACAGAAACAGATCTACTCATATGGATTTAATCAGAATTTGACCTTCACACTTCATGCTTCATGAGTTCTGAGTGTTCTATTAACAACCACATGGTGACAGCACTGGGTCTGGATCCACACAATAACAACACAACTCAACAAGATCTAAATATAATAATATGATCTGACCTCCTGCAGCTGTGATAGCAAGAATGCTGCTGAGCAAAACAGAGAGGAGCAGGAGAGCCTTCATGATAAAGATGATGATGAGGAGGACGAAGGAAGATGAAGTCTGAATGTCTGCTGGGAGTCAGAGACTTCAAAACAGTTCAAGAATTTACTAACATGGAATGAGGGAGAGAGGGTGTCTTACCTGTCAGGTAAATGTGAGCTGATGTCCAGGTATCAGGTGAGTGATGCATGATGATGGGGAGGCTGTCCTGCTCTTTATACACACACACCTGAACCACAGGTAACATAGAGCAGCACGTGAATGAACCAACTTTGATCTTTGAACACAGTCTGTACGTGAGTATGATTGTCTTTCTGTTTTCTCCCTCAAATACAACTTTACTTTGTCCACATGAGGCCAATAAGGAAACACTGATAGAAATAATAGTGATATGGCTGATACTCAGCTTACTGATATGATAATATGATACAATAAAGTGGTTGATGTTTTCCTCCACAGAGACACATCTTAAAACTTTCTCTCAAATTTGACGTGAAACACGGTTGTTAAAAGGACAAATGATCTATGTTATTTATTCCAAGTGGAAATGCTGTGATCAGCTGCCTCAGTAGAGAAACAAATTCAACAGTGCTGTGTGAAGTTTACTGTATTTAACATGAACTACAAAACATCTCTGCCACATATTATCACATCTATATTCTGCACTCTACTTGATACTGGATGTCTTTTCTATTTGTTAATCATATGAGTGTATGGTATAGTATTTGTATTTCACCACAACAGTCCGGTACAACACCCACATTACTGCTGATGCTGCATAAATCTGCCTGCCCATCTCACATCTTAAATAAGATCCTGAGATACTTCAAGTCCTTTGTTTTGGGCAAATTCACTCAACCCAGGGGGAACAATCCACTGTTTTTCTGCAGACAATCAAGGCCTTATACTTGGAGGATCTGAATCTTTTCCAGGACTTCACCCAGAGACTCCAAGAAGACTCTGAGCTACTGTTCAGTGCATCAGTACACTGATGTGTGAACAGTCCTTCAGAACCTTCTTCACAGCAACTCACAGTTTCAAAGAGGTGTCCCTCTCATTCTCTGAGGAGAACTCAAACACAGCAGTGCTCAGCTGTGTGAGTATCCCCATACCCACCCAGAGAGCCCCACATAAACACAGAGAAAGTATATTTAAATTCATTCATTTTATTGGCTAAGGTGCACATATGCACAGTGCTAATAGAAAAAAGCCAGAATGATGAAATATACAGACGAGTGCCACACTCCTGTAGTGTAGACTGGCGAGGTCCCGTGGAGGTAATTTCAGCAGGTTTTGCTTTGAGGTGATATGTTAAAGTCGTGTTACTTCCGTCTAATTTAAATCCGGCTTAAATTCAGAGAACTGTGCAAATTGCCTTGTTTTTGTCCAACGAGCTGTTGGGCTATGAATGAAATGTTCCCCCTATAAGTCCGTCCTTATCCATCTTTCCGCCATAGACTCTCCTTTAGTTCGGATAGATCACAGACATATATACATAGACGCCTCATTGAGCAGGTTGGTCCATTGCTGCGATACGTTAACGCATCCGCCATATTGGATGTGGCAGATCTGCCTGTAAACTAATACAAGCAGGGCCGGTTTTAGCTAAACAAAACCGCATTAATTGCGTTCATTTTTTTAACGCGTTGATTGTTTAAAATTAATCGACAAAATTAACGCGTTAATTTTGACAGCACGAGTTCTAATCCATTGACATAAATTCTAAATGTTCTCTGGAAACCTGCTTAACTCAAGTCTAAATGTTTTCATTGACTGTCAGTGGCATGAAAATGTCACAGATCATTACTGTAAAGTTATACGTCTCAGAACTTTTCTGTATGACAACATGAAAAAAAGAGATGTTGACCATTTGCAGCTCCGTGTTATCTGAGCGATACTACAAACCTCATTTGTTTGCAGTCTGAAGGTCGTTTTAAAAGACACCTCCCTCGTGTCCTTGAAAGTCATTTGATGTTTGTCTGCGTATTAAATCCAATCAATCATTCCAAGGAACATTTATTATGACTCATGTGATGTTTTCTTTATGATACACAGGAAACATTTCTTCTGTAGAATAACAACAAGACTCATATAAAACATGTGAACCTGTGGAAACCACATTTACCCAACAACAACAAGAACAACAAGTAAAACAGCAACAACAACAACAACAAAAACTACTACTAATACTACAACAACAACAACAACAACAACAGGAACAACAACAACTACTACTACTACTACTACTACTACAATTACAACAACAGAACAACAAAAACTACTACTACTACTACTACTACTACTACTTCTACTACTACACCAACAGGAACAACAACAACTACTACTACTACTTTTACTAAATCAAATCAAATCAATTTTATTTGTATAGCCCAAAGTCACAAAGTACATTTGCCTCAGAGGGCTTTACAATCTGTACAGGGAGTGACACCCTCTGTCCTTAAACCCTTGGTTCGAGTGAGGAAAAACTTGCCCACAAAATGGGGGGGTGGAGTCCCCCGGCAGTCTAATCCTATGGGGATGACCTGAGCCAGCCCTAACTATAAGCTTTATCAAAAAAGAAAGTCTTAAGTCTACTTTTAAAAGTGTTGACTGTGTCTGCCTCCAGAACCCAGAATGGTAGTTTGTTCCACAGAAGAGGAGCTTGATAGCTGAAAGCTCTGGCTCCCAATCTACTTTTGGAGACTATAAGAACCACAAGGAACCCAGCATCCTAAGAGCGCAGTGTTCTAGAGGGGTAGTAAGGTACTATGAGCTCTTTTAGATATGATGGTGCCTGACCATGACAAGATTTGTAAGTAAGGAGGAGAAATTTAAAGTCTATTTTAGATTTAATAGGTAGCCAATGCAAGGAAGCCAAAAATGGGAGAGATGTGATCTCTGATCTTGGTTCCTGTCAGGACGTGTGCAGCAGCATTATGATTTAACTGCAAAGTCCTAAGACACTCTTTAGAGCAGCCTGAAAACTACTACTACTACTACTACTGCTACAACAGGAACAACAACAACTACTACTACTACTACTACTACTACTACTACTACTACTACTACTACAACAACAGCAACAACAAAAACAACAACAACAACTACAAGAACAACATCAATAATTGAAATAATAATCCTCTCTCCTCCTTCACTTTCCTTCCTTCCACTAAACGTTCAGGATGTCAGAGACTTCAATGTTTCACATGGATCCTAAGAATTCCTTCAAATAAAGTGTCTTTTGACTTGATTTTTAAGGTGGTATAAGTAGGGTTACTGGAATGAATGGAGTATTTTAGTGCAGATTTGAACATTGGACATTGTTCATAATGACTCAGATGAATCTCAGTAGGATTCTTATGAACCAGGTCCTCTTTGTGTTCGACACTTTTGGCTCCTTTAACTTCTCAGTGTCATCTTTGAACCCCTTTGAAACATCTATTGCACTAAACAATCAATATTTATTGCTGTCAGTGTTTCAATTGTGTCTTTGTCCTGTTAACTCACTTGACTCAAATGAACCAACAGGAACAGTTTGAAGGTGACAGAGAAAGAGCATCATGGCAGACATACTAAACAGGAAGTGGAGTATATTCCACCTTAAATTCAAACCTTCATTTATAAACATACAGACCTCACTTAGTTGAAGTTGCTGTAATATTAACATGCTCAATTCAACATAGAAAGAGTTGATTTGAGTTTGTTCGAGACGACATGTTGGACCTGATGGCAGACACAAACATATCTGCTCTGGGTTTCAAACATCAGAACCATAACTGACCTCAAATCAGCTGTAAAATGAAACATAAACAAAGAGTTCTCCAGTAGTTTGACTTTTAAATGTAGAAAACTGATTTAAAACAACATACTGGAGGCATCCCCATGTGTAGTGTATACAGCAGATATGAACCAAATATAATAAAGATGTGAGTTTACACTCAAATTAAATTCAAATTTAGCTTGACTTATTGCTTCATAGGAAAATGTAAAAAAATCAGTGTGAAGGGTTCAAATGTCTGTAATCAGACTGGAAGTGCAAATCTCAGTTGTTCCTGATCACATATAATCTTTTCTTCATTTGGTTCTGCTGTAAGCTGCTCTGTGATCACATCCTAACAAAGTGTTCATGTTTCACTCACTGTTTATAGCCAATACTGTCAGAAGACGTTTCCTTATTGTCCTAACAACTCCTCCTATTTAATCCAGATAAGCATTTTACACAGCAGAAAAAATAGTGAGCTACTCCACGGAAACACCGCTGTGGTTGTCATGTAGTTTATTATCAAACAGAGCCAATGTTCATAAATCAATGCTCCTGTTATTGTGGCCAAAATATCATTAAGAGCCTCATAAAGTTACAAGTAAACAAACAGCACCAACACAAGCTCACGTGTACATAAACATAGTAGACTGAATGAGTTGAAGTGCATTGTGTTTGTCTCATAAACTGAATGACTTTGATACTGAAGTCTTCTACTTTCTAACAGTGATGGAGGATGGACTTAAAATCATTTGACTTTGACACTTTTTGTTCTAAAGACTCTCACCATCTTGGAACATTTCAATCGTTAAGTCACAGGACACTTATTTTGGTTCCTCATCACAATAGTATCTGCTGTTGAATACCCACACTTTTGACAAGCAGGTTCTACCCTCAGACTGTGAGACTCCACAACTAAAATAATTAAAAACTAAAATTAAAATAATTTCCCCCTGGGATTATTAAAGTATTTCTGATTCTGATTCTCATCATCAGCATTTAACAATTTAACATTATTTATTATTATTATTATTATTATTATTAGTATTATTATTATTATTATTATTATTATTATTATTATTATTATTATTATTATTATTATTATTATTATTATTATTATTATTCACTCATTTGCTGTATCATCATATCTTTATTCTGCCGCCAGTAGCTCTTAGCAGCATTTTTCTGGGATTTATTTATTATTATAGCACCAAAACCATGATTCAAAGCATTGGCTCTGAGATGTGTCTATAGGACATTATTTGAACTGCTTTGACACAAGCCTGGTAAAGAAAGAATTCTGCTTTGTGAACCTGAAATCACTCTTCAGACTACAGCTCTGAAAGAAAGATCACACATTGTTTGGTTCTTAGAAGTATTTATTCTGGAAAAAAAAACCTACTGCTACAGTCACAAACAGAAAAGGCTTTAGTAAAACACTTACTGAACATTAAAACATTTTAAGGAACTTGTTTATCAAAGGTCAGAAAAAAAATCCTACTAGATCACAAAGAGAGAGATGAGAGAAAAATTTAACTGTCTGACTGTCGATCATATTTACTGGAAGCTATACACGAAATCTTCAGTTTTTTCTTTTCTTCCACACTAATTATCTGTTATCTCCTCTTCCTTCAATCAGAGCGGTCAGGACTCTGCCCTGCTTTTCCCGACACTCCACAAACTTTAACTCACGATCATAAACCTGAACCAGAGCCAGGAAACAGCATACTATTCTACATTTATTCACACTATATCTCTCTGATTATTGTAGTTACAGTTTTACAATTAAAACAAGGTTCATGAAGTATGATCACTAGAGATTAAACTGATCAGACTCAGCTACAGTATAAAAAATGTTGCTTAAATTTTCATCAAAATGTAACTTTATGAAAGACATTCTTCTTTTAAACAAAACCACTGCTCCAAACTCCCTTTAAAAACCTTGAATTTAAAGTATGAAACATTTGCCCAAGTTCAGGCTGAGCACACCCTCTGTGTTCTGAGAGATTGCTAACTATGAACTCTTTAAAGACACCTTCCCAGCCTACAGGGAGTGAGAGCTCTACACTTTTAGATTGCAGGGGAGGTATCATTTTAATTTTGCCTTGGAGAAAACTGAAAAATGTCTGACTCTAACAAAACCTTTTCCAAGAAAAAATATTGGGGAATCTTTGAAAAGCATCACAGCCAATCAGTTATTTCCCAAATGGTGCAGTACCTACTGCTATAGTAGATACATTTCCACCCAAATCTGTGAATGAAACCATTACTGGAGACAAGAAATTATTGCAGTTAGTTATTTTCCACTGCAGGAACAGTAACATTCCCAGCAGCCTCATTAGTGTAGATGTTGGCTCAACTTCAAACACATGCCTGTAAATTCATTAACGGCTGTAAACTCTTGATAAACAGACCATAAAACTTTGTGTCATTTCCTTATGATTGGATTCAGTAGATGAATGCCTTCCTGGATTGTGGCAGTGATGCAAGGTGATTGTGTTTGATTATCCACTGCAGACTTAGAGGAATGATAAACAGACTTTAGACTTTCTTTATTTCACTCTGATCTTTCAGATGTGGACACAGTTACACATGTAATTGTAGTAATGTAGTTTGAACCCCGCAGAGGTAAGTTTACCAACTGATCAATCACCATATTTGCTGAGTGTCTTTTCAGTGCTTGAAGCTGCATTATAACAGCCTGGTTTGTTGGACTTGATTACCTATTTTCAACAATAAAGAATCCTCAGCACATGAGAATTCAGGCTATTCTCTGTTATACAAGAAAGCCAAACAAGAAGTTTCAGAGGCACTAAGTGTATTTGTTCAAGTATGATACTGTAGCAAGTTTGCTGCAACCGTGACTTCTCTCAACTCAAGGACCGCACAAAGACATTTTCCTGCTTATGTGTTTTTATTGGAAATGTTAACAGGAGGTTGTTGTCTTGACACCAGCAGATCAGGTTCTCCACTTCATTCAGATTTCATTGTTTCCAGTGATAAGACAGCCGTGTTGTCAGAAAACTTGACGTTGGTATACTCAGCCCAGTGTCACTTTTTGAAATCATTAACCTGATTTGAAACCACAACAACAACAAAGGAGCGGTTTCAAAGAGTTAACATGCTGTCAGGAAACAGATCAGAGTTCAGATTCAGGTCTTCATGTGCACATTGCAATCATCTTCCAGTACATAAGCTGAGTCATAGTCAAAGATCATCACGTTCTACCACACATGCCAGCATACACGTGACTCGGTGTGGCTCAGGTGTGTATATAAAGAGTGCAGCAGCCTCCTGTCATCACTGCATCACTCAGCTACCTGAATAACATCAGCTCACATTTACCTGACAGGTAAGACACCTGCTGAATCTCTTTTCATTCAGTGGAGCTCATGGTTCTGCTCTCTCTCTCTCTCTCTCTCTCTCTCTCTCTCTCTCTCTCTCTCTCTCTCTCTCTCTCTCTCTCTCTCTCTCTCTCTCTGTATATTTATTGGCAGTTCTTTTTTCTCCTTTAGAGAACAATCTGTTGATCGTCACCATGAAGACTGTCCTGGTCCTCTCCATTCTCCTCTGTGCTGCATTTGCAGGTCAGATTCAACACAGAGCATTCAGACAGAACACACACACTATCATAGAAAAAGACTGGGTTGGCCAGTGACAGGGGCTGAGGGAGGAAGGTCACATGCATACAGATGCACACACAGTGTAATACCTGCACGACTGTTCCTGACAGTGTTGTGTGTTCCTCTGCAGCTCCAGCTGAAGAACAGCAAAAGGCTCCAGAGGAGGCTCCCAAAGAAGAGATGGCTGCTGCTCCTGGTTAGTGTCCTCTTTAAAGTGTGTTAGAACAGAACCAGGTTAGAAAAGCTCATTGAACTGATAAAGGAAGTTTAGCACTGTTGGTCACTTCTCTTGTCGTAAGTTGATGTGATGCGTCAGTCTGTCTGCAGTTTGAAAAGAAAAATAATTGAAGATAAATTCTCCTATAATGGCAAGACATGATGACACACTAAAGGGTGAACATGATAAATATACCTGCTAAACTTAGCATGCTTGCTTTGTCATTGCTGACAGTAGCATTTAGCTCAAAGAACTGCTCTGTCTTAGTTCAACCTCACAGAGCTGCTACAGTAGCATGGCTGTAACTCTGGGTCTGCTTTGAACTTGTGACTGTCAGTTTGATGTTCATACGTCAGACACACATTGACTTTGCAGTCAGTACAATACTCACAAGTAAAAAGAGGTCCGATGAAGCTGTTGATGTTTCAGAGATGGAGGACATGATGAAGAAAGATGAGGAAGTATCTGTGCCAGTAGATTCTGTTCCTGAGGCAGCAGCACCTGAATGTAAGATCCACATCACTGTTTTCATCTTTCCTTCCATCTTTATGTTCGTTCATGAGCAAGGTTACCATGGCAACAACAAGAACATAGTTTTCTTACAACTATCTTCCTCACGACAAAAGTGTCATGTAGAATGTCCAAATGTCAAACCGACATGCTTATAGGTCAATAGCAGAGTTTGGCATGTGTTCACTTTTTTAATGACAACCTGCCTATCCTCTAAAGTAGATCAGATACATTACAGACAGATGTTGGTGTCATTAAAACAGCTGTTTCTGCTGTGGGAGGCTGTAAACTGTGAGATTAAAAGGATCTATTCACAGTGTATTTCAGTCAAAGTGCTCCGTTGAAGTAAAGTCAATGTTGTCTCTCTTCTGTCTCTCTGTAGCTCGTTTTAACTTCTGTCCAGACGGCTGGTTCAGCTACAACTCTCGCTGCTTCAAGTTCGTCAATTCTGCCACATCCTGGTACAGTGCTGAGGTACTGCTACTGTAACACTTCTATGTTGGTATTGTGAGCAGTCAGCCCCATTAAGCCTGTACCCACTGTGTGTACCAGTGTGGATGGTGATGGTATCTGTTAGTTGTAAAGCCACAAAGACCCCTCTGTGCTTCCTCTGTCCAACAGGAGCATTGCAACAGCCTGGGTGCCCACCTGGCCTCAGCCACCAACCCCAGAGAATACAGCTTCCTCCAGCAGATGACACAGACAGCCGGTCAGAGCTTTGCATGGCTGGGAGGCTTCAACCTGCAGGTCTGAACTCATGAAGTAATACCACCTCAGTCAGTCCAGGTGAAACCCAGGACCTGGTCCAAAGGGGTCTAGACTTACTCTGGATGTATGTAAGAGCAACACTTCCCACACTCATCACTCTTTGTCTCTCAGGGCCGGTGGATGTGGATTGACCGTGAAGGTTTCTATTACACTAACTGGTACTCCCAGTCCTCCACCAGCAGCTACCCCTGCATCTACTTACGCTCCACCAGTAAGTCCACCTGTTGGATTTGTCTGAACAGCAACAGCAGCCAAACTTTGATCAGCTTTTACCTGTTTTAATGCTGATTCCTCACAGAGAATAGAATGTAAAGAAAACATAGTTGTAGCATTAGCTAATGTGTTAGTTCACATAAAATGTACTTCTGAATCTGCTATCTGAATGAATGGAGTGTTGATGTGTTTTCTCTTTGAAATCAAATTTCAGCTGGATGGAGTAACTCCCAATGTAGCTCTGCTCACCGCTTCATCTGCTCCAAGAACCCATTCAACTGTTAACAAACATACTAAACATCTGGAGCCTTGGCATGGATGGAGTTTTCCATTGTGTATTCTTAAAAGGTTTAAATTAATCATTTATTATTAAATCATTCATAAAATGATTTTTCAATGTTCAGTAAGTGTTTTAATAAAGCCTTTTTTTGTTTGTGACTGTAGCAGTAGGTTTCTTTTCCAGAATAAAGACTTCTAAGAATAAAACAATGTGTGATCTTTCTTTAAGAGCTTGGTTGATGAAGGTTGTCTAAGTCCAGCTGTAGTCTGAAGAGTCAGTTTGTGAAGCTTTTCAAAGTGTAGATTTATTCCCTTTATAAGACAGGGTTGCATAATGAGATGAAGGTTTTATATTCTTTGACACCTATCTCAGAGGTTAATTTAATACCCAAGTAAACCATGCCTTTTGGAATCCATCTGAAATTATACTGTGTTATACTGTGTTACTCAGAGCAAATTTACAAGATGATGTGCTGAGGATGAGTTGCAGAGTCTCACAGCCTGATAAGTGATATTGTTCAGCAGCAGATACTTCTGTATCGCTTGTCAGAGGGCAGTAGGGTGAACAGGCTGTGGTTGGAGTGGGTATTGACTATACGCCTCATGACCTTCTTATCTTTTATGACTGTACATGGAGCTGTTCTGTCACTGTTTGAACATCTGGGTACTTGGGGTTATCCATCAGAGCAGTCTGAGCTGTGTATCAGTCTCTGCAGTAGCTTCTGAGCTTCTCTAGTCTCTATATTGTGATACTAAATTAAACCACATTTCTTGTGTAAATCAAGCAACAGTGTTTGTATCTTATGATGATATAATGAAATTTTTCTTTCATATCAGTATTATATTATGTAATTATACATCCAGACACCGTCTAAATGATGGGGTAGAGGAGAAAGAATATTTGTACACACCTATCACCAGCACCATCAGGATCCAAAGGCGAGTCAGATAGTGTGGGGTGTCAAGCAGGTTGGAGTGAAGTAGAAGTATGTGTATACAATAAATATACATGCTGTTCATTAAAACACGGTATACAGTTATACACAGAGTTGTAAGGACCAGAGACAGTGCACACACTACTGCAGAGTTTCAAAGTTGCCACCTACAAGCAGGTGTGTGTTTTGACCAAAGTCACAATGATAAAGTGCACAGCGACACAGTCTGATGATAAACAGCATACCCAGGTCTTAAAAGACAAGTGAAACCCTGCTGTGATGATATGTTTGTATGGATCAGTCTGTCAGGATCATCCTATCAGAATATAACGCTTTATCATTAAAAAAATATACATTGGAGTAAAAGTGCGCCAGTTTTAAGTTTTTATCTTTAGTACTGAAACCTGTCTGTTGCCACGGTTACTGAGCTCAGAAAGAGAAGTGAAACATTTCATTCAATCTGAGGAAGATCAGCAGAAGTAGAAGCCTCCTCTGTTCAGTTTATCTCATATAAACTTTATTAATATTTCTCTCTGTCTGCGGTGGGTCGAGTCGTCCCTATTCTGGCAGTGCTGCAGTGAGGAGCTGCAGTAGGGGGAGGCCACGCTATATATATATATATATATATATATATATATATATATATATTTCAGGAGCATTATCAATTATATATTTATTTAGTAAGAATACAGAGAGCATTTTAATGGTGAAGCTATCTGTCATTACTAATATCTGCCCGTAAAGAAGATACATGTGTTCATATGTTGTTCATTTTTACCTTGAAATAATTCTTAATATCTGAATAAAAACATAAATAGTAAAAAGGTGTAAGAGGCGTGTGTGTTGTAGAAATGACTCATTTGATTTTGAGCTGAGAGGATCAATGTCAGTCTATCAATGTGTTCAGTTAGTCGAGTCAATTTTATTCATATTGTCCTGTTCTTCAGCACTTGATTTAGATAAGGTAAAAACCTCAACAACAGATCAGAATCTGTCTCCCAGGGTAGACAGACATGCGACAGATGTTGTGTGCAGAACATAACAACAAAATCACAGTCTGGACTATCATGATGACAAAGTTATAAATACATGATAATCATAATACACAGATCAACAGCTTCTGTGTGTTGCTGACTGTGGGGACCGGACATGTGAGCTTGTGTTGGTGCTGTTTGTTTACTTGTAACTTTATGAGGCTCTTAATGATATTTTGGCCACAATAACAGGAGCATTGATTTATGAACATTGACTCTGTTTGATAATAAACTACATGACAACCACAGTGGTGTTTCCGTGGAGTGCGCTCACTGTCTTGGATTGAATTGGAGGCGTTGTTGAGACAATAAGGAAACATTCTCTGACAGTATTGGCTATAAACAGTGAGTGAAACATGAACACTTTGTTTGGATGTGATCACAAAGCAGCTTACAGCAGAACCAAATGATTATTCAACCTGGGCCTGAGCCTGGAGAAGGTCCCGGCCCTGTGGAAGACCTCCTGTGTGGTCCCGGTACCAAAGACGCTGCGCCCCAAGGAGCCTAACCATTTCAGGCCTGTTGCCCTGACTTCTCATCTGATGAAGATTATGGAGAGGATCATCCTGAGACACATAAGACCGCTGGTGGGCGCACAGCTGGACCCCCTGCAGTTTGCTTACCAGCCTGGGATCGGGGTGGAGGACGCAGTGATCTACCTGCTGCACAGATCACTGCTCAACCTGGAGGATAGCAGGAGCGCTGTGAGAGTCATGTTTTTTGACTTCGCCAGTGCGTTTAACACCATCCAGCCTTCACTGATAAGAGTGAAGATGGAAAGGGAGGGAGTAGACCAACACCTGGCTGCGTGGACAACAGACTACCTCACCAACAGACGACAGTTTGTGAAGCTCCAGCACTGTGTGTCTGACGTGGTGCTCTGCAGCACAGGTGCCCCTCAGGGTACGGTGCTCTCCCCCTTCCTCTTCACTCTCTACACTTCGGACTTCACCCACAACACCGCCCACTGCCACATCCAGTTCTCCGATGACACAGCCGTCGTAGGACGTGTTTCAGAGGGGGACGATCTGGAGTACAGGACGGTCATCACAGACTTTGTCAGCTGGTGTGAGCTAAACCAGCTTCAGCTCAACACGAGCAAGACGAAGGAGATGATCGTCAACTTCCAGAGGAAAGATCACACTTCACACCGGTGAACATCCAGGGATCGGACATAGAGGTGGTGCAAATTCCTGGGTGTCCACCTAAACAATAAACTGGACTGGACTGATAACACCCATGCTCTCTACAAGAAGGGCCAGAGTCGTCTCCACCTGCTTTTTATGACTCTGTGGTGGCCTCAGCCATCTTTTATGCTGTGGTCTGCTGGAGAGGGGGCAGCACGGACAGGGACAGGAGCAGACTCAACAGACTTATTAGAAGAGCGAGCTCTGTCCTGGACTGTCCTCTGGACTCCACAGAGGAAGTGGGTAAGAGGAGGATGTTAGCTAAGCTGACATCCATCATGGACAACCCCTCTCACCCCCTACAGGACACTGTGGGGTCTCTGAGCAGCTCCTTCAGCAGCAGACTGATACACCCACGGTGTAAGAAGGAGAGGTTCCGCAGGTCCTTCATCCCTGCTGCTGTGAGACTTTACAACACTTGCACCTGATCCTGTTGTAGTCTCTGTACATGTCTGATTCTGTTTTTGCTTCTGTAACGCTCATGTTACACATTCACAAAACTGCACATTATACTCACTGCACATTATATTAATACCCTAGTACTTTCTGTACTACCCTAGTACTTTCTGTAAATCTGTAAATATGTACACTGTGTTTTTCCCTCCCTCCGCTGCTGTAATAAGTGAATTTCCCTGTTGTGGGATCAATAAAGTATTATCGTATCGTATCGTATTTTCCTCTGAAGCAATAAGTCAAGCTGAATCAATTTGATTGTAAACTGTTACAATATACTGTATACAGTACACATGGGGATGCCTCCAGTATGTTGTTTTAAATCAGTTTTCTACATTTAAAAGTCAAACTACTGGAGAACTCTTTGTTTATGTTTCATTTTACAGCTGATTTGAGGTCAGTTATGGTTCTGATGTCTTCCAAGCAGAGTTTGTTGAAATCCAGAGCAGATATGTTGATGTCAGGCATCAGGTCCAACATGTCAGCTCGAACAAACTCAAATCAACTCTTTCTATGTTGAATTGAGCATGTTAATATTACAGCAACTTCAACTAAGTGAGGTCTGTATGTTTATAAATGAAGGTTTGAATTTAAGGTGGAATATACTCCACTTCCTGTTTAGTATGTCTGCCATGATGCTCTTTCTCTGTCACCTTCAAACTGTTCCTGTTGGTTCATTTGAGTCAAGTGAGTTAACAGGACAAAGACACAATTGAAACACTGACAGCAATAAATATTGATTGTTTAGTGCAATAGATGTTTCAAAGGGGTTCAAAGATGACACTGAGAAGTTAAAGGAGCCAAAAGTGTCTGCTGTTGTTGTTGTTGTTGTTGTAGTTGTTGTTGTAGTAGTTGTTGTTGTTGTAGTAGTAGTAGTAGTAGTTGTTGTTGTTGTTCCTGTAGTAGTAGTAGTAGTAGTTGTTGTTGTTCTTCCTGTAGTAGTAGTAGTAGTAGTTGTTGTTGTTCCTGTTGTAGCAGTAGTAGTAGTATTAGTACTGGTAGTAGTAGTAGTAGTAGTAGTAGTAGTAGTTGTTGTTCTTCCTGTTGTTGTTGTTGTTGTAGTAGTATTAGTAGTAGTTTTTGTTGTTGCTGCTGTTTTACTTGTTGTTCTTGTTGTTGTTGGGTAAATGTGGTTTCCACAGGTTCACATGTTTTATATGAGTCTGGCCTTGTTGTTATTCTACAGAAGAAATGTTTCCTGTGTATCATAAAGAAAACATCAGATAAGTCATAATAAATGTTCCTTGGAATGATTGATTGGATTTAATACGCAGACAAACAACAAATTTCAAGAACACAAGGGAGGTGTCTTTTTAAAATGACCATCAGACTGCAAACAAATGAGGTTTGTAGTATCGCTCAGGTAACACGGAGCTGCAAATGGTCAACATCTCTTTTTTTCATGTTGTCATACAGAAAAGTTCTGAGACATATAACTTTACGGTAATGATCTGTGACATTTTCATGCCACTGACAGTCAATGAATACATTTAGACTTGAGTTAAGAGCAGGTTTCCAGAGAACATTTAGAATTTATGTCAATGGATTAGAACTAGTGCTGTCAAAATTAACGCGTTAAAAAAAATGAACGCAATTAACGCGGTTTTGCTTACTTTCGGTGGCGGCTGACCCATAACTTTTTTAAGCGCTGAATTGTACGTCAACGTCGCCACCATTTTGGATATATATGTGATATATATATAAATACACCACTTACCTGTCCGCTTCCAGCAGAGAAACGGCGTAATTACCAACGTCATTATATAGGAGGTGATGCGGAATAATATGTTTTTATTAATAATGTCAATTTGTCCTATTCCATAGTACTATGCAGTTTCTATGGAAGAGAAATGATGACCAAACTGGTATAATTTTTGTATAATGTTGGTTATGATCACATGTGATGGAAATTGACAATATAATGAGAAAAATATGTTTATGTTGTTTTTAGGAATGTAGTGGGGAGGGGCTACCACTATAAAAGGAGCTGCCTGGGCCCTAATTAAGGAGAAACATTATACAATAAAGTCTGGAAAGAGGGTAAAGTCCCACGAAGTTGGAAGGAGGCGATAATAATCCCAGACAGGAAGCCTGGGAAACATCATACTAAGACAATAACAACCATATAGGTAAAATAATGGAGAGAATGATTAATGAAAAAGTCCACAGCTAGTCTATCGGGGGGTGCTCCATACATGATGGAGGTCAGGGGGGTCTTCCATCAGATGTTTAACCAGGATTGAAGCCTCATTCCCGGGTGTGAGATGAGCGATGATGGGGTCTGGTTCTTGGTTCCTGGTGGGGGGCCGTGGAGCAGATGTTTACCCGGGATTGAAGCCTCATTACGGGGTGTGAGATGAGGGATTGTGGGAGTCTGGTTCTTGGTTCCTGGAGGTGTGTTTGGCTGCCTGGCTGCCTGGCTGCATGCGTCTTGGGCTGTTAAGTGTGGGTGGGTGGGCAGGGAGCTCATGAAGGTCTGAGCTCCAGGATGGAGGGGGGCCCGTGGAGCAGATGTTTACCCGGGACTGAAGCCTCATTACAGGTGTGAGATGAGGGATTGTGGGGGTCTGGTTCTTGGTTCCTGGACAGGGGTCCATGAGTGTTGAAAATAACCAAAGTCCACAGTTAGTCTACCAGCGGCACGGTGAGCAGAGTGTTGAAAATAACTCAAGTCCACAGTTAGTGGAAGGGAAGAAAACGGTGCTTCGTGCCTCTGGTACACCGAGCCTTTCTGCCAGGGGCACAAGAAACAAAAAAAACAAAGCAAAAAGATGCAATAAATCTTACAATGTATTTTTTTCAAATATTTGTACCAGGACCTGGCTCCGACCGCAACTGACTGCTTCCCCCGGCTCCCCACCTGCTCGTGTCTGGTAACGTCTGCACAGCGTCAGGAGCAGGTAGACCGAGAAGGAAAAAAAGAAAGAAAAAAAAAAGTCTAAAAGAAAGAGGCAGAGCCTTACTAACACGGTCTATCGGCCTGTGAGACCTGCTATTAGAGGTCCCCTGCTGGCCGGTGTTTGGGCAGGAGGATCCTCCGGCCCCGCGGTACCCAACACATCCAGGGCTACCTGGTTGATTCTGCCAAGTAGCATATGCTTGTCTCAAAGATTAATCCATGCAAGTCTAAGTACACACAGCCGGTACAGTGAAACTGCGAATGGCTCATTAAGATCATGTATGGTTCCTTTGATCGCTCCAACGTTACTTGGATAACTGTGGCAATTCTGGAGCTAATACATACGAACAAGCGCTGACCTCCGGGGATGCGTGCATTTATCAGATCCAAAACCCATGTGAGGCCACTTTGGTGACTCTAGATAACCTCGAGACAATCGCTGGCCCTCGTGGCGGCGACATCTCATTTGAATGTCTGCCCTATCAACTTTCGATGGTACTTTCTGTGCCTACCATGGTGACCACGGGTAACGGGGTGTTATGTGCCGTAGTGGGTGTGTTTTGTTTTCTACTCTTAATTGCAGGTACTGCCCTTTCCCTCTCCTCCGTCAATCAGCTGATTAGATAATCAACGCCGGCCGACTATAAATGCCTACCGGGTGTCCCAGTGGAGCGGTGTGTGTGTCCCCCCGCAGCGAGTGGTTCGTGGTGGTGTGTTCCCGCAGAGAGTGGTTCGTGGTGCGTGGTGGTTCAGGACTATGTAATAAAAATAGATGGAAATGTTCTATGCAATTGAAATACAGTGGCCTGAATAATTTTTTGAGTTGAGTTTCAAGTTTTTTCAGTAATTTGATTCATGTAGTAGTATTAATAAACTTCCACTAGTAGTGTAGTGTAATAACAAGGTTTATGCATCAGTATTAATAAAGTCAATTTGTTTGCCCAAACCCAACAGTGAATATAAATATTCATTTAATTTTTTTACTTAATGTGAAGCAGGTAATATGATACGTGTAAGTGTAATAAGATTTATGTAATAGTACTAATAAACTCAAAATGACTGCATTAATTTTTATTGTTGGGTGCTAATGGCGTGTTCCCGCAGAGAGTGGTTTGTTGGGTGTGATCGTTCCTGGCTCATCGTGACTTTTGAAAAAGCCTTCACTTTTCGTTGTCCTTCTTGTGTTTATCTAATAAATCCCTGCACTGGCAGTCGGTCATGGTTTAACCCCTTAGTTTTTGGTCTTTGATTTAATTGTTACCTCCCTAAGTTCCCCTAGACCAGGTCTTGCCCTGTCAGGTCATAACACGGGGAATCAGGGTTCGATTCCGGAGAGGGAGCCTGAGAAACGGCTACCACATTCAAGGAAGGCAGCAGGCGCGCAAATTACCCACTTCCGACTCGGTGAGGTAGTGACAAAAAATAACAATACGGGACTCTTTAGAGGCCCTGTAATTGGAATGAGTACACTTGGAAATCCTTTAATGAGGATCAATTAGAGGACAAGTCTGGTGCCAGCAGCAGCGGTAATTCCAGCAGCAATAGCGTATCCTAAAGTTGCTGCAGTTAAAAAGCTCGTAGTTGGATCTCGGGATCGAGCTGACGGTCCACTGTGAGGCGAGTTACCATCTGTCCCATCCCCTGCCTCTTGATGCTCTTAGCTGAGTGTCCGGCGGGGTCCAAAGCGTTTACTTTGGAAAAAAAATAAAAAGGGATTCAAAGCAGGCCCGGTCGCATGAGAATACCGCAGCTATTTTGTGGGTTTTCTCTCTGAACTGGGGCCATGTTTAAGAGGGACGGCCGGGGGCGTATTGTGCCACTAGATGTGAAATTCTTGGACCGGCGCAAGACAGCGAATGCATGTTTTCATTAATCAAGAACGGAAAAAGAGTATGGTTGCAAAGCTGAAACTTAAAGGAATTGACGGAAGGGCACCAGCAGGAGTTGAGCCATGATGCGACTTAATTAAACTCAACACGGGGGAAACCTAAGACGGCCTGGTCACGCTAAGGATTGACAGATTGATAGCTTTTTCATGATTCTATAGGTATTGGTTAATGGGCTGTTCTTAGTTGGTAGAGACCCAGGGGCACACACCGCCACATGTCCAGTGTGCGTGCAGGCAGAGAGCGGAAAGTCAGCCCCTGATCAAAGCGTTGGTCGGCCGTGGGCACAGGCTCCACCGACTGCACCGCTGCACGTCCGGTGTGCGTGTAGGCAGAGGGCGGAGCTAGTCTACTAGAGGCACAAAACCCTCTCAGCTGTACCAGGGGCATGTAACTCCTGCCAGCGGGGCTATTGGTGTATAACCCAGGGGAGGGTGCTTAAGAGTGTGTACGCTGGTTCGGCTGGAGAGCAGGCCCCTGAATGTGAAGTGAGGGATGGGAGGGCATGGAGGGGAGCCTGGGTGCTGGAGTAGTGGAGGGTCGTCCACTAATCAGATGATCGGCAGTTAGATCCCTGGATACTGAACCCCAAGTTGCTCCCAAACGGTGTATGAATGTGTATGAATGGTTAGATCCTTAAACTGATGAGCAGTTGGCCATCAGTGTATGAATGTGTGTGAATGGGGTGAATAAGATATGTAGTGTAGAGTGCTTTGAGTGGTCGGAAGACTAGAAAGGCGCTATATAAGTACAGTGTAAGCTCTTGGGTGAGAGATGAGAGATGGGAGGGGCTGGAGCCTGGGTGCTGGAGATGTGTGCAGCTACCACTCTGTGTGTGTGTGTGTGTGTGTGTGTGTGTGTGTGTGTGTGTGTGTGTGTGCCTCTCTCTCTTTCTGTCTCCCTCCCTCCCTTTTACAATAAAGAAGTCTGTGCTTCATTTTTTTCGGTGAGTGAAATTCTAGTGTAAAGATTATAGACCATACCTGCCTTGTTAGCTTAGCTCATGTACTAGCCAGTTAGCCATCTAATGAATTTGCCACTGTTTAGCCTTTGAGCTCCTTGAGCAAGATGCCAAGCTGTACTAAAGATGTTAACGGGAGTGTATGCTAGTTGCTAAGTGTAGTCAAAACGCCCTAGAATGTTAGAAATTTTTTTTTTTTAAGTAACTCTCTTTGGGGAACATGTTACTTGGAGCCTATATGAAAGAGGCTTTAGTAGTAACTTTCAGTGTCAAATGCAGGGCCGGTCTTAGCTATGGGCAATGTGGGCGGCCGCCCAGGGCGCAGTCTCCGTGGGGGGCGCACGAGCACCCGAAAAAGAAAAAAAACTCGCGAATTGTCGATACAGCTCATTAAGTTAGAGGAGCGGGCCCCCCCGGGAGCGGGGGGTTGACGAGGCAGAGGGGGGCAGCGGACAGACTGATGGGTGCGCACAGCGCATCCAGGGGCGCATGGGCAGCCGTGAGGGTGCACAAGAAAATGTTCGCCTCGGTGGGGGGCGCAAATGTGGCCAGGACCGGCACTGGTCAAATGTCAGATGTACCTACACTACAAAACAATTTTAGGGCAAAATGCAGGACTATGTAATAAAAATGGATGGAAATGTTCTATGCAATTGAAATACAGTGGCCTGAATATTTTTTTGAGTTGAGTTTTGAGTTTTTTCAGTAATTTGATTCATGTAGTAGTACTAATAAACTTCCACTACACAGTAGTGTAGTGTAATAACAAGGTTTATGCATCAATATTAATAAAGTCAATTTGTTTGCCCAAACCCAACAGTGAATATAAATATTCATTTAATTTTTTTACTTAATGTGAAGCAGGTAATATGATACGTGTAAGTGTAATAAGATTTATGTAATAGTACTAATAAACTCAAAATGACTGCATTAATTTTTATTGTTGGGATTTGACAGACAAATTGTCTTTATTAATATTGAATGCATAAACCTGGTTACTACTACACTACTGTGTAGTGGAAGCACATTGAGTTTATTAGTACTATTACATCAATCTTATTATGAAGAGGAGAATAAAAGTGGAAAAGAATATTTCCAGAAATGTCATGGTCCAGGCTGCAATGGCTTCATTCTCCTCTGCCTCCTCCCTCCCTCTGTATGTGTGTTTTGTTTTTTCCCTGTCTGTCAGGTGGGTGTGGTTCGGAGGTGTGGTCTTCTGCTCCCAGGACTCTGCTCAGCTGCAAACCATCAAGTCATCACCCACTACTCAAGAACTCCCAGTTCCTTTGTTCTGTGCCAGATAATACTGTTCATTGCTAGTATGTGGTATACTACAGGCTCGAACTAGTTTATGGTTTCCTTCAGTGCCTAGCATTCTGCCAGTACCGGTACTGACTGTATTTTTGTCTGCTTTTCCTCCAGGAACCACCTGCAGCTCTCCACCGCCTCCGACCAGCCAGCCCAGCCTTTTGCCATTTTTCTGCTGCACAATAAATACCCACCTTCATGCCCATTTAGCTTCTGAATCCATACTTGGTCCACAGTACCCACACCAGACCACGCAACATAAAAGTAGTTAAGTGTTCAGTCCAAAGGTTTAAAGTGTGCAGCACCCACACATTTTATTGCTTGATGTTATTTGTTTGATTGATTGGTTAAAGATCTATGGCACTAGGAGGTCTTGCCATGTTCAGGGTGATTGGAAGTTAGAGTACCCTTGTTTTTTTTGCTAGATGGTTTAAAAAAAGCATTCTTTCATTTATAACCAATTATTATTAGGGATGTAACGATACACTCAACACACGACTCGGTCCGAGTCACGATTGTTTGTTCATGATAGAATTTTTTACGATTTTTTTAAATCAAAATGAGCTACAGACAAACTCTGACTAAATAAAATTATCTTTTTATTTGTAGGAAAAAATCTCTCTTTACAGAAACTCTCAAACAGTTTGTGTTCTTATTAGGGCTGCCAGCAAGCAGCTGATCTGACCATTACCTTTCAGCTTGAAGTATGAGCTAACTGAAAATTAAAACAATTAAGATGATAGCTCATTAACCCTTTAATGAGAGTCCACCGCCGCGAGGTCCGGGCGCTGTAAACGCAGAACCGGTCGCGGCGCACCGCCTCGGAGGAAATGCGCCCGGCGGGGGCCAGTCAGCGCTGGGGAGAGGTCCCACGAGGAGATCCTCCCGCATCGCGCGGCCGTCCCTGACACGAGTTTAATCCCCCGTGCAGACTGCTCGGAAGTTGCGGTGATTGGTTAAAATTGCACCGCCCTGAATTCACAGGGATTCACTGAAGTTGCGTTGAAGTTGCAAATTGCAACATCGTGAATTCCTGGAGGGTCTGTGTTATGGTATCATTTACGGTGCAGTCAGGCCTGACGCTGATTACCACTACTGCGCGCGTGTGTGTGTGTGTGTGTGTGTGTGTGTGTGTGTGTGTGTGTGTGTGTGTGTGTGTGTGAGTGACACAGAAAGGGAGACGCGGCAGCGGAAGCTACAGCCACAACGTATCCTATTTCTAATTAAAAAAAGACGAAAAGAACATATCCTACTTCTCTCGCATTCGCCAAGAATCGCGATTCATTTTTTCTGTCAACCGATGCGAGTCGTCACGCATTGGTACCGATTTTAATCGTGTCACGATGTATCGTTACATCCCTAATTATTATACATACAATTTTAAGTTTAGCAAGCAATAATGTCAAGAGTAGGGTTTGTGTATTGGTGAAACGGCTACGTTATGTTACTTAGTATATACTTAATAGTGTCATGGGTGTATTGACACTAGCTCAGGCTACAGGTTCTGTGGACAGGAATATTGCAGTGAGCCAACAGCTTAACATGAATAAAAAGCAGCACAGTTCCATTGTAAACTCTCAGAGGAGAATTATATGGGGTGCCGTTCTTAAAGCGTCTCGCTCTGAAAATAACAGCAACATTTTGTCACATTTAGCTAAAAACAATCTTTAAAAAACTAGTTTGAATTTTTGAGAGTCACTTTTTTGCACATTGTGATTTTAGAGATATTTTAAATATTTAAATCCAAATGTTAAATGTAAAATCTAAATCGTATAATAACTACCTAGATAAACAAACACGTTTGGAGAAAATTTTTTTTGAAGAGTACTTTTAATTTTTAGTGTCACTTTTATGAAGGGTGCAGAACTTATGACCTTTAGCCACTATAGCCAGCCACGAGGGGGCTCACTTTGACTTGACACATTTTTTGACATGTTTGCAGAGGTATGTCCGACAGTAGAGTCTACCGGGGTAAAGGCCGGCGGGTGTAGACGATCCTACACCTCGAAAATGACAGATCAGTCAAAGTGTTAGTTAGTTATTGTCACGATAATCCATGTCCAAGAGTCCATTTCCCCGGATAAGATGGGTTTTATTCGTTATTTGCCACTATAAACACGCTCTGACCTTCTCGAGCTTTTATTTTGGCACTACCGGTTACCGGCATTTGAATTTGCATTTTAGCTAAATATTTCGTTTCACTCGAAACTTTTAGCTCCAACATTTATACTTATATTTATATTTAACATTTAGATATATATTTAACATTTAGCTTCAACATTTATATTTATATTTATATTTAACATTCAGATTTAGGTTTATATTTAACATTTAGATTTAGCATTTAGATTTTAAATTTAACATTTGGATTTAAATATTTAAAATATCTCTAAGTTCACAAATATTGTTCTAAATGTGCAAAAAAGTGACTCTCAAAAATTCAAACCAGTTTTTTAAACTGCCTACTGATCGGATGTTTGACCAAGTATCTGTAACCTGAGCTTGTGTTCATACATCCATCTTCACACTATCAGTGAGGATTAAGGTTTAAATATAACTGGAAACTAATCAAATCACTGTTAAGTTTAGCCCATTATTTTGCCGACATTTTCTAAATATTAGTATATTTTTTTCTTATTTCATAAATAACCTAGTGGCCGATTGGCACCAAAGCTTTTATAGTCAGTGCACATGAGAAATTACTGGTGGAGGTTTTGTGGAAATCAGACATAATATACTTTGCATTATACACACTAACCTCTAACTAGACCCGCAAGTAGGTATTAACAGGTTCCAAACTCTCTGCAGACAGTACAGAGGCAATGCATGTTGAGAGCAGAACAGAGGTTGGAAAACATTGGAAAAAATATGGCTTTAGCTTGTGGCCATTAATAAAACACCATCATAACTTTATACACATAGTTCAGTTGCCACAGATTTTGGGTTAGCTTGAAAAATAAGATCTGTGATTGAATAAGTTCTGAAAAAAAGGTGTACTTAAAGAGTATAAGTGGCTGTGTCATTTATAGTGCACTCGTGCACTGGAGCTGCTAGGAGCCAATTTAAAGGCAGGAGGACACTGAGGGGGAAAAAATCCTGCTCTCATCTGTGTGTTCAATAAAACAACAAAACAGAATTTACATCTGAGGTAAAAGTGAAACCATCATGTGTTTTTTATTCCTGGTTTCTTAGTAAGGGTAGATGTGGTGTATTGTATTTTGATGGAAGATGCAAAAAAACATGCAGAGAGTTTAAATACTTTTCAGGTTTCATTTAAATATTCAATAAAGCTTGGAAATTCCTAAGTTAATATCACATGCCAAAGATATCACGCAAAGACACTCACACTTTTAGATTTAATATTGTACTTATTTCAATTATTATCTTTGTTTGTCACTGTCTGCAGCTGTTCTGAAATGTTTAAGGATAATCAATAAATCAATACATTTGTTTTGTCTACCAGCCGCTTATATATTTAACCAGTGTTTGGCTGGTAGGTGGTGCTAATTTTGCCCTGGGTAACATTACA
The DNA here is from genome assembly GCA_004119915.2 of Collichthys lucidus. NCBI lineage: Eukaryota > Metazoa > Chordata > Actinopteri > Sciaenidae > Collichthys > Collichthys lucidus. The sequence continues at coordinate 39,863,391 of CM014080.1, forward strand.
ACTATTGACACTGACATGAACATATAAGTAATGTTGAGGTAATGTATTATAGAAAAATGTGGCCCTGAATGCATAAAATTGCTAAAACCTAAATTACATTACTATTTTCAGAGAAACCTGAACACTGTCAGACTATTGGCTGTAGTTGTAATGTTCAATAGAAAATGCTCCGGAGTCACTGGACCTCATGATGGTCTCGTTATGGCGGAGTGACAACTGTGAACGGTAAAACCTGTTGCTTTGGGAATCCAGTGGGCTGTCCGATACCTACAATATATGACAGAGAGAGAGAGAGAGAGAGAGAGAGAGAGAGAGAGAGAGAGAGAGAAGGCTATCACACATATTGTCATCTGCCTGACAACATGTCTTTTAATTCCATTTTGGTGATTTTCAGTGTTAAGTGTATACATACAATAGTACAAACATTGAATTCAAGTATACAACTTACCTTATTCAGGAGCCCCACCTATGCTGTTTACTTCAGTTAACAATTCGTGGTTAGAGCTACACTAATTGCTACAGAGTTTTATCACACAAATCTAACCACCCTCAGATCATCAGAGACTTTTAGCCAGGCGCCAGGATTTTTCCTCTCCTGGTGCTAAGGGGGGGCTTGACCGATACGTGGGGGTGCTAAGAAAATAATTGATTTTCATGACTTCAGTTACTTTATAAAAAGGTTCACATGCAAAGGTGACAGATTCAGCACTGGACAGCGCCCATTTGCCTGTCAATAACCAGAAAATACATCCAAAATGTGACATGTGTACTGTCTTTATTCCATATGTATAAAAAAAAAACAAAAAAACAACTATGCATTGACAACATTGTTTTGGATCACAACATCATAACTTAAGAAATTCAATTTATAGTGAAATTAATAACATAGGATATAAATTGCACACACCAATGATTCGGATCACATTCAGAAAGTAATATTTTGTGTTGTCACGCGGTGAGGTCAAGCTGGATTTTTGTCTTGTCATTTCCTGTTTTATTGTGAAAGATAACTCTCCTCTCGTTTCAGGTCACTTGCCCTTCCTCATGTGTTACCGGTCTGATTGTCTTCCCCGCCCTGATTGTTTCCACCTGTTCCCAATTACCCTGTGTATATATTGTCTGTGTCTCCCTTTGTCTTGAGTGTTTGTTGTTTTTGCCTCCTCGTTAGTGGTTTTTCGTTGTAAATTTTATAGTTTATGGTTATTGTTTTCTGTTCAGCCTTATAGCCAATTTGTCTTTTGTCCTCCCTTGTGGAGTGACTTTCTGTTACCTTTTCCTCTTTGCTTTTTGTGTTTTTTCTCTCTTCAGAGTGGTTTTTCATAGTCTTTTCTTTGAGTCTCTCACTGTTGGAGTATTTCTAATAAAGTTCCACTCGGCTGGTGAAATCTCTGCATCTGAGTCCTCCTTTGAGTCCGGGCCTGACATGTGTAACATCTACAAATATATAACACCAGCAGTTATGTCCTTAAAGGTTAATGTTCAGTGCATTCAAATGCTTTATGTCAACCAAGAAAGCCTAATCTAGCAGCCACACAGTGTCTGACAATCCTAGCAGGCCATAAATAATATATTTTAAAAACTAAGCTGCGGTCCGCATGAAATCTTAGCCTGGGCCATGATTGGCCCCCAGGCCAGACTTTGGACTCTGGCACCAGACAGCAGTCAAAGTTAGAGACTAGCTGGTGAGCTTAGTTAAGCATTCAGCAACCAAAAGAGACATTTGTTATATTTATTATCATAGTGGGTGGTTACCAAAACAAAGGAGTGCCTGCCAAATATGGACTTACGTTCAAAACTATTAAACACCTGTTAGTCTTTACAACTTTAAAAGGTGATAATTAGTCAGGGTGGTGTTTATAACTCATGTTAAGTCCAACAAAACATTAAAAATAAATGAATATAGCTTGGGTGGAGAAACTATATATTTGTAATTGTGACTGATTAGGTCTTATCTAATGAAATGTGCATTATATTGTCATCACTTTTCTCAGGAACTGGGTATTTTACCTCTTCAAATTTCTTGGCCTTGTACTGCTCTGCTCCTTTCAGGAAGTTCAGCAGTATGATGTCACACAGCACCGTGCCCTACAAATAACAATAATGAAGTAATGGGTCATTTTGTACAGAAGCGCATTGCATTCACTGGATTAAAAAAAAAAATTAGACACCTAATCTCTCTCAGGATCTGGATCTCATAATTATGAGATGAGGAAAGGTGCCACTTTGGCACTTCGGTAAAGTTGGAAATATATTAGCACATTCGAACTTCTATGAAGGTAGATTAGTGCCATATATCTGAAGAAGAGCAGACTATGATTTGCACTTGTAAAACCCGTAATTCGCAACTTGTGAACGCGCATCTCAGAGTTTGTAAGTGTAACTTCAGATCCACACATCTGCAAAAAGCAAACTGCAAGCATATTTCACAACTTGTGAAAGTGCATCTTCGAATTTGCACTTGTAACTTCAGATCTGCAAAGCTGCACAACATGATTTGCATGCGCAGGTTCCTATTTGCTCGCTCAGTTGCGTCATCCTTCTCACGTGAATTTTGGCACGATTCTCTCGGATGGATTTGAAGGAAACGATTTGCGCGCAGAGACCAGGAATGCCTGTTTTACCACTCTTGTCCAAAAGGTGGCAGTGTGGTTATTGGATAATATATCAAACGGCTCAGTTTTTTTTGTGTCAGTATATTTTGAAATATTAACATTTGTAGGGTAAATCTTGTGGAGAATCTTAAAATGGACTTAATAAACGGCTCAGTGGTGGTGGTGGGTGGCTGGCCATGACTCTTGGTCTACGACACGGCGCCATGAGAACATGGAGAGAAGTGTTTAACAACGTGTAAGTAACATTATGGTTTACACGTTGTTGAATAGACCTAGATTTACATTGCTCTTTTTGTAATAAGGAAGATGAAACACTTGTACATTTATTTTTTGAGTGCGATACTGTTAAGAAATTTCTAATAGACCTTAGTTTTCACCTTTTGGCACAACAGGGCCATTATGTCTTCACTCTCAAAGACATCTTCTTTTATTATGAGAACTCTACAGATTCATCATTTGAATTTTTAGTTAACTTTTATGTTCTACAAGCCAAATGTTTCATTCATAAACAGAAATGGCAAAAGAATCAACCTCTCTTTGATATTTTTATTTTAGAAATTTCCTCTCTTCTCAAATCTCTTAAACTTGTACATAATAAGAAAAACACAAAGCTTCTAAATGTTCTTTAAGATATATTCCTCTTGTATGTCTATGTATGTTTTTTATCTCTTGTTTTTTTTTTTTTTTTACTGACTTTATCTTGATGTAATGATCAGCAATTTCTGTTCTACCTGTCACGTGTCATTGTAATACTCTGTCTTAATGCAATAATAAAAAAAAAAAAAAAAAAAAAAAAAAAAACTGAGCCGTTTGATATATTATCCAATAACCACACTGCCACCTTTTGGACAAGAGTGGTAAAACAGGCATTCCTGGTCTCTGCGCGCAAATCGTTTCCTTCAAATCCATCCGAGAGAATCGTGCCAAAATTCACGTGAGAAGGATGACGCAACTGAGCGAGCAAATAGGAACCTGCGCATGCAAATCATGTTGTGCAGCTTTGCAGATCTGAAGTTACAAGTGCAAATTCGAAGATGCACTTTCACAAGTTGTGAAATATGCTTGCAGTTTGCTTTTTGCAGATGTGTGGATCTGAAGTTACACTTACAAACTCTGAGATGCGCGTTCACAAGTTGTGAATTACGGGTTTTACAAGTGCAAATCATAGTCTGCTCTTCTTCAGATATATGGCACTAATCTACCTTCATAAACTTCTGGGATCAATAACTCATAAAACATTGTTAAAACACAAAACACGCATATTTTCAACCGTAGTAAGACAGACAACGAGCTACAACCTAATTTTCATCAAAACGAGCTACAACCTAATTTTCATCAAAACGAGCCATCCTCAGAGCCACACCAAGAACACTGCTCTCACAGCTGGCTGCACAGTGTTTACGTGCAGCCAGCTGTGAGAGCAGTGCGCAGGGACCGTCTACAAAGTGCACCAAGACAGATAATGTAAAAATATTCAATAACTTCACTATAATATAGGGTAGTGTCACCAAACTTACTACATACTTCATTGATCTCCTACAGATTACACTACAGCACTTATTTGGTAAAAATAAGGACTGATTATTGATCTTCAATCAATATCTTCAATGTGATACAGTGTTGTGGTGTCTAGGCTGGGGGGTTGGGCTCCTGGTGCTCTCATTACAGGGATGGGTGTGGTGCTGTGGAGCTGTCTGCACACACCTGAAGCTGATCATCATCTCGAGCAGTATTTAGAGGCTGGCCTCCTGCATGCTGCTGCCAGATTGTCATCGCGTCGTAGTAGATCAACTAGGCTCCTCATAAGACTTTGTAAACTGAGATTTATCTGAGTATTGACTTTTATTTCTGTCTCCAGACTCCAGCTCTTCGCCCTCCTCACCACCAGGCTTCTGCACCAGTCTGCCCCAGCCTAAACCCCTCGACGGCCTCTCCCTACCTCGTCTCCGGCTCAAGCTCCCCCTGTGAGCTCCCCTGCCCCTGCTGCCTTCCTGGCGCCCGTGACACCCCCCTGCCCCTTTTTTCCCGTGGTCTAATGAACTGCTGCTTATTTGGCAAACTCTGCTCCTCTGCATTTTTGGGTCCACTACCAGCAAGACACCACAGTATAATCTGGCCATACCATGTCAAACCGGATTCTCTCTATCGCCAGTTCTCCCCAGATTCATCCTCATCGGAGTCACTGCCCATTCTGCCCTCTTCTTGTTTTGTGGGAGCTGCTCAGTGGGAGATCGAGTCTGTGGTCAGAGCAGCTCAACAGACCCAATCTGATCCTGGTGGTGGCCCAGCTGATCGGCTGTTTGTCCTCGAAACAGTTCGATCCCAAGTTTTACAGTGGGGACATTCCTCAACCCTCACCTGCCATCCTGGCTTTCACCATACCCTCATGTTCCTCATGTTGAAAAACGCTTATTGTCCCTACGTCAGGGTTCCGCTTCTGTTGCTAATTTCTCTATTGACTTCCGTATCCTAGCTGCAGAGAGTGGGTGGGACAGCAGGGCGCTACGAGTTGTTTTTGTTAAAGGGGCGATATTAAGGATGAACTAGCTACTCGCGACGAACCCAATTCTTTAGATGAGTTAGTATCACTGGCCATTAAAATTGATAATCGACAGAGAGAGAGGAATAGAGAAAGGGCCGGCAGGCGCCCCCCCCCCCCCCCCCCCAACCTCCCTGGAATGTTCACTGTCACTCCTACTGCCTCCACTTAGCTTTTCCTGCCTCCAGTCCCCTGCTCCCAGGTGCCAAACTCCCCGTCAGCTGCCTCTATAACCTGTCCCACCCTGAGAAAGAGGCCATGGAGCAATACATAAACACCTCCCTGGCAGCAGGCCTCATCCGTCCCTCTTCTTCCCCATTAGGAGCTGTTTTTTTCTTTGAGAAAAAGGACAAAACTCTTCGTCCCTGCATTGATTTTCGAGGATTAAGTATCCTCTTCCCCTGATTGATCCCTCTTTTGAACCCTTGTGTCATGCTCAAATCTTCTCCAAGCTCGACCTCCGCAATGCATACCATCTGGTCCGGATTCAGGAGGGAGATGAATGGAAGACAGCCTTTAACACCCCTTTAGGCCACTTTGAATATCTGATGATGCCCTTTGGGCTCACCAATGCCCCTGCTGTCTTCCAAGCCCTCATCAACATTCTCCGTGACATGTTAAACCATTTTGTCTTTGTGTATCTGGACGACATTCTGATCTTCTCCCGCACACCAGAGGAGCATGTCCAGCATGTCCGCCTGGTATTGCAGCGCCTCCTGGAGAACAAGCTCTATGTTAAGCCTGAGAAATGTGAATTTCACCAACCTTCTGTCAGCTTCCTGGGTTACATCATTGCAGAGGGCCAGCTTCAACCAGACCCCCTTAAAATAAGAGCTGTGGCTGAATGGCCAATCCCCACCTCCAGCAAACAGCTGCAGCGCTTTCTTGGTTTTGCCAATTTTTTTGCAGGTTCATCAGGAATTTTAGCAAAATTACTGCCCCCCTGACCAGACTTACCTCATCGAAAAACCCCTTTTCATGGCCTGCGGAAGCTGAACAGGCTTTTCAGAGACTTAAGAAGCTGTTTACCTGTGCCCCAGTGCTCCTCCACCCTGACTCTTCCAGACAGTTTGTGCTGGAAGTGGATGCGTCTGAGTTAGGCGTGGGGGATGTCCTATCTCGGCGTCATCCAGAGACCCACAAGCTTCACTCCTGTGCCTTTTTTCTTCAAGCGACTCTCAGCCGCAGAGCAAAATTCTGATGTTGGAAATCGTGAACTGTTGGCTATTGTGTTAGCATTACAGGAGTGGAGACATTGGCTTGAAGGATCCACACACCCATTTCTCATATGGACTGATCACAAAAATCTGTCTTATCTTCACTCTGCTAAACGCCTTAACTCGTCAAGCTCGCTGGTCTCTGTTCCTTAGCCGCTTTAATTTCACTATCTCATATCGTCCTGGAAGTCGCAATGTCAAACCGAGTCTCTCTATCGCCAGTTCTCCCCAAATTCATCCTCATCGGAGTCACTGCTCATTCTACCCTCTTGTTTTGTGGGAGCTGCTCAGTGGGAGATCGAGTCTGTGGTCAGAGCAGCTCAACAGACCCAATCTGATCCTGGTGGTGGCCCGGCTGATCGGCTGTTTGTCCTCAAAACAGTTCGCTCCCAAGTTTTACAGTGGGGACATTCCTCAACCCTCACCTGCCATCCTCACATTCACCGTACCCTCATGTTCCTCCAACAGCGCTTCTGGTGGCCGGGCATGACACCGGATACTAGGGAGTTTGTAGCAGCCTGCTCTGTCTGTGCCCGAGGAAAAGCATCTCACCGCCCCCCAGCAGGTTTATTACAGCCACTACCCATCCCCAGCCGTCCATGGTCACACATAGCTGTGGACTTCATCACTGGCCTACCACCTTCGAAAGGTAACGCTGTCATCCTCACTATAGTTGACCGGTCCTCCAAATCTGTTCATTTTGTCCCTCTCCCTAAATTACCCTCTGCTCTCGAGACTGCAGATCTCCTTGTTTCACACGTTTTCAGGATTCATGGTATTTCAGTGGACATACGACAGAGGTCCACAATTCTCGTCTCAAGTGTGGCGGGCTTTTTGCAGAGCCATTGGTGCAACTTCCAGCTTATCATCCGGTTACCACCCTCAATCTAATGGCCAGACAGAGCGGGCCAATCAAGACTTGGAAGCAGCTCTCTGGTGTGTCTCTGCCAGACATCCCTGCTCATGGAGCATCCAGCCAGTGATGTTCACAAGTCATTTTTTCCAAGTCCAAGTCAAGTCTCAAGTCTCTGTAGTCAAGTCCAAGTCAAGTCCAAGTCTTTGACGGCAATGCCAAGTCAAGTCTTAAGTCTTTTGTCCCAAATCAAGTCTCAAATGACCGAAATAAACGTTATAATTATGGTACCATGTAAGGAAAGCACTATATAAATGCAGTCCATTTACAATAACCTATTAATTATAATTATTAATTATTATTATTATTATATCAAAATGCAATATCAAAATGGGTCAGAGCATGTTCACTTAGCATCATATCACTTGGGGACTAGAATGTGGACACTTCCATTTATTTAATGCTATGATCTGTCTGTGTCGCTTTGTCAGTGCCCAACACAGTTACTTTTTCCACATTAATGAAATCTGCTAAAGCTCAGCTTCCCAGGGATATCAAACATTTGAAGAAGGTCAAAGTATGTGTGAACAGGAGCCTTGTTAAGAGGTAGGCTACTGTGCAATTCCAAACGAAACCTTAAAATAGTAGGCACACATAATTAGGGCTATTCTAATGTGAAGAAACATCCTGAAAGCTTTGTTCAAACAAAGTTTTTTTAATGGTTATTGTTAGTTAGCATTTGATATTGATTAGTGTATTTTTTTTTTTGTATTTAACCAACCATGGCCAACCAAAGCCAACAAGATGACTCAGCTCCTTGAACTTGAAGAACCGAAGAACCCTCTCCTCTCCCCGCCGGGGCCGGCGCACGCGGGGCACGGTCAGCGCGGAGACGCGGGCGTCCACCTGCAGCCGCGACCGACATCGTGCGGGCCAACGACGGGGGCCAGCCCCGCTCCCTTTCCCCGACCCCACGGACCCACACACATTGCACGATGCTGTTCGTCTATTACCAGTCTGTGTGAACTCTTTATATCCGAATGAAATGACAAATGGCACAGGTCGAGACGAACCCGCTGTTGCCATGATCTACCATCGGTCGACTGACGTCTGTTCCTTCGCTGCTGCACGCATGGGTAGTGAGTGAATGGAGGGAAATATTCAGGCTGCCTCCGGTTTTCATTGTCAAATATGACCTTGCAAACATTTACGTTTAATTAAATGAATAGGCCACTTATAATGAAATTAAAATTCAAAATTATTCACAAGTCACAAACGAGTCACAACAGACAAGTCTAAGTCAAGTCGGAAGTCTTTGTTTGCGCGACGTAAGTCCGACTCGAGTCCAAGTCGCTAACTCGAGTCCCCATCACTGCATCCAGCTGCCTTGGATTGAATATGCTCACAACTCCCTCGTCAGCTCAGCCACAGGTATGTCTCTATTTATGGCAGCTAATGGTTTTCAACCTCTATTTCCCACCCAGGAGCGTGAGGCTGCCGTGCCTTCAGTCCGTGAGCACCTTTGCAGAGTTCATGAAGTATGGAAAGCCACCCGAGCAGCTCTCACTCGATCCACCCAGCGCAACAAGCTATTAGCGGACAAACATCGCTCTCCAGCCCCCCAGTACCACCCTGGTCAAAAGGTGTGTCTGTCCACACGAGATCTCCCCCTGCAGTTGGAGTCGCGGAAGCTCGCCCCTCGCCACGTTGGCCCGTTTGAGGTTGAGAGGGTAATTAATCCATCTGCTGTGAGACTAAGGTTGCCTGACTCTATGAATGTCCATCCAACTTTTCATGTGTCTCTGTTAAAGCCTGTGTCCTCCAGCACCCTAAGCCCTCCGGCCGAACCCCCTTCCTCCCGCCCTGGTCATTGATGGTCATCCTGCCTACATTGTGCATAAGATCTTGGATGTGAGGCGCCGGGGGCGCGGTTATCAATATCTGGTAGACTGGGAGGGGTACAGTCCTGAGGAATGGTCATGGATTTCTCGACGACTCATTCTGAGCCCACAACTGTTAGAGGACTTCTATCATGAGTTCCCTCACAAGCCCGGGAAGATGCCTGGAGGCGTCATTTAGAGGGGGGGTTACTGTGGTGTCTAGGCTGGGGGGTTGGGCTCCTGGTGCTCTCATTACAGGGATGGGTGTGGTGCTGTGGAGCTGTCTGCACACACCTGAAGCTGATCATCATCTCGAGCAGTATTTAGAGGCTGGCCTCCTGCATGCTGCTGCCAGATTGTCATCGCGTCGTGGTAGATCAACTAGGCTCCTCATAAGACTTTGTAAACTGAGATTTATCTGAGTATTGACTTTTATTTCTGTCTCCAGCCTCCAGCTCTTCGCCCTCCTCACCACCAGGCTTCTGCACCAGTCCGCCCCAGCCTAAACCCCTTGACGGCCTCTCCCTACCTCGTCCCCGGCTCAAGCTCCCCCCGTGAGCTCCCCTGCCCCTGCTGCCTTCCTGGCGCCCGTGACACCCCCCTGCCCCCTTTTTCCCGTGGTCTAATAAACGGCTGCTTATTTGGCAAACTCTGCCCCTCTGCATTTTTGGGTCCACTACCAGCGAGACACCACAGTGTAGTGTCACCAAAATCACTACACACGTCATTGATCTACTAGAGATTACACTACAACACTTGGTTTGAAGTGTTGAAGTTTTCATAGTTTAAGGGAATTTTTATTAGGAATTATATTCAATAACAATAGATTTTGACTGACCACCAGGGATCCTAGTGTTTGAGGAGAAATTGGGACCACTACACTTTATCTTACAATTAAAAAAGAAGACAGTCTACACTACAAGTGTTGTATTGTAATCTGTAGCAGACCATTTGAGTGTGTAGTGAGTTTGGTGACACTACTGTATCATATTATGACATATTGAAGTTATTGATTAATATTCCCAATAAAAGAATCCCAGAAATTAGTCCTTATTTTCCCAAATAAGTGCTGTAGTGTATCTGTATTTGTATATTTATATATCCAGTGAATGCAATGCAGTTCCATAATTTTGGCTGAAAAAATGACATAAAAAAATTAAAATACTACACAAAACAACTGGTCAACTTGAGCTCTCGTTTCCAGAGTAAAACTCACCACTCCCACTGATGTGAACGCTGCCACCATGTTGATGAGTGTCGGGATCATGTTAAACTTTCCTGCCTATGAATACAAAATATATTAATAACAATATGTAAAAAAAGCAGCAACACTAAACATAGCCTCAGAGATGGACAAAGGCTAGTTTTCATGCACTTGCCTGCATTCACTTAGTACAGCTCTGTGTTGTACTATAATAAATGAACTTTGAACTTTGATCCTCAAATAAATGGGGAGAACATGTAAACTCCACACAGAAAGACACTAGTCTGTATCCAAACATATTGATGATAGCTGATCAAATTTTACTAATCGTTGCTAATTTATCTAATCAATAATGTTCAAAAAGATAAAATGTTATACATAAAACTCTCAACCAGTGCCATGAAATATATTAGTATTTAGTAACTGAGCTGTCCATATCTTGGTCATTGCTCATAGTGCTTTGTATATACACATACTCAACATTATGCTCTTTAGACAAATCACTCAATATAAACTTGTTATGTTAGCTGATCCTGGCGATATACTCACATTTCCATTGACTAGAACATCAAACCTAATAGCATAGGCTTTGACCAGAATGCGGTAGTCTGTCCCATTCTCCATTTTAAAGTATTTGGCAAACCTGCACATTCAGACAAATCACACATAGTAAAGCACATTATTATTTTTTTTATTAAGATGTCAAATTCTAGTTATTTACTTGCATTTCTGAAAAAAAGAATTAGTTTTAGTGGTTGAATGTTATGCTTGATTAATTTGTGACTTCTCAGAGAAGCCTGTTGAGTCAGATCAATCTGGATATACAAAGGTGAATTCAGTTTAAAATTCCTCATTCCTGTTCAAGATGGTAAAACATTGAGAGCTCACTGAAAATGAAAGAGTCCACATTAAAGAACTTCATGATCCTGGATGGTCTCTGACAGGTGGTCTAATAAATTTGTATAAGCACTCTATATATGAATGCATACAATTAATATTACTAGCAGGCATTTGGACCTCAGGCAAAAAGCCCAATGTATTCTATTAGTATGGCCAAAAATGCCCACTAAGTGCCAAAACAATTCCAAGACCAGGAGTCCAAATTGGCGAGTTTTTTTTCTTTTTCGGGCGCTCATGCGCCCCTCACAGAGACTGCGCCCTGGGCGGCAGCCCACATTGCTCATAGCTAAGGCCGGCCCTGACTGAGAGAGAAAAAATGCTCCTTTTCAAGACCATTTACTTCTCTGTTTTAGATTCAGTAAATTATTTTTTCCAGGATGATCATTCTTCACTCTTCACTCTTGTTTGTAAAAGCATGTGCAGGGTAACAACACTATAGGATTAAATTGGATTATATTTTTATACACTCAAGATGATAGATGAGTCTTTTATTGTAGTGTATCAATGACCTTCTGTATGCAAGTAAACAATTTCTTTTTTTTGCATTTGTATTTATTACTTTAGAATAAAACGTATATTCATGGACTCGGCCAAAATCAACTAGAACAGAGACCAATGGCCAAATCCGAGACAAGTGCGAGTGCAAAAACCAACAAATCAAAGTCCAAGACAAGTTTGAGACAATAGAACAACATCTTGTCCAAGACTGGAATCAAGTACTAAAGCACTTAAAAGTAAGGCCCAAAACATCCACCAGTAACACTAGAACGCTTAACGTACTAGTAGTACAAGTGATGGTAAAAATGTCTACTGACAATACTAGTTACACAATAGATATGTGACCTTACTAGTACTACTAGTGGACACTGACAATCCCTCTAAAGTTATAGTACACATTTTGAGCCAGTAAGTACTATCAGCAAGATCTTTTTGACTTTACTCATAGAACTGGAGAGCAATAGGAAGCCTCAATGCACACTTTTCCCACCTCCTCATTTGTATCAGTATTAGTAGTATTAATAGACATAAACCCCATTAGTATAACTAGTTTTAAGATTGATATGCCTTTACAAGTTGTACTACGGTGCAGTTGAGCCCTACTAGTAGTACTCTGTCATGGTGTCAATCACCACTCAATAACTGAAATGAATTTCATGGCAGTCTGACTAGTAGTTATTTATTCTTTGTCAAGTTTTCTAGATAAATGATATCAGTTCAACCATATAGCTAAATACCTGAAATTGTAGCCTGGTGAGACAGCATTCTTCTGTGACATGGCATCCAGTCGGGTGAATGAGTATGAGGGGTTACATTGGTCATTTGACTTGTCCAGATCACATATCCAGCCGATCTTTATTCCAATCACTCCTCCCTGACAGAAACATTCAAATTAAAGAGGTGCATCAATAAGTGTGTTTGTGATCAATATCTCCTAATTTTCTCTGTCTCCTGTGTCTCCTAGTGTTCTAGTCGTCTAATGGTAGAAGATCATCCCTTCGACACCTTGTATTGTCCTTGAGTCTTGCTGTGACACTATGAGACTTATGACAGTTACATTATAAATTAGAGATTGACTTACAACTTGAGTCCCCCTTAAATCACAGAAATATTGGCGTCACAAAAATAAGGATGAAACTTCACTAATCTGAGAGTTGAATTACTCAAGACATGACTGAAAAAAATCTCTCTAGACTTAAAAGCAAAAACGAGACAAGTCTTAAGTTCTACTTTGTTAAAATGCCAGAACAGGGGTGTCGTTTAGCTCAGTTGGTAGAGCATCCGTCCTATGTACAAAGGCTCAGTCTTTGCCATAGCGGCCCAGGGTTCGAAACCTTCTGTCACTCTTCAAGCTGTCTCTGTCAAATAAAGTTCAAAAAGGCCAAAAAAATATGACAGAGCAGCTAGAAGCATTGCATAAATTATACATACTGTGCATCATTATTAGGCCTATGGAATGATAAGATTTCAGTTAAGAAAAAGAAAAACACTGACACAGCCATTCAAAAGCTCTGAGAGAGCAGAAAAATCACCTTCCTTGATTTGCAGTTTTCCTGCATGACTGACTTGACCTCAAAACCTGAAAATGTGTCCTGACTCTACCTTGTCTGCCAGTTTAGTGAAGTTCTGTTGCGCATAGCGGACGACATCCCCCACTTTGAAGATGGGGCAGTAGGTGTTGTTGATCATGTCAAAGTTACATTTTTTGATGTAATCGTCAGTGATGGTTGAAAGGAAGTTGCCCCTGCACATACACAAGTATTTTTAATCAACATACCAGACAACATTAGTTCATTCATCGTCATCATCATCATCCATAAATTATACAATCATTGTCATACTTGGTGTAGTTGAAGGTTGGGAATCTGATGCTATTCTTAATGAAAATAGTGAAATTTTCCACTTCCATCATTGGCGTACTGAGAGAGGGAAATGAGCAGAGAAGGAGAAAGACAAACATACAAACAATTTAAATTTGGTAATTATCTTGAGCCAGCTTACATCTTTCACCTTTAATAATAATGCTATAGAAAGTGTGGTGTTTCCAATGCACCGGTGCAGCTTCATATTGTATTGGACTAAAAACAGAATTCTCAGATATCTCAAAAGTTACACAATTAGAACACTATATGGCATGAAACAATATGGTCTTACGTCTTGATGGTGTCGATCTCAGCAGGACACCATCCCTTTATCTCACACATCTTGATAGTGGCGTTGAAAGGAACACATTTCCCTGTAAGAATTCCTGAGGGGGGAAAAGCTTTTTTAAAAATTGGAAATGCAAGAATACATTTGGAATATCAGCTCTGTGCACATATGCTCTGCTGCAGTGTTTCTCAAACTTTTTCAGACCAAGGACCACTTTGTCAAAAAAAAATTTTTCAGGGACCACCTGACCCCGTCTTCAGCCACCTATCCATCATTGTTTCCCATCCTCTCCGTGCCTTGTTTTAGTTAAAGTTCACAGCTTTTGCTGCTCTTTTCCTTGCTTTCTTTTCCTTACTTACTGACGTGACAGCGGAATGATTTTGTCTATAGGAGACTCCGTGGTTGCTTAGGCAACAATTTGGGCACTGCTAATTCAGATTTATCTTCATATATCCATTATACATATTTAAAAAAAATATTTGTCTGCATTTTTGTTCAGAGAACAAATTCGCTTTACACTTCAAATAATGTTAGGTAGGACTAGGGCTGATATGGCCTGTAACCAATATCTCGATATTTTTAAGCTATATCGCGATACACGATATATATTTCGATATTTTTGTTGTTGTTGTTTTGTATTGTTTATTTCTAATAAATATTGTCATTATTTCCATGATAGCATTGTAATTGCTCAGAATCAACGTAGAACAGTAGATTTACACTTGCTGTGAGACACACCTCTTTTATAGCATTTTAACACTTGTCATATTTTTTATGAATTTTTAATACATTTCATAATGTAAATATGAGCTTTGAAGCTCAATAGCTTCCAGGTCCTGTGACCTATTGGCTCAAAATCATTGTTGAACAGTCGAGCTACACCTGCTATACGACACACACTCTTTTTATAGCATTTTAACACTTGTCATATTTTTTATGAATTTTTAATATATTTCATAATGTACATATGAGCATTGAAGCAGTGCAGAATCATACTTGGCATATGAGACACTTTTTTAAATCAAATTTTAACCGTTCTTCATATTTTATAAATAAACGTTTAATACATTTAACACCCACGTTTTATTTTGAAAACCGAAAGTGTCCACACGCTGCAGTAAGCTAGCGCTGACTTTCCAGTTTTTTAAAAGTTTTTGCCATAAAGTCGGCAGTAAGGGCGCACTTGAAAATATTGGAGCAGCTGACGTAACCACGCGAAAACGAGAGACGGCGTGACCGCAGCTGTTTTTCTTCAGAACCAAGTCGTCCGTCTCCATCTTCGATTACCTCACTTGGACTCTTGGCTTCACCTCTCCTCACTTGATACAGAAAGTACGCATGCGCGCAGGGGATGTTTCTGGGTGGGCGGGGCAGTGTGCTGCGTGCTGTGAGCAGCAGGAGTGAGTGACAGGCGAATCCCCGGAGAATTAAATGCCGACGGCTTAAAACATTTACGTGACAAGTACTCGATGGTCGCGATATAGTCATTTCATACATCTCACGTAGAACAAGCCGCGATATATCGAGTATCCCTAGGTAGGACTCCACAAACTTGTGTGGGAAATTCGAATATTTTAAGAGATCCTCTCACGGACCACTTGAGGTCGCTCGCGGACCACTAGTGGTCCGCGGACCACACTTTGAGTAACACTGCTCTGCTGCAATGATAGGAATAATTGTTTTTATCTAATACCGTGAAGTAGAAATGAGCAGACAAGATCTCACCATAACTTCCTGGTTTGTTGAGGTACCTTGTACAGTTACTGTCCTGGGTACAAGCATACTTCTTCTCACTCTGGATAACACACACACACACACACACACACACACACACACACACACACACACACACACACACATTAAAGTTGCATTAATTATTCATTTTATTCTAACAACAGAACATATGCGAAGTAAAATGTGAAAGTATGCAATACCAATCAATTCAGTGTCATAAGATATCTGTGTGTTAAGTAAAGTGTGATGAATTCTCATACATTTAAAATAATCTGTCATCATAATGGATTATTATGTAAGAAGCAAAAATGTAGATAATTACAAGTCAAATCTGTCTGTTTTATGAATGAAATCTTAATATGTAAAACCTACATGATATATTAGGTAAAAAAAAGACAAAAAAATTATAAAATATTTTAACTGTTGGATGAAAGCAATGAGTTATCATGTTCATGTCCATCAACAATCCACCGATACAGCCATTAGCATTATAAATGCATTATAATTCACAACATATGCCCCTGTAACACACAATAGATGCGGTCTTCATTATAATATTACTGAAGTAAAATACTATATTGTCATAAAATCAGAGAGATTTCTGAAGAAAAACTTTCATTCATTTTATACCTGAAAATGATCCGATTAACTTAAACATGAAACCAAGAGTACCCAGTGTCCCACATGCTTAGAGTGGAATACTAGCATCAGTCATGGGGCTGATGCACAGGGTTGATGTGCTGACAATGGCACAGACTAAGATGGATTTCAAGACAACATATCCAGCTGGCTTGGTAAACTGATAGAGCCATACTGTATATAGCTGGAACAGGGAGCTACATCCTATGCCCTGCTCCTGAGAGAAAAAAGTACAGGACAAACTGGATAAAATGGACATTGGAGCCGAATTTGAATAACAGCCTGGTGTTCCTGGGAAGGTTTCAAAACTTTTTTAAAGAAAAATTTAGGTTCTGTGTGGATCCTACAAAACTAAACACAGTAGTATAATAGTAGTCTTTTTCTAATGTTAGACACAGAAGTTCACAAATCACAAAACTGGACACTCAATGGCAAAAGATCTTGAATCTTATGATAAGACGAGAGTCATGACCTTCATCACTCCTTCCAGGAGATATGTCTTCAGCTGTCTACCTTTTGGTATTGCAAGACTACAGTGTGCTCCAAAAGATGCAGAACAATGGCCTCACTCTGAGCAAGAAGTGCATGTTCACTATGGGGCACATAATCTTTATTGGTCACAAGTTTCTGCAAAAGCATCAAGCAAGATCCAAACAAAGTTCAAGCAATTAAATGCCAGAACCAATGTTTTTAAGATGTGTGACACTTCATGAGTATGGCAAACTATCTAGCCAAGTTTGTGCCACAGTTGGCAACCATCAACATGAAACTAAGAGAAAGAGAAAAATGAGAGAGAGAAAAATGAGTGGGGTTCCCACTCAGCCTTCAGGTAAACTGAATCCTAAAAGGCTTTTCACAAGAACAATGAGGAGGGAAGCAAGTTACATACTAAATAACCTTCACCACGATTCCAGAACTTCACCAGAGTTTACGTCAGGACAGAGGAAGCTCCAGGAAATGTTCTAAGAACTGCCTACATGCCACGGTCATATTGATAGATACTGACAGGGGTAAGCAGAAACAGAATGCACTTTAGAGAGACAGGGAATTGTCCTAAGAAACCACCAGTCACTAGACTGTCACTTGCCATGGCACCGCTCTAGTGGCAGCTTGTTGGAGCAGCTCCCGTAAGCGTTTTGTGTTTTTTTGTCGCTTATCTTCTGTTTTGTCGCATTTTTTCTACCTAAAGACTTTTTATACAATTCTTGTGGAATGGCTTTGGACCAAGTGGATGCTGTTCCTGGCACTTACAACTTTTATCGTGCTGGGTAACCATGCCAACGGCAGCGGTCGCATTGTTACTTTCGTGACCAGGTGCTAGTGCTCTTCAAACCTGCACTGCTGCCCAGAGAGAGACTACAGATCCCTGACAAGTAGGTAGTAAGTAAATACGTAGACATTTTAGGGAATTCCAGCATACTGTGGGATCACTATCAGTTAGCGAAGTAACTTGTTATAGGTAGCCACCTAGCCACCTCCTCATGAAAACATCCAACCTTAATTGTAATTTAGCGGGTAAAGCTTCCATTCCATACACCTCCCTCAGCTTCTGTTTCCATTGTGTCATTGAAGGTGGCTGTGGATTCATCCATTTTATTGTCACCAATTTCCTAGCAGTCATCAGGAGTATATGTAGCAAGTGTTTTTGATATCTAGTATACATGCCTTCAGAAGTTAGATCAAAAAGAAACAGGCTTGGGGCGAATAATATATTAATTCATAGAACATTATCTATCTCACTTATAAGTGACGTATAAAATTTAAGTTCTCTTTCATAATATTTCGCTCGATGTCTCACTATGAAATGCACGCCCCTGCTGCAGACCTCAGAAGCATTAATCTCATTACGCCAATCCTGATTGGCTGGTGAAACGTATCCGTCCGCTCCCGGTAGTACCACCTACCTTAAATAGCCCATGCGGACGGCACCACGTCATTCAAACACCTCTTCTCACTTGGAGCGTATCTTGCGTCCTTGGCTAGCTAGCTAAACTGTCCACAGACAGATCTTATTTATTATATTTATTATTATTATAGCTTCTGTCGCCGAGCGCTACCTAGCCTTGGAGATTTTCTGCTTCTTCGGTCACACCAGATCTAACTCAGTGCTTTCCTCGCCCCACCACGGCCAGGTCAGCACTGTTCTCGACGCCTCACCACGGCTGTTCGAGTGCCAAGTGTTAGCACACCTTCCTGGATTCCTTGCCTGCACACCAGCTCGCAAGGAATGGAGGCTAAAACCCCTCACACCAGAGGGCACGGAGACTCTGGGGCCCGTCCCTGTCGAGGATGAAGAGGAGAAGGGGGCTGTTGCGGTGGTGGAACCGGAGGCTAGCGGCAGCTGGGGCTCCCAGCTTGACCTGGCTGCGGACCCCATCTCCCGGCTGCCACGGACCGTGCCAGAGCAAACCGGGAGAAACGGATATTTGAAGGCGGAGGGCTCAGCAGTTCCCCCTCTCTCATTTCCACAAGCACGCACGTTCACACATTATTTTCAAAACGAAAACGAAATATGCCCCGCTGTCGCATCCAGGCCGATGGCCGTGGGCGCAGCTAACAAAAGCCAAATGTGTCAAAATAAACAGCGCGGGGATGGCACCCACTGTCCCCCCTCGGCAGAAAGCCACAGCTTTCCCCAGGGCAGGGGCTGTGTGGGCTCCGTCGCTGCGCTATCCTCCCGGGGAGAAACGCTCAGCGGCACCCGGGACCACTGCACCGTGGTTTTCGTCCTATCCTGGATCTACGTGCTCTGAACAAATATCTCAGGAAATACAAGTTCAGGATGCTAACGCAGGCATCCCTGCTGCGCCTTGTGCGACAGAGCGATTGGTTCACTTCTGTCGATCTGAAAGACGCGTATTTCCACATCCCGATCAAGTACCGCTTGCTCCCTTTCTCCCGGTCTGTCTTTAAGCCCGAGGGTGTTTGTGTGGTGCACGGAAGCGGCAATAGCCCCGCTGAAACGGCAGGGCATCCACTTGGCCACATACCTGGACAATTGGCTGCTGTTGGCACAATCGGAGCAGGAGGCCAGGGCGCACGCGTGTGCTCATAAGCCACGATCTAGGTTTCATGATAAACGCGGAAAAGCGCATGCGTTCTCCGGCACAGGGCGTAATCTTTCTGGGATTATACCTGGATTCGGTGACTTTCACAGCGCGCCTCTCGGCAGACCGAGTGAAAGTTTTCAGGGCATGTCTCATGTTTTTTCATCATTCAGATTGTGTCTTCGGTTACTCGAGCTGATGGCCTCTGCCATTCTTGTAGTCCATCTCGGCCGCCTCTCGGCTGGGTCCCGTGCGTCATGGCGCACGGAGAGTGTTGGTCACACCGGGGTGCGCCAGGCTGCTGCGCCACTGGCGAGCCCCGGCCTTTCTGACCCACGGGGTGCCCATGGGCTCCGTCCTGTCCAGGAAGGTGGTCACTACGGACGCCAGCCTGACAGGTTGGGGCGGGATTCACAAGGGCCGGTCTGTGAGGGGCCGCTGGGGTGTGGACCTCCAGCGGTCTCACATACATTTTCTAGAACTTTCAGCTGTGTTTCTCTGCCTGAAACATTTCCTTCCGTCTCTCATGGGTCATCATGTCCTGGTGAGGACGGACAATACGACAACGGTGGCGTACATCAACTGTCAAGGGGGATTACGCTCCCGTCAGTTGTACATGTTGGCACGCAGACTAATCCTGTGGAGCTGCGGTCGTCTCCTCTCCCTGAGAGCGGCGCACATCCCGGGAGTCCTGAACACGGACGCAGACCTGTTGTCCAGTGGCGCCCAGGAGTTTACTCCACGGAGAATGGGACGAAATGTGGCATTGTGACCGGCTTCCCCGCCGTCCTCACCTCCTTCACAACAGGTGTAATCGGCAGCTCGGCCACGGCCTCTTCCGCCGGGAGGCCCTCACCTGGAGAGGCTGCGGTCTCAGCCCGAGCATCCCCAGACACCGGCAAGCTAAGAACCCCCCTGCTAACCAACTCATCTAAAAGCACCGCCTTTAGCTCAGCTTTGACAAGTGTGCTAGAAACCGGAACACCGTAATACTCCGCGACCACACGTAGATCGTTTTTCTTACATTTATCAAACACAATCAATGATGGATCAGACGCAAATGCTTCCACGTCAAACGCTGCCATCATCAAACACCGCAATGCCACGCACCAACAGCCGTCACGACAGACAAAACTTCTCCAGCTCCTGCCTAACACAAACTTCACCTAACTATCTTCTAGGGCGTGCCGGGCTCGAGGCGTCTTATAGGCAACACATCAGCGGCCGAAACCCTGAAACGCCAGCCCCCGCCGGAGATCAAAGTCCCCACCCGAAGTTTACCCCGAAAACAAAAACGGCAAATAACAAAAGAGCACCCAATGGAAAGGCAGGACTTAACCCAACCTAGCTGGATACTTACCTGTATAGTCCGGAGGAGCTGCCACTGACGTCACGCAGACTGCAGGTACACAGACACATAAACACCAATACGTACCGCAAGACGAACACTGATCACGAACAAACAGCACTAATCGGTACAACTGCGGGAATAGATCCCGGACGAGCCACCAAAATTGTTACGACCCGACAGGACAAGACCTGGTCTAGGGGAATTTAGGGAGGTAACAATTTAATCAAAGAACAAAAAACAAAGGGATTAACCAAGGACCAACTGCAAGCGCAGGGATTTATTAAATAACAAAAGAAGGACAACGAAAAGTGAAGGCTTCTTCAAAACGTCAGGATGAGCCAGGAACGATCACACCAAATGAACCACTCTCAGCGGGAACACGCCACCACGCACCACGAACCACGAACCACTCTCTGCGGGAACACACCACCACGAACCACTCGCTGCGGGACACACACCTCTCCACTGAGACACCCGGTAGGCATTTATAGCCGGCCGGCGTTGATCAGCTAATCAGCTGATTGAGGGAGGAGAGGGAAAGGGCAGTACCTGCAATCAAGAGCAAGACACACCCACTACGGCACGTAACAACTACCTTAGAAAATACTTAGGAGGTGCTGCAAAGAAAGCTGTTGAGGGATTTTTCCTACTAGGCAGCATACGACTCAGCTTGGCAGCATTTGCAGACTTCCTCAAGGGCTGTGAGGCTGCAATGCTCCATACTAAGACATTGGAAGTTCTCAATGACTGTAGCGAGAGTCAAAAGATTCTGCTAAAATTGCCGGATTGGTTGGTATCCAGATGGAACCGCAAAGCAATGGAAGCCAGACAAACTGACATAGGGTACCCACCATCCAAGGTACTTGTTGACTTCCTATCAAAAGAAGCAGATCTAGCTTGTGATCCTATATCCTCAATACAAGCACTCAAGAATGTTGAAGGTGAGAAGCCAAGGCAGCCACGAAGTCAAACCATTGAAGCAAACACAACACAGAGTAGCATTCCATCATGCACATTCTGCAAAAGGACAGGACACACTCTTGCCAAGTGTCGAAAGTTTGGCGAAAAGACAGTTCCAGAGTGTGTTAAGTTTGTGCAAGTAGAGAAGCTTTGCTTCGGATGTCTAAAACCCGGTCACCACTCAAGAAGATGTGACAATAGAAGCACATGTGAACAGTGTCAAAAGAGACACCCGACATGTCTACATGATGACAATTTCAAAGAACATCAAAGGTCAGCACTCCCTAGAGGAGACTATAACTCAAAGGACAAAGTGGAAACCAAAAAAAATAGTCGCAATAGCAACCACCAACAGAGTCATGCAAAGGGGCCCAGGCACACACACCTCCTCAATTGTGCCAGTTTTAATCTCCCATTGAACGGCCAGATCAGGAAGTCCTTGTCTATGCACTCCTAGACACACAGAGTGACACAACTTTCATTCTGGACCAAGTGACTCAAGACCTTGACACAAACAAAGAGAAGACCAGCCTGCAGTTATCTACAATGTCTGCAAGGTCAACAATAATACCCTGCCAAAAACGAAGAAATCTACAAGTGAGAGGATACAACCTGGAGAAAAGAATTCCATTGCCACCACTGTTCACACGTGAGTTCATTCCAGCAGACAGGTCCCACATTCCAACTTCCGAAACTGCTCTGAAATGGCCTCATCAGGTACAACTGGCAGAGGAGATCCCTCCACCTTTGGACTGCAAAGTGGGCCTTCTGATTGGCTATGATTGCCAACAAGCCTGCGTAAAGGCATGAAAGCGTCCCGACATAAAGACGTGCAGGGATGAGAAGCAAGTTATGTCCGCAGCAATAAACGCCCGTTTCAAAGAACGACCTGTGTCTGTCCTGTTGTGAAGAGAGCTACATCACTCTTTACGGATCTTGCACAGTTTTATGATAATGTGATGTTGATTTTTAGAGAAATGGATGGCGCTGTCAGAGCACAGGTTGGGCATAATGATGTAATATAGCTAGAGCTGGTTGGTAAGAATGTTCAGAATCATGTCTCTGTGGTTGTTGAGGATGAGCATGGTGATGCTATCCTACCGACTTTTGAGGGCTTGCTGGAACGGTTGCTTCAATCTAACGCCGAGATAGCATCAGATGCTAGGTTAGAATTAGTGGTTCAGGTTGTGCATGATCCTAGAGGCGGTGTTAAACGCAAACTGGGAAAAACTTTAGACTGTGAAATAATACGAATTAAAAGACAACATCTGTACATTGTGGACAACAGGAATGATCACCTCTGCTTTGCCATCAACTTGGCCCATGTAAATGATCCTCTAATCACTGATAATCAGGCCTTACACGGGACTCACACAGGAGGCGGAACGGCAGCGGCACGGTAGTTTTTCACGTGAGATCACGAGATCACGCGAGAATCCTGGACGTAATCTTTTTGTTTGCAGCGTTTCTTTTATTTGCAGCATTGAGGGTTCCCGGCCACCGTAGATACCCGTAGCACTGCCCGTGTTGAAACTTGTGAAGGGTGATGTTGAGCAGATGGATGGCGGCTGCCTTTACACCATTGAAGAAAGCTGACGACACCACTCCGTCCATCTCATCAGCCATGTTTTCACTCTTTACAGGAGTGGATGTAGCCGGTGAAGGGGGAAGTGTCAAGAAGTCGGGGGAGGAGGAGGTGGAGAAGCAGCGTTGAGACTCCCCTTCCGTGTCCGCGTCGTCCATGTCTGAGTAGGAACAGCCGGATGAGAGGATCGGGGATGGGGAGGCCGCACGTTGATTCTCCTTCTCCGGGATGTGGTCGGGGGGAGGCAATGGTGGGGATAAACTGAAACTGAAGCCCCGGGTGAAGCCTCGGGTGTCGTTGCCGGGCTGAACGAGGGGAAGGATGAGGCCTCCGACTTCTGAGGCAGAGGTGTCCATGTGGTGGTGAGCCATCTCTGGCTGTAGCGTTGGTTAAAATCTTTCAGTCGGGTTGAGCCAGTCAGCGGGTTGTGCTGGTACGTCCGCTGTTGTGTCTCCTTTTAAGCATTGCACAGGTAAGGGGGTGTGGTTTCAGGATGACTGAGTTTTTTTTCACCAGGACGTCATTCCATGTGAGGCAGCTGGTAAACAGATATAATTTTCTCTCCAATTTCTTCCATCTTCTCCTTTCACGCAGCTCCCGGCAGATCTATCAGCGTCTGGAATACGCCGCAGTCTGAATTAAAACTCTTCAAGAGAAATTGCTCCGTAGCTCCTCTCTCTCCAGATGTCTGGAGAGTGGCTCATAAGAACCAGTGACCAGAGGGACAGGTTCTCGATTGCCAGACCGCGTTGTGGACAGAGGCCCCACTGTTTCACCCTCATTCCTCTGATATAGCCAAAGCTCACTCGTTTCATACTTGAACACATAGCCCCAATAGCCTTGCACTCCATACAGCTCCAGAGACCATTCCCCATGCAGAGAATTGCACGGGGACGCTTGCACTCGACACAGATAGACCACACTCTTCTTTGGAGCATCAGCGTTCAAGCTTGATTCTTGAAAGATTATAACAGGTGTCTCACATATCAGAGATGTGATGACTCTCTTGTGCTGTAAATTCTGCATTTCTTGCTCGAGTCAGAAACATCATTGTCCTGTTGGAATTATATCTTTTCAGCAGCATGATGAGTTTCTTTTTTTTTTTCACCAAGATGGTTTTGAGTCATTCTCAGAGGCACACTCATTTTAAAGGAATCGCACAAACTGTTTTCCACACTGCCAACCTTTCAGCAGTATGTGACCTACCCCACCAGAGACAATACAACCTTGGAGTTAATGTATGCTAATGTTAAGGAAGCATACAACTCAACTGCCCTTCTCCCCCCTTGGCAGATCTGATCACAATTGGTACTTTTCACCTACTGGTTTATCGCTTTGTGGCGTGGAGTAGGGGCAACCGCATTGTCTTGAATGTGGCCAAAAAGGGAGATGATTGTGGACTTCAGGAAGACTAGGTCTGACCTGAATACAGTTTCCATCCTGGGTGAGGAGGACAAGTACTTGGGCATGCACCTGGATAACAGACTGGACTAGAGATGCAACACTGAAGCAACACTGAAGCTGTCTAAAGGAAGGGACAGAGCAGACTCTACTTCCTGATGAAGCTCCGGTCTTTTACTTTGTGCAGCAAGATGTTGCAGATGTTCCACCAGTCTGTTGTTGTGAGTGCAGTCTTCTTTGCAGCCATACTGGGAGAGCAGCATCAGAGCCAGTGACACAAAAAAAATGAAAAATCTGCTCAAGAAGGCTGGCTCTGTGCTGGGGACTGCCCTGGAGCCCCTGCAGCTGGCTGTGGAAAAAAGGATGCTCCACAAACTGCTCAGTATTATGGACAAGAAGTCCAATCAGTCAAAGACTCTTGCAGTTTTCGTTGCACAATAATTCCCTCTGTGCAGAGAGAATTGAACAGTTGAGCTGATGATGATCTATCTATCTAGCTATCTAGATCAGGCGAAGTTTCAAGGGCTAACCCTAACCCTAATCGCAAAAAATACGACTTCTTACATAGTGTTGCTTTAATGCTGAGACATAGGTGGCATAGGCATAGGCATAATAATGTGACACTAATAATAGTAGTAATAGTATAATGACAACTGACCTCAGGACAGTATCCTTGGACTTGGTTCTCTGTAGTGATCAATTTGGTGATAATGCAGAAGACTGAAGCTCCCTGTGAAAAAACAAATATACAACATATCACTGTTGCTGCTGTATCCCTCTGTCATGTATTTGTCCATCCATCCATCCATCCATCCATCCATCCATCCATCCATCCATCCATCTATCCATCCATACCTGTGTCGGGGTGACGTAGTCTGCAACATCCATGACCCTGTCATTGTAGACACCAAATCCTTTGACCTTGGTCATCACTGAGGATTCAATAGCTGTGTCCCTTACTTGATAGGCCTTTTCAACAAGAAACACCCACCTGAAACATACACAAATGGTTTGTGTGTTTATATACAGAACCATCACCTTCTTATGTAGTTCATGTGCTATTGGTGTCAAGGTTTGGACATTAACTCAAATGAGCCGTGTAACTTATGAGCTACAATACAGCTGGCAGATGTCACAAAATTCCACACTAGTGCATTAAAGATGTCAAACTAACTAGATAAATAGGTGCCTTTTAACAACAACAGTGAGCAGTCAGATCAGAATGAGCAACAGACACCTGAATGACCATGACCAGGGCTATCATGGTGGAGGTTATGAGGCTGGACCTCATGTAAACTTGACATGTGAGGCCCTGCTCTTTGATATGCAAGTACATAGTTATACCTAAGGGCACAGGTTTTGCATATGGACAGTCAGGACATGTCATCTGCTTTACTGCCCTTTAAATGATTACTCTAGGTAGATTTCTGTCTGGGCCATAGACTGCAGATATGCTCAACCATGTCACCTTATCCAAAGTTAAATTAACCTCATCCTTGACTTCCAGTTGGTAAAGAGAGGAGATATTGATGCATTCAAGGAACTCTCCTTGTCTATTCAGCCCTTGGTTGGTTTCCTCAAGTCCACAGAGGGAAGTAATGGGAACTGAGATGTGGGAACTCACATGTCCACAAATTACTCAGCAAATTACATGGCACTTAGTGTTAGTCCTGCATGGAACAATGCTTGCTGCAGACCATTATTGGTAATAGACTTTCCCCAGTACCCACTTAATATGATATATATAACTGGCTGAAACTAATCTTGAATTTCTCTCTGTCTCCTCCCTCCCACAGAGCCAGACAGGGAGTGAGTTTTTTTTAACTTAATATGTTAATATGAGTAAATCTATTTAAAATGCAATGTCAGTTACACAGTTTTAAAGACTGCACTGTCCACACACACATGTATCAATTTGCATCTAGATGATAAAAAATGTATAATGTATCTAATTTAGTCTTATTGTTTGTAACTAGTGAAAATGTGTAATATTTATTACAGTTTTGGATGTATATATTGTATATATTATAATATATTAAAATATATCTGTGAATAGTTTACACTGATTTGACATAATCTATAATACTTATAATACACAAATAAAAATGACAACGAATATGACTGAGTGTTTAGATTTAAAAAACATTATACTTTCATTTTAAGCTTGTCCTGTCATTTCATGTCATTAACACCAGTGCATTATTTTCTTTCTAATTAGTTAATCATTAATCTTATTTCTGTATTACAGGTATCTGTGACGTATAAAAATAATGGAAATACTCACCCTATGAAGTAAGTGAGAATGAGGACTTGGACGACACGATTGATGATGCCAATGGTCCAGCTTTTCACCACGACTGACTTGGTGGTTTCATAGGTGAAAAAGTCTGTTATACAAGACCACATCCTAGCAGTATGTGTGTGAGTAAATGCAAAAACAATTGTGTTTGTATATTTTCCGTATGTGATGAAATATAAAGCACTATGTGTACTTTATGGATATAAAGGCTGAAGCTGCAGCCGTTAGCGTGTGCGACTACAGAAATGTTAGATTTTGATCCCCAAATGTGTATAACATCGTCATGATAATTTTTTGTTGAATTAAAGAAAGATTTAAATTAAAAAAGAAAAATCAATATCTCAGGTCCAACTTTGTGAGTTGTATTCAGATATCCAGGAGCCGTATCTCTTCCTCTTGATGCTGTCACAGTAAAGGAATCCCTGTCGCTCAGGAGCATAAGTTCATGATGTCCAACTAAAAGCTCAACAGCTTTCTCTCTCTCTCTCTCTCTCTCTCTCTCTCTCTCTCTCTCTCTCTCTCTCTCTCTCTCTCTCTCTCTCTCTCTCTCTCTCTCTCTCTTTGTTTTTGCATTCTGTCTCTTTCTTCTTTGCCCCCCCCCCCCCCTCTCTCTCTCTTATCTCTAGCTCTCTAGTTACATCCTCCGTTATCAAATGGACTCCTCCAAGTTCCTCTCCCTCCTTTTGCTCAATGTGTGCGTGCACATTTCTGGGTTTATAGTCCCAGAACCAACAACAAAAAGTGTATTCTAACAGGAATATTGAATGATATGGGTGTGTGAGCAATCTTTCAGACTAAAATCTGCTTTCAGAGGTATTCAAATTAAATTATACATTTCTTTGTTTTCTATATTCCATGTGATTGTCATTGAACACTGGGAATAAAATTGGTCTTGTTATTACTTTATATAATTTGCATTTAGTTCAAAGATTTTAGACAAGATGCCCATAGACAGGGTGTCATGGGAAACCTACCTGAACTCAGTCACAATCAGAATCAAGTTTATTGAGCACGTTTTTATCACAAGGAATTTATCTTGGTATACTCTTTAGGTATGAACAAAAACATCATCATTGCAAATTTTGCAATGTTTAAAAAGAGAAGGCCCTGTTTTATAGGGACAGTCAGAACAGGAGCTATATATTAGTGTACTGAGCTCATTAATTCTAAATAAATATTTAATTATTTAAACTACATTTCCTACATATCCATCATGTCAGAGGTTGACCACAGTGAGTGGAGAGGAGCCTATTGTGTATAAAAGGCTGCTATCAGCCACATGATTCAGTCTCTACATCCTAATACAAAACACAAACCATATCCAGGAGATACGGTTTCACACTAATTCAATCAAAGCTGCTCTCAGTGCCATCTAGACTCTCTGAATGTCTCCATTAAACAGTAGTCACTTATGGCAAGTCAATAATGGACTGCCATTGGATGAGAACCAGGAAGTGGTCATAAAAAAATAAAAAATAAAACAATAACTCACTAACTCATTATTGTCTCTTTTCTGCTTTTGAGAAGATGAACAGAGGAGGGGAGGAAGAATGGTAAAGGATGGAAAACAAGGAAGAAAAGGTAAAAAGGGATGCCGTGAGGATAAAGGAAGAGGAGGTAAAGGAGAATCAGCTTGGAAATACATTTGTGAGAATGTATAAAAAAGGAAGGACTGGAAGCGAAGAACAAGGAAGGGTGGATAACAAAACAAGGATAAAGAGTTGGATGGAGAGCAGGTTTACATACGTACAATAAAAGCTGAGCAGAACAGGAAACAACTTTTTATGTTGTTCCATAGTTGCCGGTCAGTCTGACACTTCAAGACACTTAAAGGTAGCCACTTGGGAATAAAGATGGAGAAGAGAATTGGGGATGTGGAAAGGATGGTCAGAAATAAGTGGGAGAAATGAAGGAAGAGGATAAGGAAGGGGTGGGGGTCGCTAATGGGTAAGAAGAAAGCAAAAAGATGGATGGAGAGCAGCTTTACACACACATAAAATTAAAGCTGAGTAGAACAGGAAAATGTTTGTTGTTCCAGGGTCGCCAGAAAGACTGACAACTCATGTCAAATAGGTTATGTCAAGGAGATAGTTAAAAGGGTAGGAGCAAGGAGCCACTTGGCAATAAAGTTGGAGAAATAGAGTGTGGATGGGTAAAGGATGGAAGGAAGGAGCTTCTTCTCTCCTTCTTCTTCTTGGACAATTTATATCCAAGATACGTTTCACAATTTGGGAACCACACATGCAGATACCATCCATTCACCTTCTCTGCAAAACATAAAGACACTATGGTTGGAAACAAAAATCTCAGAGTTGACTCATCAAACCAAAGTACAGATTTCAAATGATCTTCAAATGTCCATTCTTTGTGTTTCTTGGCAAAAACAATTCTCTTCTTCTTCTTCTTGGTCTCTGTACTGTAGTTTTCTTTACAATAGTCCTGATTCACACTGTTTCCTTTGAACAGTTGATGTTGACAAGCATCTCCTACTTGAACTCTAACTACAACTAAGGGCACTTTCACATCCACGCTGTTTGGTCCACTTTAAATGGACCAGATTTTTTTTCGGCATTCCCCAACCAATCGAACCAAGACCCCTGGACTATCCTGGTGTCAAAGCAACATCACTTACAACAGGAAGAGTTAAGTGCTTGGCCACATATAAGTTTCTGTCATTGATGCTGAAGAGCAATGGAACCATGGGAAGTGATACCAAGCAAGAGTGAAGGATGATATGCTGTCCAGAGAAGATCTCAGTCGAACTCTCCAACTGATATTACCGCTTGAGATTACCCCTCAGAGAGGATAATGTAACTATAACCAATAACTTCCATGCTGCAGCTTAAAAAGTAAATAGTAAAGAGGATTTTTCTGTCTCTCTATACTGAAGTCTATACAGAAACGATGCCAAAACACCAACCGAAAGGAAAGAACGGGAAGGGTACATGCCATATGTTGGCATGCATCACCTTAAAAAAGGAACCTTGAGAGTGGTATTTGACTGTGGTGTAAGTTTCAAAGTGATGTCACTGAACAGCCAGCTACTTCCAGGAACCTGACTTGACAAAGTCTTTGCTTGTGTTGTGTATTACTAGGAATGGCCTCCAGTTTTCCCTCTTACCTGCCTGATCACCGCACTATCTACCTAACTTAAAAAACTGGCTCAACCTCCCAGAATCTACTAGGTTATTCATTCCATGTTGTGGTAACATCACAGTCAGGTTTGCGTGATAAGACAAGACAAGACAAGACAAGACAAGACAAGACAAGACAAGACAAGATAAGATAAGATCAACTCTGGCTTCCTCCTACAGTCCAAAGACATGTACTTAATAGTTTTATTGGTGACTTTAAATTGTCCATCGGTGTGAATGTGAGAGTGAATGGTTGTTTGTCTCTATGTGTCCTGTGATGAACTGGCTACGTGTCCAGGGTGTGACACGGTCCACACTTTTAAGAGTAGACTTAAGACTTTCCTTTTTGATAAAGCTTATAGTTAGGGCTGGCTCAGGTCATCCCTTAGTTATGCTGCCATAGGATTAGACTGCTGGGGGACCCCCCCTCCCTCTCTCTCTCTCCCTCTCTCTGTGTCTGTGTCTGTCTCTGTCTGTCTTTTTCAGGGTTATGTCTAGTCAGGCACGGTATTGGTTGAAAGGGTTTTTTCTGGGCAAGTTTTTCCTCACTAGAACCGAGGGTCTAAGGACAGAGGGTGTCACTCCCTGTACAGATTGTAAAGCCCTCCGAGGCAAATGTACTTTGTGACTTTGGGCTATACAAATAAAATTGATTTGATTTTGATTTGACACAGGTTTTTGTATCCTCCCACCATCTTCCTTCAATCACCTTAGATTAGATTATACAGTAAGTGATCTAACTGGAAGGAGGGATGAGTGAGACACAGAAAAGGAAATGCCAAGGATGAAGACTGAAGAACAGTGATTTGTATTGATTTATGAACCGTGAGAGAGTCCTTCTCTTTCCTGTCACTCATCACCATCATCATCAGCAGCAGCAGCATCATTAGTTTAACTTCCATCATAATCACCAGACTTTTATTTTGTTGCCAGTGCTGCTTTTGTTATGGTTATCATTTTTAATGTATTAAATTAAATGTATTACAAATTGTTTCATGATGACAACTGCAGCATTTTCCAGGTGTTCATTCATTCTACTGTACTACAAAAGCTTTACAAGCACATAAAAACTAGTCATTGTAATGGAATCCTGTCTGTTTTTTAAGCAGTGTCACAGCCATCCAATACTGATTTTCAGCCTTGTCCCATGTGTTGTGGAGAAATTGCTGAAATCAATGGCACCAGGTCAGCATGGAAAAACGCCTCTGTTGTTTGTTTTATGCTGTAATATTTACTGAAGCTTGATGAAAGAGAATCAGTGACATTCACTTATACAATCAGATATGCATATGAGTCTCTATTCTACACCAACTCATGCTGGTGGACAGACTTTAAACCCTTACAGGGTGGTGTCACAAATACTGTACAACGGTTAGCGGTTACTGTGTCAACAATTAGCTATTTATTCTGTCTTGGAGGCCAACATTCAGTTTCTTTGACCATGGTCACCAGGCAACTTTGAGATAGGCTGGCACCTGCACTCCTCCAGAAATCCAAACAGCGGCCTTGCATACCAAAGAGAGAGAGAGTCTTCTCTGATATGATTAAGTGCTGTTGTTGTGTATTTTCTTATGAGCATTTCATAGCATTTCCTTGGTCTCTCCTAAGGTTAAAGTTGAATATGAAGTTCATGTCTGCAGAGCTTGCAATAGCCTCTCTCTTTGTGAAGCCCAAATATTCGTTAGTATTTATTACCTCGTTCTCTATCTGCATGAAAAATAAACATTCTATAGTATTTACGATCTCTCTTAGGAGGATAGTGGGCGGTTCTGCGTAACTTCATACCTTTCTCTCTTTGAGATATAGGGTTTGTGAGATGACCTTTGGCCATCTCTCTCTTGGTAATGAAATAGATGTGGTAAAGTAAGTTAGGGAAGACAATGACGGAAGTTGGTTCCTTAAAAGGACATTTTCAGAATGTTTCTTGTGAGTATAAGACCTAGCCTGGGAAAAGAGGGCTACAACAATTTGGACAACAATTTGAAAAAGAATTCGGCAGGACAATTCAGCATGGAGAGGAAGGGATCTGATCAGGGGATGCATCCCAAACTCACTTGTTTTTTTGAAAAAAGTCCTAATTATTCAAGTCAAGTCGAGTTGCGGCTCTTTTCTTTTCAAGCATCCACAGACCGACTTCGTCTTCATGGGAAAGTCACAACACTGTCACTGTCTATGACCTCAAGGCCCATGCGTGACCCTGTGCAACCCAAGGAAAGAAAATTCAATAACACCTTACATACAGAGGTTTCTTCTAACTCTCTGAATCTTTTAATGATATTATGGCTGTCTCATCTCTCATCTTCTTCCGCTTGTCCGTGAGTCGGGTCGCGGGGGCAGCAGCTTCAGCAGGGTGGCCCAGACTTCCCTCTCCCCGGCCACTTCGTCCAGCTCTCCCAGGGGGACCCCAAGGCGTTCCCAGGCCAGCCGAGAGACATAGTCCCTCCAGCGTGTCCTGGGTCTTCCCCGGGGCCACCTCCCGGAGGGACGTGCCCGGAACGTCTCACCAGGAGGACGTCCAGGAGGCATCCTCACGAGATGCCCGAGCCACCTCAACTGGCTCCTCTCGATGCGGAGGAGCAGCGGCTCTACTCTGAGCTCCTCGCGGATGGCCGAGCTTCTCACCCTATCTCTAAGGGAGAGCCCAGCCACCCTGCGAAGGAAGCTCATTTCGGCCGCTTGTATTCGCGATCTCGTTCTTTCGGTCACTACCCAGAGCTCGTGACCATAGGTGAGGGTAGGAACGTAGATCGACTGGTAAATCGAGAGCTTCGCCTTTCGACTCAGCTCCTTCTTT
The DNA here is from genome assembly GCA_004119915.2 of Collichthys lucidus. NCBI lineage: Eukaryota > Metazoa > Chordata > Actinopteri > Sciaenidae > Collichthys > Collichthys lucidus. The sequence continues at coordinate 39,896,189 of CM014080.1, forward strand.
ACCACGACGGACCGGTGCAGAGTCCGCATCACTGCAGAAGCCGCACCGATCCGCCGGTCGATCTCCCGTTCCATCCTTCCCTCACTCGTGAACAAGACCCCGAGATACTTGAACTCCTCCACTTGAGGCAGGATCTCATCCCCGACCCGGAGGCTGCACTCCACCCTTTTCCGGCTGAGCACCATGGTCTCGGATTTGGAGGTGCTGATTCTCATTCCGGCCGCTTCACACTCAGCTGCGAACTGCTCCAGAGAGAGCTGAAGGTCACGTTCCGATGAAGCCAACAGGACTAGATCATCCGCAAAGAGCAGCTACCCAATCCTGAGGCCACCGAAACGCAGCCCCTCAACGCCCTGGCTGCGCCTAGAAATTCTGTCCATAAAGGTTATGAACAGAACCGGTGACAAAGGGCAGCCCTGGCGGAGTCCAACTCTCACAGGAAACAGATCCGACTTACTGCCGGCGATGCGGACCAAGCTCTGGCACCGAAAGTACAGGGACCGGATAGCCCGAATGAATGGGTCCGAAACCCCATACTCCCGGAGCACCCCCCACAGGACTCCCCGAGGGACACGGTCGAACGCCTTCTCCAGGTCCACAAAGCACATGTAGACTGGTTGGGCAAACTCCCATGCACCCTCTAGGACCGCGCTACGGGTATAGAGCTGGTCCACAGTTCCACGACCAGGACGAAAACCACATTGCTCCTCCTGGATCCGAGGTTCGACAATCTTGCGGACCCTCCTCTCCAGGACCCCCGAAAAGACCTTCCCGGGGAGGCTGAGGAGTGTGATCCCCCTATAGTTGGAGCACATCCTCCGGTCCCCCTTTTTGAAGAGGGGAACCACCACCCCGGTCTGCCAATCCAGGGGCACTGCCCCCGATGTCCACGCGATGTTGCAGAGACGTGTCAACCAAGACAGCCCCACAACATCCAGGGCCTTGAGGAACTCCGGGCGGACCTCATCCACCCCCGGGGCCTTGCCACCGAGGAGCTTTTTGACTACCTCAGCGACCTCAGCCCCAGAGATTGGTGAGACCACCACGGGGTCCCCAGGCTCTGCCTCCTCAAGGGAAGACGTGCTGGTGGGATTGAGGAGGTCTTCGAAGTATTCCTTCCACCGACCCAAGACGTCCCGAGTCGAGGTCAGCAGCACCCCGCCCCCACTGAACACAGTGTTGACAGTGCACTGCTTCCCCCGCCTGAGCCGCCGGATGGTGGTCCAGAACCTCCTCGAAGCCGTTCGAAAGTCGTTCTCCATGGCCTCACCGAACTCCTCCCACGCCCGAGTTTTTGCCTCCGCAACCACCGAGGCCGCACTCCGCTTGGCACGCCGATACCCGTCAGCTGCTTCAGGAGTCCCACAGGCCAAAAAGGTTCTGTAGTACTCCTTCTTCAGCTTGACGGCATCCCTCACCGCCGGTGTCCACCAGCGGGTTCGGGGGCCGCCGCCACGACAGGCACCGACCACCTTACGGCCGCAGCTCCGGTCAGCCGCCTTGACAATGGAGGAACGGGACAAGGTCCACTCGGACTCAATGTCCCCCGCCTCCCCCGGGACGTGAGAAAAGCTCTCCCGGAGGTGGGAGTTGAAACTCTTTCTGACAGGAGATTCAGCCAGACGTTCCCAGCAAACCTGCACAGAACGTTTGGGCCTGCCAGGTCTGACCGCCATCCTCCCCCACCATCGGAGCCAACTCACCACCAGGTGGTGATCAGTTGACAGCTCCGCCCCTCTCTTCACCCGAGTGTCCAAAACATGTGGCCGCAAGTCTGATGACACAACCACAAAGTCGATCGAACTGCGACCGAGGGTGTCCTGGCGCCAAGTGCACATATGGGCACCCTTATGCTTGAACATGGTGTTCGTTATGGACAGTCCATGACGAGCACAGAAGTCCAATAACAGAACACCACTCGGGTTTAGATCAGTTTTTAGTTCCTCCCAATCACGCCCCTCCAGGTCTCACTGTCGCTGCCCACGTGAGCATTGAAGTCCCCCAGGAGGACGAGGGAGTCCCCAGAGGGGGCGCTCTCCAGCACTCCCTCCAAAGACTCCAGAAAGGGTGGGTACTCTGTACTGCCATTCGGTGCATAGGCACAGACGACAGTCAGGACCCGTCCCCCCACCCGAAGGCGAAGGGAGGCTACCCTCTCGTCCACCGCGGTGAACCCCAACGTGCAAGCGCCGAGCCGGGGGGAAACAAGCATTCTCACCCCCGCTCTGCGCCTCTCACCGGGGGCAACTCCAGAGTGGTAGAGCGTCCAGCCCCTCTCAAGGAAACTGGTTCCGGAACCCACGCTGTGCGTCGAGGCGAGCCCGACTATATCTAGCCGGTACCTCTCAACCTCGTGCACCAGCTCAGGCTCCTTCCCCGCCAGAGAGGTGACGTTCCACGTCCCCAGAGCCAGCTTCTGCAACCGGGGGTCGGACCGCCAGGGTCCCCGCCTCCGACTGCCGCCCATCTCTCTTCGCACCTTCTCCCCCCTGAGACCCCTCCCATGGGTGGTGGGCCTATGGGAAGGGGGGCCCATGTCGCCTTTTCGGGCTGTGCCCGGCCGGGCCCCATGGGTAAGGACCCGACCACCAGGCGCTCGCCAACGAGCCCCACCCCTAGGCCTGGCTCCAGGGGGGGGCCCCGGTGACCCGCGTCCGGGCAAGGGAAACTTGGATCCATCTGTTGTCATTTCATCAGGAGAGTTTGAGCTGCGCTTTGTCTGGACCCTCACCTAGGACCTGTTTGCCTTGGGTGACCCTACCAGGGGCATAAAGCCCCCGACAACATAGCTCCTAGGATCATTGGAACACGCAAACCCCTCCACCACGGTAAGGTGGCAGCTCCAGGAGGGGTATTATGGCTGTACGGTACACAATAAAATTCAGATTTTTGCAATTTTATGTTGAGAATAATTATTCTTAAATGGTTGCACTGTTTGCCACAGAGTGATGAACCCCTCCCCATCTTTACGTCTCTACTTTGGTTTCATCATTAAAAGTTATTTTTGTGCTATTTTCAAATAAAAATGTAGTGTGTAGTTTCAGTGTTTTCACATCATCACATTTTGTTTCTATTTCCATTTTACACAGTGTGCCATTTCACATGATCTGTGAATGCAACCTGTTAAACGAATGTACAAGGCTTTTTTGTGATAGGAATTAGGTTTTCTTTATTGAAAAACAGAAGCTTCTCTGGTTTCACTTTGGCTCATCGTGCCAAGAAAATCATTTTCAACTTTCAACAACTCTTACATTTTTAGTATATGTCAACTGATGCATAGCAGACTTATTATTGTATTCATATAGTGAGTAGTTCACATTAGGGATAATGTAGCAACGGAGGCAGAGAAAAATAGGTGAAGGAACAAAAAGGAAGTCGTGGATGCAAAGCAGACGCCAGGCGGCAGTGGAGCAGCCCTGTACTCTATGTAGAGACAGAAGAAGACAGCAAGACAGCGTCTGCGTCGTGACGTCATTGTTTTGATGGGCTGATTCTGCTGCAGACTGAATGGTCGTGGACAGAGCTGTTATTGTTTAAGTAGTCAGCACAGATCTGTTATTGTTTGAATAACAAGCAGGTAAGTTTAAGATCAACACGCCCGTGTTTTGATTGGAGCTGTCATGGCGGCCGTCAGAATGCGTCTGTGGTTGTAGAAACGACACGGAGCTGTCCTTCTTTGTTTAGTGTTTCTGAATGAACGTTAGGACGTTAAAATATAAAGTTGTTTGGTCGTTTCAGTGAACGTGAATGTTCTTGGCACCATTTTGAACGTTTGTTGTGTAAAAACAGGAAGAAAAGCAGCAGGGGCGCCACCAGGAATTTTGGGCACCATGACAATAAAATCAAATGGGGCCCCCTCTGTGCAGCTGTTGTCACCACATCTCTAGGACCTAACTATCCCATCAAGTCTTTACACAACTCTAATTAAAGGCTTGCCACTGTTTTGCGTCTTGTAGTTCAATACTAGTACTAGCATAATATTTACTGCTGGTGATTTGCACATGCATGCAAGCCTGCATACAGTATGCAGTGCAGTTGGCGCATACTAACTGCTACTAAGCACGTCACTGATAAGTGTGCCCAGGCAGGACCAAACCATTTCATGTAGATACAGGGGGGTGGTCGGTCAATATGGATGGGTATTTTTGGTCAATGGGAATATTTAACTTTTAACAAACAAAGAGATAATTAATTTCATGATTATATTTTGAAATAATCAGTGATTATGGTTTAATAATTTTATGTTGATATTTACCTATTGGGGGTCGTGGGTCCTTGGAATTATCCTAACCCTGTTAAGACCAGACCCATCAAAAATAGCCAGAAAATTCTGATTTTTTGGAACTGAGATGTTTATTAACTCTTATAACAGAATCCACTTTTTTTTTGCTATATTATTTTGTTTATAACAATGTTAATTTTAGCCCAAAAAAAGAGTTTGGTCAATAACATTTTGAAATTATAGAACATGAACATGAACTTTTTCTTTTTTTTTTCTTTTTCACATAACACTTTCAACACCTTTTAACACCTTTTTATTTCATTTTGTGGTAGGCGGAAAAACTGTTTCTTACCTTGTTCAGGCAAAGATGCACCTTTACACTTCCCACAGTAGACATATGTCACTGACTCCTTTCTGATTGTGTCCTGTGTTGTTGGAACCTCGTCTGTGCTTGTCTGGGCTACACTTTCCTCTTGTTTGTCTTCCTCATCAATGCTATCTGAACTTTCCTGCCTGTCCTGAGTCCATTTCTCATCCTCATTCTCATCATCTTCTGCCAACTGCTCTATGTCACTTGTATCACCATCCATTATCATGTTAATGACATTTTCAATGTGCTTTCTCTTTCTCTCTTCTTCCTCTAGCCTTTTTGACATCTGACAATAGACATATCATATAGCATAGACATTATTTCAGAGGAATTGTTATTGTAAATACTCAAAATGTATTTAAAGATGGCATTTCAGTGATTAATTAGATTAATGAAGTCATCAAAATAGTGTGTGTTTGTATTTTAGTAAGCATTATGTAGATTAAATTACAAAAAATGAGAAATGACAGTTTGGAGAAAAAATACATTTTATACCTGCTGTATCAAATTTGATACAGACATAAATTGTAATATAAAGAATGAGTTATTAATAAATATGCATTCTTTCAATGAATAAACAACTTATTAAAAAATTAGAATTTTGATTTTATTCTCACTGTGACTTCTCAAAAATTAGCAATGATTTTCCTAAAAAAAAAAGGGGGAGGACCATTTACTGGGAGCGGCCATGTTGGAAATGACCAAAACAAGACTTAAGCTGCCTGTAGTGACATGATAGTCCAGCAGGGGGCAGAACACATGTATCAGATTACATACAAGGGGTTTTTAAGGCAAGTATTGTTGATGTTGATGAGATAGAGGTCTCAGAAACTCATGTATCAAATGATACGAATGGCATTATAGGGCTAACTTTTCCTCCCTATATGGCGCCCCTGACAAGCAGTCTGCTCTTCCTGTGAATATCTAATAAATGTTCTAAACATGATTTTGGAGCCTGACTGAGGTCCAAAGAAGGGAAACATTATTCAAACTCGTATCATTGTGAAAAAAACTGAGTCACCACATTATTCATAACATACAGTATGCAGCCTGTACATGTACTATAATATTGGTTGTAGTTTATCTATGTATACAGTACAGACACATTAGTATACATAGATATGAACACACGCATGGTATCACACCTCGTTTAGCAGTAATAGGCTCAGCCAAACAGTTCATGTATGCAGTTTAGCCTCCTTGCAGTTGATTGACCATAGATGTTATGTTTGTGTTGGCTCTTACATGAATGATCATATTAATGATCATATTATGTTTATGATATTAAACATTTTGAGTAGGCAAGGTAAAGCAGTCTTTTTTTAAATTTCATTATTTTAAATAAACTAATGTTATTGATAGATCATTGTAAAACCATTTCACTCTTAATGTCCATTCAACCCAAGACAGTGTGATGATGTGGAAGCAGAAAGGAGTGACTGTAGGTGATGGAAAGGTTCACGACGCAGTACTGTACATCACATTTGGATGTTTTATTTAGTTTAAATATTGACTTTATAGTGAAATCGTAAAGACTGAATTTGGTGTGATTTCATGAGCAACACAGAAAGATGAGAGGGTCATGCATCGTCAGGTGTCTTCGGCTTGTAGATAGAAGTTGTTCACGTGCCACAATAAAATACTTTGTATTAGTGTATTAAGGCGTTATGATCAATGCAAAACATACAGTTAGAGTGTATTTTGTCTGTGTTCTAGATCAGTCACCATGACAACCAAGCACGGACTGATAACTGATTCATTCAAGGTGGTGAAGAAAGCGAGGAGAGGGGCAGGGCGAAAGAAGAGGTCTTCTCCTCCACCACCACAGAAAGGTGAAGAGCAGCACAGCGTTCGTATCGTGGTTCTGTGTTTTAACAGCCAATGAAATACAACATTATCCTACAGATTCTGAAACAAGCTAAATTATTTTTGGGCCTGAGCACTGCCAAGGCTTTGATCGAGTTCAAGGAATCTTTCTTATCCCTGAGGGGCAATTTGTTGTGCAGCAGCAGATGTAACATAAATAACACACATACAAACAAAGATAACAACAACCAGTAAATACACAAAATAAATACATACTACATAAAGGTTCCACATCTCACATTCTGTTTTTAAAAAAGCCTATAGCAGCAGGAACAAAAGAGTTTTTGTGTCTACTTGTTCTTCATTTAGGCAGACAGAATCTGCGGCCAGACGGCAACAACATGAAGCAGCCATTCAGCGGTTGACTTGGGTCAGCCAGGACTGACTAGTCTCATATCAAGTATTGAAATCAGTGAAAGGGTTGTGGGCAATTTTGCCACACACCTTAACTATGTACTGCAGTCTCTGTTTGTTTTTAAAAGTGAGGGACCTAAACCAGCTCACGAAAGCAAAGGAAAGAATAGTTTCAATAAAGCAACAGTAAAACATCCTCATAAAAGTCTTGTTGACATTAAAATTGCGTAGTTTGCGATAAAAAAAACATGCACTGATGTGATTTTTTTACAGACAGCATCGACTTGTGGCTCAAAGGTGAGTTTGTCATCAATTATAATGCCAAGGTATTTATATTGCTTCACAACTTCGATAGCTTGACCATTAATGATGGTATAGTAGAAGAAAGGGTGGAAAGATTCTTTCTGAAATCGATGAGCATTTCTTTAGTTTTTGCAACATTAATGTTGAGAAAAGACGACTTACAGTTTGATGGATTGTTATTCTTAAAAATGTATTTAATTGTTGTGTTAAAGGTGCTCAAATTTATGAAATTCTCAAATTGATGAAATGCAGCACCTGGGTGTGGCAAAATGACTCGCTAGCACATCCTAAACATCTGCCTCTGTGGCAACTTTCACAATATGGAAACCTTCATGTCCAGGTACCGGCTCTCAGCGTCTTGAGTCTAACCCAAATTCTCTAACCAGCCTCCAGCTGGGAACAGGCACTCGACCATGGCCAGAGGCCAAGCCAATTTTCTTCCCTCTGGTTCTCCGGTGTGTGACTAGCTATAACTAATTTTGCTGAATGCTGTCTCTGGCCTGTAGGGCCACTGTCAGGGGATTTGGTTCAGTCTTAGGGGGCTAAGATCACTGACTGGGCTCAACAGCTAAAGAAAACTAACATTAACTCAAAATGGAAAGAAAAAGGAATGGTGTCGTCTGTGTGCGGGTCCTCCCAGGTCCAGCACACTACTTTGAAAAAAGAGACAGTGACTACACAACTATTTCCAGGTGCTCTCACCTGGCTCTGCCAACCCAGGCCCCCCTCCTTACATACTGTATGTGCCGTGTAAACTTCAAGACATCACAGTATATGAACAATGTAGAGTTATTGTAGTATTTATTTTTAAAGAATAAGAATTAATTTTTTAAATTTTAAATAGTGTAGTTTTTGTTAATCCCTCTGACACTTTGTGACTTGAAGTCTCTCTGAATCTTTTTATTGGCACAGAGTCTGAAACTGGAACAGTCCGAGAGGAGGAGCTGCAGAAGCTCAAACAGTTTGATCTGGACTGGAGATTTGGGCCCTGCACAGGTAACATTCCATCACATAAGGATGTCAAAAATCAGTACTGCAGTATTTTATTACCATGTGTTTAACAATGTTATCATTTGATAGTTTCCATGTACACAAGCTATGAAACAAAAGCTGGTCTACAATCAGATTTCATTGTTTAGTGAGAAAGAAAGAAAGAAAGAAAGAAAGAAAGAAAGAAAGAAAGAAAGAAAGGAAAAATATGGAATACTTCCATATTCAATCTCCATTCTGTTGTTAACCTTGTTTCTAGCCTCAACAGGCAACTGTTAGCTACCTGCCCTATACCAAACAGCAGACAAACAAAGAAATTAGACTTACAGTGACCATCAAAATAAACAAATGTTACTAAAAGATATAATAAAAAGTTTTAGTTACAACTTGTTCTACTGGTCAAAACTGTACGATTGTCACAGCTACACTTCGCCTGACTCTAGTGGCTCGTCTTGATGCACAGAGCAGGGTTGTCATTTCATCACATGGTCTCTCTCTCAGGTATCAGCAGGCTGCAGAGATGGGAGAGAGCGAAACTTCATGGTCTGAACCCACCTGAGGAGATCAGAGACCTGCTGTCACAAACACACACTGACGGCGAGTACAACCAAAGGTAACACACACAAACAGACACAGCCCCAGAGCAGCAAGTGGTGTATTTTAAAATACCACTTTGTGCACTTCACATGTTCGAAGTTAATATCCACACAGATGATTGTGGAAACAGAATTTTTAGCTGCCGTATCATAAATCACTTCAATTCACAAAGAGCAAGAGGAAGAGTTTCTACCCTCAGACCAACAGACACTGCTTAGCACTATTTATTTCCTTTATTCCCATATTACTCTTAATGTTAATGCTATTAATTATGAATTGATATTATTGCTCATTGAGCCTAAGGGAGTGTGTTCTCAGTCGAACTGTCTTTAATATTAAAGTGAGTACTTGATGAACAAACTGTTGTGAGAATGTGCTGCACATAAAAAAACATTGACGCAGGTACTGGTCCATATTACTGGTCATAAACTCAGGAGGACTTTTGTCGGGATCCTGTAGGACAGATGACTGTTTGATCAGTGATCTGATTGGTCTGTTTTTGTCCTCATACTGTTAACCTGCTTCAGCAGATCATGCAGCAGAAACACATGTTCATACACAGACTGTGTGGGCATTTAAATACAAGTAGACGCTTGTATTCAATATATAAATATTCTATTGTACCAAATGTCTGACTGAAGATTCCACCTTTTGTTGCATGCTAATGAAAACATACTTATGAAAATTGTATTCCATTCCACTTAAGGACATGTCTTTGAGAGTCATACTGATGTGAGTTTAAGTTTGGGATATAACCGACAAGGGGTCCATTTTTAGGACCTAATGGATGACAAGTGGGCCAGAACTGTCAGACAGTTAAAGTGTTATTATCATCGGGCTTGATATGACTCAACATGCTGAAGTGTCAACATAAAGCTATTTACTTTATGTGTAATGTCAGTCATCTCTTTTTCATTTTTTATTTCAGTAAATTTTATGATGTACTGCTGAAAAATGGAAAACGATATTCAGCCCTAACTTAATCAAAATGAAAGCATGTCTTCATGTGTTGGTAATGATTGTGCTGCTTGTCTTTCAGCCTGTGGAGTGGATATCCTTTGTGAGGAAGAAACAGAAACAGAAAAGAGTACAGACCCCAACAAAAGTCAAGATCATGCCACGCCAAATCACAAATGTGACAGAACATCATGACAGAACATCCAGCTGTGTGTGTTTGTTTTACTATGTTATCTGTTCCACACTTTGTTTTTATTCATCATTTTAATTAAAAAAACAACCACTATCACAGCACTGTCTTATGATCTATAATGGGGGTTGCGGGGAAGAGTATTCTTGACAGTGTAGAAATGAAAAAGTGAAGGAGAGACAAAAGGTTCCACAGTTACATAAAGTAGTATCTCCCATGTTGTCTGACCAATGACATACAGTTTCCTCTGTTTTTTACAAGTACTTTATAACTGACGTGAGTTAACACAGTCTCTTCAGGCTATGGTCACACATACAAAGGCAACACTTGCAAATTCAGTTTCATTCTCATGTGAGTGAAGGGCCAAATAGAACCACTTCCAGTGCAGGTTCTCGAGTCGCAGCCTCGACCAGTAACAAATAAAGTGTGTGTGGTTATCAGTTAAAACAGACGACAAACCAGCGAACTGATTTCCATGACATCATCCACAGGTTTCTAAAATAACACTGTCACATCTTTCCTTGACCTTGTGATGTTTTCCATTGAAGTCAAGGAAAGGTGTTTAGGAAAGGTCATGAGATGTAATTTTTTTTTGACTGCAGCAGAGTGTGCTGGCTGTCGTCTTGGCAGTCCTGCCTCCACCAGCTTTTAAGTGGTCCTTGAAAGACTGAAATGACCCAGAAGTATTTACTGTATGTAGCAGCTGTTTGGATTCTCTAAATTTTAAGGAAAGGAGCTTCAGTGCTTCCTTTCTTACCTTCTTTATACTGGACAATCCTTTAATAAAGGAAAGGAGATGATACCATCCCAGAATTTCTTGCGGCATCAAAAAAAAATACGGCACGTTATTCACAAACAGTCATTAATCGGTTGGTTAAACAAAATGGGATGCAGACTGCAGCAGACTGAGTGTGTGTCCTCACTGCGCTGCTTCATTCTAAACTGTTCATGGGTCGTCCAGATGCTGTCTCTTCTTCATCTTCTGCATTAGTGTTAAATATGGAGCTGCTTGACAGACACTATGTTGGTGTTCAGGTTTGCTGTCATTACCATCTACAATAGATGAGCTGTAATATTTATGACTGTCAGCGCCTCCTCCTTTAACAATGACTGTATCCCGCAGATCATCATGGAAGTTACTGTTGATTATTAACCATCCATCAAATCAGCCGATATGTTTATATATAAGCGGACAGGAAGGTGAGCATGAGCGACCATTCTTAATGTGACACACTTCATTTCGTATTTGTGGCTGATTCCATTTATTATTTTAATTTTGATGTTAATAATGAAGTCATATTTTTGTTCAGACATCCTGCATGAGTTCAGATGAAATCTCCAGTGTTTAGGAAAGAACATAGGAGGTAAATAGTTAATAAAAAACTCACTTTTTTTTTTTTTTTTTTTAAACATGTCCTTAGCCTTAAGTGACCATTTAAGGAGCTGCAGGAAGTGCCTACTTCCTGTGTTGTTACACATCACAGCCGCGGCAGTTCGGCTCGGCTCGGCTCGGCAGGCGATGGACACTCGGACCGTTGCATGCGCGCATCCAGGCTGTAACGACGGTCGATTGGTCTGCAGTGTTCAAAGCTGAACAGTGATTGGTTCACATTTCAATCTGTTAAGCGACAGCAGACGCACTATTCGTTCATTGGTCGAGAGCTCGTTGACTGGGCACAGAGGCGGGAGCTTCCAATGGGCGGGATTTCAGAAGGTTCTACACGCTGATTTGTTAATATGTCGTCAATCTCTCATTGACGTGATTACACGCTGCTTGGTTCATTCTTAGCTCCGTCAGGTTTCTGCATACACTGTTAACTTCCGCTAATAATGCTCACGATGCTGTAGGGAGAATCACAGACATATATACTTAGACTGGATAAGGCAAATCTGCCGGTAAACTAATACAAGGAAATGGACTGAACTTCATAAAGCGCCTTTCTACAAAGTTCTTTAAGTTAATGTCTCTTACACACCCATTCACACACACACTAATATATCTGGAAAACAAACAGGCACCAAAAACAACGTATGTAACTTTTAAAGTGATGATTATAAATGTTTACTCCTTAGTAAGCACCAAACCAACGTATGTATTTTTCTAATGCTGCGTGTTTACAGCTACTAATGTGTGTAACACTGTTACTGTGATAATAAATATTGAAATATTTATATTTAACATTTAATCTGTGTCTATAATAACCAGATCCTGAAATGTAGATGTGACATGAGGGTTTCTGAATAAGGCGGCACGTCAACATACGCTTCAGCGCTCAATGCGGCGTCTATGTATATACTGTATGTCTATGTGTAGAATTAGCCGCGCTAGTATTGGAAGAAGTTACCCGTTAAGTAATATTAAAAATTCTATGACACAATCACTGTCAGGAAGTATACGTTTAGAGATTTGATCGTAGTCTGCAGCATTTTCTCAGGCGAAGCCTTTACTTTGAAAGGTGAGAGCGGAAGTAGCCTGTTGTGATCCCGCTTGATGATTGGATGCTGAATCCTGAAGGCTGAATGTCACTGACGCTCCTGAATCCAGGATACGGAGTAATAACAGCGCACTGTCGGGATAAACGAGTGTTGGAGCACGTTCACAGAGACGTTTGCCTCCAATACGCCTTATTTTTATTAACAGGAATCATTTGTGCGCCCCTGGAGTCCTGAAACACCGTCTCAATGGAAATATTCCCTCATGTGCGGCTGTCATAGATTAATAAGCTCGACGCGCTGTCGTAGAAACTATTTTAACGTGTTTTTTGCGGCTTTTTCTTTGTCGCTCTGGGTAATTGAGTCCTAAGTGTATGGTGCCGTGATATCCCGACACTGAAGGGACAGAAGACAGACGACATTACGGACACAGCGTTACCGACAGCCCGGGTAAGCAACCTGTTCATCTCCGGAGGATTACCGTTATATCACACCGCTAGCTGCCGAGCTAGCCGCTCACCCACAGAGACTTACCGTGTCATCTCTCTGCTAGCCGCGGGCTCGTGTGTTTGGCTGTGATGCTCACCTGTCGTCTGACATATTTATCATAACCTGTTCATTACGCAGCCGCAGCAAATTGCCGTCAGAGTCGTGCGACCCTTCTGAGTATTTTCCGTTGTGTCATCCGTGTAATCTCGGATGGATTCAGCCGAGACTGCAGTCAGAAATTAGCCATTTATTGCTATGTGCACATTTTTTTGTTACGTCAAACGTTGAACAAATGACCGGAAGTGTCATCATTAATATTGTTTCTTAGACAACCTATTTATGGTTTTGACTCGTGTGCTGAATACAGCGCTGTATCCTGCAGACTGGCATCAGTGACACAGTTCATAACAGGCCTAGCGTTACTTTTGACATCTGACGACTCATTCTGGGCCTTTATGCATCACTGAGCTCACAGTACTGTGATGAACTCGCCATAAATGATGCACGATGGGGCACTTATTATGCTGTCTCACGGAGTGGAAGGAGTTAATGGCAATATAAATGAGTGAGACTCATCACATGCACACTGCATTAACAGCTGCCCTACCAGTGTGTTGAAACAACTCCTTCTGATCTGCGATCAGATTTCTTAAGTCATAAATAAAGCGAAATAAATATTCTTGGATTTGATGCAACACAGAGAGATGTTTTCTCAGAGCCAGCTCACACCCCTGTGGACAGTCACTCACGTCTCTGTGGATTCCAGTTTGTGTGGTTGCTTGGCTATACAGTACATTTGATTCCCCTGCCATTTCATGCTTAGTGCTAATACTGGCATAGGGCCTTTTTAATGAAAACCAGCATGCTCCATCTTTGTTCTGTAGGAACAAGAACATAACCCTGCGGACTCATTTTTTCAGAGACATCTTTATATTATGAAAAAAAAGGAAATGTTGAAAGAAAAACATTTGCTGTTTGCAGCTTTTTTATCTTTTTACCACTGTTTCAATCCTGAATACCATCATCAGCGTTAATGCCACATTACCTACTGATAGGTTATGTTCTCTAACTGCTCCTGTAAATTAGTGAAACACCTTATTGTTGGTACTGACGTGGACTTGTCTCCTCTCTCCTCCACAGTGATGGATAATGCTCATACTAAGACGGTGGAGGAGGTTTTAGGCTTCTTTGGTGTAAACGAGTCCACAGGTCTGAGCTGTGAGCAGCTGAAGAAGAACAGGGAGAGATGGGGACCCAACGGTACAAATGGACCGCTCTGCATTGTCATTTCTAAAAAAAATAAAGTACTGTTGATGATAATGATGTAATTGTGTTTGTTTCTCTGTCTTACTCGCAGAATTGCCAGCTGAAGAAGGTGAGCTGTCTATCTGCCATCCTTTCCCTTTCTTCCTTTCTTTCTTCCTTCATCATTATCGATCATAAATCACAGTATCTCTTTGGTTTTTACTTCTACTGCTGCACATTGTGTTTCTTGGTGTCTCCTTGCAGGGAAGTCACTTTGGGAGCTGGTCCTGGAACAGTTTGAGGATTTGTTAGTTCGAATCTTGCTGCTGGCTGCATGCATCTCCTTTGTAAGAAAACACACTCACACGTGCAAGTGATCACAAGCATATGCCCTGTGTATTTGTTTAAACCAGGGTTATTTAATACCTGGTAATGTAAAAAGATGAGTCATTCAAGGGTCAGTCACTTTCAGTACCTACAGTATATGCACAGCTGTGTGCTGTCAGTTTAATGTGTGGATGTCAGATTTTTTAGAAGCATCTGTAGCTAGAGTTTCAACCCTGTGAATAGTTGAAGTGTCACATGGGTCTATTTTTAGTAGTTTGCAGGTTCTATGATGGCCATTCATTCTTTTATGGACTCTGAGTCTGTAAATGGCCTTCTCTTCTCTGCCAACATTTACAATACAAAAGATAAGGTCGTCTGTAAACATCCTGTATCATAGTACTGCATATGTGCATCTTTCAGCAGAGATGACAAGTGACTCACTTGTTCCTTCTATACTCTTATTATGTAGTTTGCTTATTTTTTCATGTATGAGGTTTATGTAGGCTCGAACCACTCTGGTTGATTGGCAGCCTGAGTGCTGCCAATGGAATGGCCCGGGTGTAAACTGACACATTTGCTATGTATGCGCACAAATGAAAGGTGTGTTAATGACACACATCAAACACAAGTCTTCACCCATCTTTCTCCTGTATTCTGTGTCGCAGACTCTCGCTTGGTTTGAAGAAGGGGAAGGGACGATCACAGCCTTCGTCGAACCTTTCGTCATTCTCCTCATCCTCATTGCCAATGCTATTGTAGGAGTGTGGCAGGTAAACAGAGTGTGTGTTGGTTTTGTGGACTGATACTCACATTATCAAGGTGATTTCTTGAACCATTTAATAATGTCAAACATGTGGAAATAAGGTCCAGGTTGAAAAATTCAAAGTTGCCCTTTAAATTGTTGTTGGGCTGAGTATTTTTGTTTTTGTGCTGGTTCGATCTCCTCGGCTCCAGAGAGAATGTCGAAATGTCCTTGAGCACCACTAACTGCTCCTAACTTGACTGTGGCAGATGCTTTGTTACACAGAACCATCTGTAAATCCATCATTGGTAACTGTCTGTAAAGGTCATGCACTTTCAAAAGATACAGGCCAGCTGATGAAATGAACCATGTGACTGCCACTGTCTTTAAAATACACAGCAGAGGACTGCATGAGGTGGCCACTGTTAGTGTGTGTGATCTTGATGAGTCAGTGTAGCAGGAACAGCCATACAGACGTGGTAGTCAGAGCTAACCATGGAGTCGTATTTTAGTTTAACCATTGACTTTTTGTTGGCTATAATCAACACTGTTTGTCTGAGAACATAAATTAGTATAATGGATTACATAAGTGGGTGAAGTCATTTGGTAAACTAACATATCCACTCATAGTGTGATGATGTTAGCAAGCAAGTGAGTTCAGGTTAACCAGCCAGCTGCAATGCCACATCTGTCTGGCTGCCTCACAACGCCAGCTGACTAAGTAAGCTGGTGATGGCAGACCAGCCAATATAGCAGCCAGATCAGCCACAGCAGTCCATCCTGCTATGTTAGCAAGCAATTATCTTTACTATAGTCCCCTCTGTGGTGTCCCTGTCATGGACTGCAAGGAACTCTGGTATGATGCTGGAGCAGCTGTGACCTTGTGTTCATAATACCTGTTGCTTCCTGTCTGCCCTGTCTTTGAGTTGACATGAATGCAGTCATCAGCAATCATAACTTCCACATCAATAAATGGAAATAAGTCATAGAAACATTCTGTGTCACTGTGTCCTCCAGGAGCGTAATGCAGAGAATGCCATTGAGGCTCTAAAGGAGTATGAGCCAGAGATGGGCAAAGTGTACCGACAGGACAAGAAGAGCGTTCAGAGGGTCAGAGCCAGAGACATCGTCCC
The DNA here is from genome assembly GCA_004119915.2 of Collichthys lucidus. NCBI lineage: Eukaryota > Metazoa > Chordata > Actinopteri > Sciaenidae > Collichthys > Collichthys lucidus. The sequence goes on from CM014080.1 coordinate 39,912,407, forward strand.
TGGAGACATCGTGGAAGTTGCTGGTAAGTTACATGTTAAAAAAAAAGGACATTTTACAAATTTCACCTAAAAGATGTTGAAACTCATATTACACACCAAAAACTGTAACTTGAAAAAGTCTCCTTGTGGATTCCAACCATCTCTTGTCAAAGACAGTAGTTGACAGTAATTTTACAGATGGGACTGTGTCCTTTTGGTCCACTGTTTTTTTAAATATTTAATAGCTGAAATAATTCATGAGAAAACATGTGGAGGTCAGTTTATTCACAGAATAAATCAGTCCAGCTGGGTCGTATGAACACTGTCAGCCTACACACACACACACACACACACACACACACACACACACACACACACACACACACACACACACACACAGTCTTAACCCAGTAAGAAAATTGTTGAATCCTCCAGATACCCGCTGCTATTTCAGGCTGCTCAGAGAGAGGAAACTGGGTTAGGAGTGTGTGTATGTGTGTTTCTTTGTGTGTATGTTAGTGATCCAGTGCCCTCCTATCTGTAGTAGAAATGTTCAACTTCCAGAGCATGGGAACTCAGAGACACTAATCAGATTTGGAGTTTTACTGTTATTCTTCCTGTGAAAAGAACAAAAAGTCATAGCTGACACCTTGTTCACGGTGATGCTGATTCTGCTTGTTAAAATGTATTGCACTGACATTACACATGCAGCAGAACCAAGGCTGTTGACGTTCTGTGTTCTGCACACAGACACACACAGTCCAGTCTGACAGTAAAATCCTCCTAAAAGTTTAATTCTGTTTAAATTAAAGTTTATAACTACAGGTTGTAGTTTAGGATGACTGAAAGCAGCCTCTCTAATAATTAATAAATCAATAAAGACAGACACTCAACACAATTAAGGATTACATGAGCTCATGACTGCTCACATATTTCATTTCACTTAACATCAAATGTTAATTATAGATCCATGTTATCATAAACATTCAAATCAACAGTACTTGTAGTGAGCTATAACTATCTTCACTCTCTCTGGGCAATAAGCTTATTGTATTGATATTCTGATAGTGTGTTCTGTCTGATCGTGCTTTGGATACAACTGATCTATATTCTGTAAAATGAGGTCCACGCACTGCCCGCTTAGAAACCTTTAGTAAGCCCATTATTTGATATGCATTGACTTTCTGAATCCATATTAATATAATATTTCCAGGTTCAATTGAAAATGACTGACGCCTCTGTATGTCAATGTAGCAATAAAGTATGAAATGAGTCTTGAATGTAACGTTTGTCACTGTTCTTGTCGGATTTAACCTGAATAGTGAAATTAAAGTGTGTTTTTGTTTCTGTTTCTGTTGAACCACAGTTGGTGATAAGGTTCCAGCTGACATCAGGCTGACGTCTATCCGATCCACCACTCTGAGGGTGGACCAGTCTATTCTGACGGGGGAGTCTGTGTCAGTGCTCAAACACACAGATCCTGTACCAGACCCCCGAGCTGTCAACCAGGACAAGAAGAACATGCTCTTCTCTGTGAGTTTCAGCAGCCATCTTTGTCCGTGCTCCTCATGTTATAGATGAACGATGAGGTTGTTAATATTCTGTCTGTGTGTTGAGCCACACTGTCGCACTGGCTGACGTGTTCCTCATTACCACTGACACACACACTGTAGTTTATTTTGACTCAGTCCGACACACACTGTCCTGCTGCCCCAAATACTGACTACTGCACCAAATGTCGATTAATCTACCGCTGAAAATAGTCCCTACCAAATGCACGAGAAACATTTGAGCAAACCAGGCTAATTAAACAGTGAAGTAACGTGTCTCATATCTGTGTGTGACAGAGCTCCAATCATCAAGTTTGCTGATGACACATCATCGGCCTGATTAACAGTGATGATGACTTAGCTCCCAGCAGGAATGTTAAATGTACATGGGTCAGTGCTATAGACGTGCCAGAACAAGCAATCAAACTCTCACTGTGACCCTCCACTGTGATCTCTTAGGAAAGTTTGTCAATGTGGAGCCTCTAAATATTGTATTCTTTTTCTACCACTACACACTCACTGTATTAACACATGATGCATTTTCAGTCGAGCACTTTCCTGCTTGTGACTGTCAAGAGATGTTTTGATCAGTGTGGCTGGAACTCATGTGAAAAAGATAAGATATAATTGGTGGTGTCGTTACATCAGGGAACCTGCTGGCCAATCAGGTCTGCATATTTGTAACACTGAGCAGAGGTGAGAAGGAAGTGAGATAATCACTCATTAGCCACTTCCATACACTGCTGCTGCTGGGCCAGATGTGGCAAAGGGGCCACAAATCAGATAGGTCCAGACCTGCAGAGAGGATCACAGCTGAGAGAGATCATAGCTGGAATTGGACAAATTGCCAGTTCACATAGAAACAATCGTTCATGCTCGCATTCACAAAGACAGGCAATTTAGAGTCACCAGTTAACTGTGGGAGGAAGCTGGAGTACCTGACACAGAAACAGGGAGGACATGCAAACAGACAGAAAAGACTTTTGGATCTTTTAAGATTGTTCAGCTTTATTTTTACAGTGTCTGGTTTAGATGTGTTTCAGGCAGGTAGAGCACCACCCATGTTCAGCTGAATGAATCACTCTTTGCAGGGCTTTGTTGTTCAGTGCTGTCTCTGAACCAGACAGTGATACTCCCTGTCATGATGTTCTCAGTGGTGGACGAGTAGAAATTCCTCAGTTTTTGTGTGAAACAGTCTTTACCATGCTTTTCTCACCACAGAGTCAGTATGCAGTGTCCAGGTCAGGCTCTCAGTGATGACAAAAAAACACATGACCAAAGTGTGTGAGAGGGAAAAAGACCTTCGGGACAAAGCAGCTATGGTCGAGGTGTGTGTGTGTTTGTGTGTGTGTGTGTGTGTGTGTGTGCGATGTATTATCTCTGTGAGACCTCAAAGCAGCTAGGTCCCAGGTGGTCTGTGGTCAAAGAACAACAGTCATTGATGTTTTATTTAGCACCATCGTTCTGGCAGGCTGCAGACTTGCAAGTTGTCTTTGTTGGTGTGGTTATCCGAGTGCCACTGGTCTGATGTGACTTTACCTGCCTTTGTCTGATGTGGCGTTTGAACCTGCTGTTAGAGAGAGAGAAGTCAGTCCACTTAAATCTTAGATTTCACTTTGGGTGCTGTATGCGAAAGACAGAGTTTGATAGTTGGATAGTGAAGTTACGTCTATCATGACCTTTGTCCAGGGTACCAACATTGCAGCGGGGCGAGCCATCGGGGTCGTCGTGGCGACAGGGGTGCAGACAGAGATTGGGAAGATCAGAGATGAAATGGCGTCCACTGACCCTGAAAGGACCCCACTACAACAGAAACTAGACCAGTTTGGAGAACAGCTGTCTAAGGTAAGGACCTCTGTGCGTTTCAGTGATTTGGGTCACTATGGACTTTGAATGGTTAAATGTACATGTCTAACTACCTAACACTTGTTGTAACCTGCAGGTCATTAGTGTGATCTGTGTGGCAGTGTGGGCCATCAATGTAGGACACTTTAATGATCCAGTCCATGGAGGCAGCTGGCTGAGAGGAGCTGTTTACTACTTTAAGATCGCTGTCGCACTGGCTGTAGCTGCCATACCAGAAGGTCAGACATCTTTTATCTGTGCAGAGAATCACTTCTTACTGACATGTTCCTGTTTCACAAGGGGAGGTAGATATTGTGTTGGTGCAAGGAGGGAAACAAAGTGACTAACTTCCCCACTCACTCTAAATAACCTCCAATTGTGTGCCTTTGAGCAAGGCACACAAAAACAACTGCTCTAGAGGAGAAGCTCAATGGATGAAAACATAGAACAGACCAAGTTTTCTTGGATATGTACGTTAAAAATTCATTTAAAATGTCGTTCTGTCTCTCCGGGGTTTCTACCAGGGCTCCCAGCAGTCATCACTACCTGCCTGGCTCTGGGCACCAGGAGGATGGCCAGAAAGAACGCCATTGTCCGCAGCCTGCCATCAGTGGAGACGCTGGGCTGCACCTCTGTTATCTGCTCTGACAAGACGGGGACCCTGACCACCAACCAGATGTCTGTCTGCAGGGTAAGACATGGAAGAAAGGATCAGGCTGATCTACCTGTATCTAAACTGCCACGTTGGCCAGTCATGCTGACTTAGCTCTCACGTGATTGATATGTTTCTGTCACATATATAATGTGACAGTGAGGTGAATGTAATTAAAAGTAGTCTCTGTGAGAAAGAAGCTTGCAGCTAAAGTTAGCAGCTAAAGTAGCTAACTGCTAACAACAAGTTAAGCCATGTGTTCATCAGGAAACTCCATAAATCAGTTGAAGTAATCGTGGGACATCAGAGGAAAGAACAGAAAATATTTTCATAGAAAATATGATCAAGTTTCACCAAAATCACTGAATGAATCTCTAAAAGTCGTGGACTTTTGCTAAGTTAGGTGATAGCCGTCAGCGGGCAGAGCAGGAGGCTTAAAGAGATTACTTGTTTCAGAAGTGAGGGTCTGCATGAAGTGCGTGGAGAAGATAAATAGGGAATGTTGCAGAGCTGCTGAATGCAGAGCTGGAAGTAAGTAGAACTGGTGAATTTATGTGAGAAGAGAAATGAGTTGGTGAGTATGATGTGATGCTGATGGAATTAGTGTTGTTGACAAAGAGTGAACGTGGAGGAAGTGCTCAGTTTATATTGTGAAGCCTGCTCTAAATAAGGCCTGAAACGAATCATGCATAGCACATCACCTAATGCTTTCACCATGTGAAATCACGTCTTGATTTTGATTGGACCTAATTCCTAACGTCCCTCAGATTAGATCGATAGGAGCCTTGCTATAATATAGAATGGCATCAAATGAAAAACTACAGCACTTATTACAGCAGTTGAAGCAGATGTAATCTTATTATTATTGAACTAATCAGTCAACTACTCTAATGTCTGTCTGTCTGTCTGTCTGCCTTCAGATGTTTGTTGTAGACAGTGTGTCAGGGCAGTGCTGCAGACTCAGCGAGTTCTCAGTCACTGGATCTACGTACGCCCCTGAAGGAGAAGTGTGAGTGTCTTTAATTTTTTACACTTTATGGATTATGATAACACACAGATTATTTCTCCTTCCTTTTTCTTACATTTTGTGTACAGTGGTCCCTCGTTTATCGCGGGGGATACGTTCTAAAACTAACCCGCAATAGACGAAATCCGTGAAGTAATCAGCTTTATTTTTTTTACATTTATTATACATGTTTTAAGACCATAAAACCCCTAACCACACACTTTTATACACTTTTCTCAGACAGGCATTAACATTTTCTCACATTTCTCTCTTATTTAAACTCTCAAAGTTCAAACTTTCGCAGGTTTAAAAAAAATTAAGTACAATTGTCAGGCCGGGACTCAATGAGGACTCAGATGCAGAGTTAGGCTGAGAGTAGCTTTATTCAGGTCTTCAATAACCCTCAAAAGAGTGAAGCTATAAAAGTAGGCCTAAACTAAGAGAAATAGAAAATCACTCCGAGGAGGAAAAAAACTCTGAACTAAGTTTATCAAAGATTAACAAAACCAAAATCACTCACAACGAGGAGAAAACAAAAGGCTATGAAAACACTAACTAAGGACGCTTCTACGAGGCTGACAAAACACTATGCTAACACTAAGAAACCAAAAGGGCTAGACTAAGATGATACAACAAAAAATCACTCTTGCGAGGAAGGAAACAAAAGAACTCTAGAGCTATAAAGCTATGGCTGAGGCTATGAAATTACAACAAAAAATCACTCTTGCGAGGAAGGAAACAAAAGAACACTTGAACAAAAGGCTATGGCTGTGGGCTAAGGAATAAGGCTTTGGTGAACGCTGCATGAGACGAAACACTTCGGCACGGGACAAAGGGAGACGCAGACAATATATACACCAGGTAATGGGGAACAGGTGGAAACAATCAGGGCGGGGAAGACAGTCAGACCGGTGACACATGAGGAAGGGCAAGTGACCTGAAACAAGAGGAGAGTTATCTTTCAAAATAAAACAGGAAGTGACAAGACAAAAACCCAGCTTTTCAAGCCCAAACATTTTTAACAAATTTAATTTTAATTATAAATCTACAAGGTTTGACACATAAGAAATTATTACCAGTAGCTCATGCGTATTTCATAGTTCCTCTGACTGCAAACATACAGCACTTCAGAGTCACACTGCTAGCGATTGAACATTTCTGTAAATCTGGCTCTTTCTAGTTATAAGGACGGCTCACTGGTGAAGTGCAGTCAGTATGAAGGCTTGGTGGAGTTGGCCTCCATTTGTGCGCTGTGCAATGACTCATCACTGGACTACAATGAGGTAAGACGTGAACATGACTGCAGCAAGCTTAGAGCCTTGTAGATGACCGTATATGGATTTGAAACGTTTAGATCTGCATCTGATTTTGTGTGTGTGTGTGTGTGTTCTAGGCAAAGGGTGTGTATGAGAAGGTGGGGGAGGCAACTGAGACTGCCCTCTGCTGTCTGGTGGAGAAAATGAACGTGTTTGACACGGACCTGAGAGGACTGAGCCCTGCTGAGAGAGCTACAGCATGCTGCTCTGTAAGTGTGTGTGACAGACACTGGAAATAATGCTCACTGGACTTCACTAACAATGAACTCTACACACTCTACTTGTGTTTCTGTTTTCAGGTGATTAAGCAGCTCATGAGGAAAGAGCTGACACTGGAGTTTTCCAGAGACAGGAAGTCCATGTCTGTCTTCTGTTCATCCAATAAACTCACCAGGTCTGCCTCTGGAGCCAAGATGTTCATCAAAGTGAGTTACACACCATTCATTATGATGCATTTGGTTATCCCGTGGCTATAGAGGACACATCATCGCGTCTCTTTCTCCCCTCCTGATCCAATCAGGGAGCTCCAGAGAGTGTGTTGGAGCGCTGTAATCATATCCGGATCAGCGGTTCTGCCTGTGTGCCTTTGACCCCGGAGGTTCGAGAGCAGCTCCTGTCTAGAGTGCGGGAATGGGGATCAGGCCGAGACACACTGCGCTGCCTCGCGATGGCAACCAGGGACACGCCCCCTGACATTCACTGCCTCAACCTGGAGAACTCGGCTGCCTTTGCAAACTATGAGGTAATGAATGTTCTCAGAAAGGGCAGGCAGTGCTCTCTCCATATTATATTGTAGTAATGTTTAAAATATGGTATGGTCATTCCAGTATAGTCGGATATTAATGTAACATATAGAATACATGTCTGCCAGACAGTGTCTTTACCAGTGACTCTGAATAAGGTGTTGCTCATGGTTAAAGAGACACTGAACTATTCGTGTACACCTTCTCTCATCTCTTCCTTCACTTTAGACGGACCTGACCTTTGTGGGCTGTGTGGGCATGTTGGACCCCCCCAGGAAAGAAGTGCTCGGCGCAGTTCGAATGTGTCGGCAGGCTGGCATAAGAGTCATCATGATCACAGGTAAGCTTGCACACACGCAACCATGCAGACATCTAAATGTACATTATACATTTGCATAATCCCCTCACAGGTGAAGAAATATAGCAGATAATCATAAGACATCAGAGATTGTGTATGATCTGCATCCTAAAAAAAAGATTCATTTTGACCAAATTATTACGTTGTAATTAAACTAAAATTTGGGATCTATTGGAACCTTTCACAAGACAACAAGTGTTCCATAATTTCCAGTAAACGTCAAAGCAATAAAAAAAAAGGAATAAATAAAAGTTACAGGAACAAGCGATGGTGCTTAAAACTGGTATAAAACCACAGCCTCCACCCATCTCACACTGCTACACTGACACACACCTGACTGGTTAGGTAAGTAGACTATATGACATCATTAATTAACGTAGTTACACAGTAATTACAGTTCTGGACTCCCGTAAAATAAATCACGAAGTCGGTTTCATTCCCTCCACTGAGTCCACTGAGCAGTTAATTCAATTCAATTCAATTCAATTCAATTTTATTTGTATAGCCCAAAGTCACAAAGTACATTTGCCTCGGAGGGCTTTACAATCTGTACAGAGAAAGACACCCTCTGTCCTTAGACCCTCGGTTCGAGTGAGGAAAAACTTGCCCACAAAAAACCTTTTAACAGGGAAAAAATGTGGAAGAAACCTCAGGAAGAGCCACAGAGGAGGGATCCCTCTCCCAGGACGGACAGACGTGCAATGGATGTCACGTGTACAGGACAATCAACATAAACATTTTGTACAGTTACAATGACTTACAGAATGACAATGAATGATAAAATGACCACAGTAGTAGATATAGTAGTATTAATGACAGTAGTAATATGTGTAGTGGGCGCCGTCCAGGATCACAGCAGCAGCCACGATCCACGAAAAACCTGCTGGACGACAGAGCACAGAAACTCCGGGGAAGTTTGGTCAGCAGCATGCATTAATGAGACATGTCCAGAGACAGACAGACAGACAGACAGACAGACAGAGAAAGAGAGAGACAGACAGACAGACAGACAGACAGACAGACAGACAGACAGACAGACAGACAGACAGACAGACAGAGAAAGACAGACAGAGAAAGACAGACAGAGAAAGACAGACAGAGAAAGACAGAGAGAGAGAGGCAGAGTAGGAGGGAGGGTTTTCGGTAAGGGAGATGTGACTACATCTTTAACCAATACCGTGCCTGGCTAGGCATAACCCTGGGGAGTCCCCCGGCAGTCTAATCCTATAGCAGCATAACTAAGGGATGGCCTGAGCCAGCCCTAACTATACGCTTTATCAAAAAGGAAGGTTTTAAGTCTACTCTTAAAAGTGTTGACCGTGTCTGCCTCCCGAACCCAGATTGGTAGTTTGTTCCACAGAAGAGGAGCCTGATAGCTGAAAGCTCTGGCTCCCAATCTACTTTTGGAGACTATAGGAACCACAAGGAACCCAGCGTCCTGAGAGCGCAGTGTTCTAGATGGATAGTAAGGTACTATGAGCTCTTTTAGATATGATGGTGCCTGACCATGAAGAGCTTTGTAAGTAAGGAGGATAATTTTAAATTCTATTCTAGATTTAACAGGGAGCCAATGCAAGGAAGCCAAAATGGGAGAGATGTGATCTCTGATCTTGGTTCCTGTCAGAACACGTGCAGCAGCATTCTGAATTAACTGTAAAGTCCTAGGAGATTTATTAGAGCAGCCTGATAACAAAGAGTTACAATAGTCCAGCCTAGAAGTAACAAATGCGTGGACTAGTTTTTCTGCATCTGCTTGAGAAACAGTGCGTCTGATTTTAGCGATGTTACGTAAGTGGAAGAATGCAGTCCTCGAAATTTGTTTTATGTGGACATTAAAGGACAGATCCTGATCAAAAACAACTCCAAGATTCTTTACAGTGGAGCTGGAGGCCAGGGTGATACCGTCTAAGGTAACTAAGTCTCTAGAAAGACAGTTTCTGAGGTGCTTGGGTCCAATTACAAGAACTTCAGTTTTGTCTGAATTTAACATCAGAAAATTGTCGGTCATCCAATTTTTTATATCCTTAAGGCATGCTTGGAGTTTAGTTAACTGATTGGTTGCATCAGGCTTGATCGATAAATATAATTGGGTGTCGTCAGCATAACAATGAAAATTGATAGAGTGATTCCTAATAATGTTCCCTAAAGGAAGCATATATAAACTAAATAAAAGTGGTCCTAGTACAGAACCTTGTGGGACTCCATGACAAACTTTGGTATGCATGGAGGATTCATCATTTACATGAACAAACTGAGATCGATCTAAGAAATACGATTTAAACCAGCTTAAGGCGGTTCCTTTGATGCCAATTTGATGTTCCATTCTCTGTAAAAGAATTTGATGGTCAATGGTGTCAAATGCAGCACTAAGATCTAACAGGACAAGTACCGAGATTAGTCCTTTGTCTGATGCCATTAGGAGGTAATTTGTAACCTTGACTAATGCGGTCTCTGTGCTATGATGCACTCTAAATCCTGACTGAAAATCCTCAAATAGACTATTGTTATAGAGAAAGTCACACAGTTGATTAGCTACAGCTTTCTCAAGTATCTTAGACACAAAGGGAAGGTTTGATATCGGTCTATAGTTGGCTAAAACCTCTGGGTCTAGAGTGGGCTTTTTAAGAAGAGGTTTAATTACAGCTACCTTAAAGGACTTAGGTACATGTCCTGATAATAAAGACAGATTGATTGTATCCAATAACGAATGACTAACTAGAGGTAAAACATCCTTGAGCAGCCTGGTTGGGATGGGGTCTAAGAGGCAGGTTGAAGGCTTAGCTGCAGAAATGATTAAAGTTATTTGATGGAGGTCGATGGGAGAAAAACAGTCTAAATACATATCAGGTTTTACAGCTGTTTCCAAACTTGCTGTATCAGAATGCAGATCAATGCCTGTTGAAGACAGAAGGTGATGGATTTTGTCTCTAATAGTTATAATCTTATCATTAAAGAAGCTCATGAAATCATTGCTACTTAGACCTAAAGGAATGGATGGTTCAGTAGAGCTGTGATTCTCTGTTAGCCTGGCTACAGTGCTGAAGAGAAACCTGGGGTTGTTCTTATTCTCCTCAATTAGAGAAGAGTAGTAGGCTGCTCTGGCATTACGGAGAGCCTTCCTGTATGTTCTGAGATTATCTTGCCAGACTAGATGAGATTCTTCCAGTTTAGTGGCACGCCATTTGCGTTCAGATTTACGTGCCTCTTGTTTTAATTTGCGAGTCTGCTGGCTATACCATGGTGCTAGCCTTCTTTGTTTAATTATCTTCTTTTTCAGAGGTGCAATAGAGTCTAGAGTTGTCCGTAATGAACCTGTAATACTATCAACAAGATGATCTATTTGTGAGGGGCTAAAGGAAGCAGACAAGTCCTCTGTTACAGTTAGACATGGCATTGAATTCAATACTGAAGGAATCGTTTCCTTAAATTTGGCTACAGCACTATCAGATAAACATCTGCTGTAGAAGTTTCTACACAAAGGCTTATAGTCCAATAGTATGAACTCAAAGGTTATTAAAAAATGGTCAGATAGAAGAGGATTCTGTGGAAAGACTATTAGATTATCAATTTCAACGCCATATGAAAGAACAAGATCAAGAGTGTGGTTCAGACAATGAGTCGGTTTATTTACACTCTGACAGAAGCCAATTGAGTCTAATAGAGAGATAAACGCAGTACTAAGACTATCATTGTGGTTGTCCACATGAATGTTAAAATCACCTACAATAATTACTTTATCTGTTTTAAGGATCAAGCCTGATGCAAATTCTGCAAATTCAGATAAAAATTCAGAATAAGGACCTGGAGCTCGCTATACTGTAACAAATAGAATTGGCTGCAAAGTTTTCCAGGTTGGGTGAGTGAGGCTAAGAACAAGACTTTCAAATGAATTATAATTTAGTTTAGGTTTAGGATTTATTAATAGACTTGAGTCAAATATGGCTCCAACTCCACCACCTCGACCAGTACTTCGAGGAATATGAGTATTATAATGACTCGGAGGAGTGGATTCATTTAAGCTAACATATTCATTCTCCTGCAGCCAGGTTTCAGTGAGACAGAACAAATCAATATCATAATCAGATATTAATTCATTAACTAAGACAGCTTTAGAGGACAAAGACCTGATATTCAAGAGTCCACATTTAATTCTCTTATTTTTGACTGTTGGAGATGTTGATTTAATTTTTATTAAGTTTTTATGATGAACTCCTCTTCTGTTTGTTTTATCTTTAAATAATGTAGGTGGACGGGGGACAGACACAGTCTCTATACTAAAGGACTGGGTGGGCAGCTGCTCTAATGGAGGCGCAGAGAAGCGTGTAAGACTGCAGCTCTGCTTCCTGGTCTCAACTCTGGGTTGTCGACATGGTTTTGGTCAGCTAATAAACTTGGCCATATTTCTAGATATGAGAGCTGCTCCATCCAAAGTGGGATGGATGCCGTCTCTCCTAATCAGACCAGGTTTTCCCCAGAAAGGTGTCCAATTATCTATGAAGCCCACATCGTTTGCTGGACACCACCTCAACAGCCAGCGGTGAAATGACGACATGCGGCTAAACATGTCATCACTGGTCACATTGGGGAGGGGACCAGAGAAAACTACGGAGTCCGACATCGTTTTGGCATATTCACACACCGATGAAACATTAATTTTAGTGACCTCCGATTGGCGTAACCGGGTGTCATTACCGCCGACGTGAATAACAATCTTACTGTATCTACGTTTATCCTTAGCCAGCAGTTTCAAAAAAGACTCGATGTCGCCCGCTCTGGCCCCCGGGATGCATTTAACTATGGCCCCTGGTGTCGCTAACTTCACGTTTCGGACTATGGAGCTGCCAATGACCAGAGTTGGCCTCTGAGCGGGTGTGTCGCTGAGCGGGGAAAATCTGTTTGAAACGTGGAGCGGTTGGTGGTGTACCGTGGGCTTCAGTTTGCGGTTATGCCTCCTTCGATCAGTCACCCAGCCTCCCGGCTGCTCGGGAACTACCGGGGGACGGCTAACTGAGACTACCTGTGGCTGTACCGCACCGGCTACAGGGGGCTGGCTAACTATCTGAGCTACTGACTGTTCGGTGGTGCGGTACCGTGCCTCTAACTCACTGACCCTCGCCTCCAAGGCTACAAATAAACTACATTTATTACAAGTACCGTTATCACTAAAGGAGGACGAGGAATAACTGAACATGTGGCACACAGGACAGGAGAGAGCAGGAGAGGAGAGAGGAGGAGAGCAGAGAGACGCCATTGCTATCGCTAGGCTAGCTAGTGTGGCTAACAGAAACTGGTGGTTTGTGGTTACTAGAGTTAAGAGACCTGTTCGTGCACAGACAGAACAAGTCAAAGGATAGTGCTGAGATAAGTAGATAGTCGCTGAAGTGAGAAATATACAGAAATCTGTTCAGGTGAGCAGAGCAGCGAGCACCGTGGTAACAACGCTGATTACCGGAAGTGATACAATACGTTACCGTAAAGCACGTCGTCGTCGTAGTTGTGCTTGAGGAATCACTGCGCTCTACACTGTGTGTGGATAATACACACATGTGGTGACTGTGGTGGTGATCGGTATAAATGCTCAGAAATCTTTTGTGTTTCGTTTGAGAAAACATTAAACACAGATTTAGGAAAGTTGTGGATTGAAAAGCTTCCAGTTCAAATTCAAACAAAGTGGCTGTGGCTCTGAGGTAGAGCGGGTCGTTCACTAATCAGATGATCGGCAGTTCGATCTCCTCCAGTCTGCATGTCAAAGTGTCCTTGGGCAAGATACTGAACTCCAAATTGCTCCTGAAGGCTGCCATTGGTGTATAAATGTGTGTGAATGGGTGAATGAGATATGTAGTGTAAAAGCACTTTGAGTAGTTGGAAGACTAGAAAGGAGCTGTATAAGTACAGTCCATTTACAATAAATTTATTTGTCTTCTAAAAATGTGATTGTCTGTTATACCATCATGGCGGTGCAAATCTATGAAGCTGAAGGTCAGCTTGGAAACTTAAGAAATAATCCAACAAGTCATCACTCTTCATTTCCCCTCCAGGTGACAACAAAGGGACAGCCCTGTCTATTTGTCGGAGGGTGGGCATCATCACAGAGCAGGAAGAGGAGTTGGAGGGTGGCGGGGTAAACGGGGGTCTGACAGGACGAGAGTTTGATGAGCTGCCCCCACATCTGCAGCGTCAGGCCTGCAGGACAGTAAGGTGCTTCGCCCGGGTGGAACCAGCACACAAGAGCCGTATAGTGGAGTACCTGCAGAGCCTGAGTGACATCACTGCCATGGTGAGAGCACCGTCTTGTCATTAAAGCACCGTCACCATTATGTGTTAATAACCTGTATAACAGCACTCCTCCATCTCTCTGCTGGTTTCAGACAGGTGACGGTGTGAATGATGCTCCAGCGTTAAAGAAGGCAGAGATTGGCATCGCTATGGGCAGTGGCACGGCAGTGGCCAAGTCGGCCTCTGAGATGATCCTGGCCGATGACAACTTCTCCACCATCGTGGCTGCAGTGGAGGAGGGCAGAGCCATTTACAACAACATGAAGCAGTTCATCAGATACCTCATATCATCCAACATAGGAGAGGTGGTCTGGTTAGTGAAGACGTGGATTCAGAACAGCATGAAGACAGTCAAGTGTTGTACTAACTGTAGAATCCCTGTCATGTAGCTGGATGGATCATTCTCTCACTCTGTCCTTTTCTTTCGTCAGTATCTTCCTGACGGCTGCGCTGGGTATGCCTGAAGCGCTGATCCCAGTCCAGCTGCTGTGGGTCAACCTGGTCACTGACGGTTTCCCAGCAACAGCTCTGGGCTTCAACCCTCCAGACCTGGACATCATGTCCCGCCCCCCCCGCTCCCCCAAAGAGCCTCTGATCTCCGGCTGGTTGTTCTGTCGCTATCTCATCATTGGATGTGAGTCACGAGCCTCACATTATCAAATTATGATGATTAGTACCACACACACACACAGACACACACACGCACACACAAATCTACATGCTTCATGCATGTCCTGCTAAACTGAATGACTCCTTACTCTGTCTTAACTAGGTTATGTGGGAGCAGCCACTGTGGGAGCTGCTGCCTGGTGGTTTATGGCAGCCCACGATGGACCAAAGCTTTCCTTCTATCAACTGGTAAACACACATCTCCCCATCACTGCACCTCTCTCAAGCTTCTCACACTCTGTGACCTTACATTCAAAACTGTAGTGGATACACTGTGGCACTAACACTAACAGACCTTAAACATGCTTTCACAAAAAATCGCATCATCATATTAACAATTCCAACATATTTAAGAGTTTTTGCACAGACATATCTCATAGGTGGTACATCTGTGACTCTTGTTCATACTTGGCTGTACCAAACGTCATATCATATTTACATTTGAAACTTTGAGTGAAAACATACACACATGTAGAACATGTCACACTGCTGTGGTGGTTGTAGTGTTAACAGTTTGCCTGCAGGATACTAACTGAACAAAAGTATCACAGTGTTATAATTGTTCATCTATGGAGGTGACTGAGACCAGCTTCTGTTCCCCCCACAGTCCCACTACCTGCAGTGCAGTGAAGGCCACGCTGAGTTTGCTGGTGTGCAGTGTTCAGTCTTTGAGTCTCCTTATCCAATGACTATGGCCCTGTCTGTTCTGGTTACCATAGAGATGTGCAACGCCTTGAACAGGTAAGATCTAAATAAACACACCTGCATGCTGAACATACAAACTCCATTAGGGCGTCTGAAGGCTGTGGAGTGAGGATTGAGATGAAGTTAAACAGTAACAAAATAACATCTTCCTTCTTTTCCTCTTCTGTCCAGTCTTTCAGAGAACCAGTCCCTGCTGAAGATGCCTCCTTGGTCAAACCCTTGGCTGGTGGGGGCCATCTGTCTGTCCATGGCTCTACATTTCCTCATTCTCTATGTAGACCCACTGCCAGTAAGCATGCTTTGTTGACTGTAAAGGATGGTTTGATGATAATCATCATCACATCATCAGATTTGACAGCATGGTATCATAAAGCACACAAAAACATCACTTCGCTGACACTTTTTCGTCTGTGTGTTCAGGTGATCTTCCAGATCCGCCCTCTGTCGTGGCCTCAGTGGGTGGTGGTGCTGAAAATGTCCATTCCTGTCATCTTGATGGACGAGGTTCTTAAATTTCTGGCCCGCAACTACATCGAGCCAGGAAGCCAGATCCAGGTCAGAAGATGTGCCGGACAGTGCTTCTATTAAAACGCAGCATGTCTGTGTGTGTGTGTAACCTTCTCCTTTGTCATTCAAACAGTCACTGGAAGAGGAAGAGGAAGAGGAGATGCAGAGGACAAGGGGTAACCTGGGATTGGTCGGTGCCGTGATGACCAGGCTGTCTCAGTCAGTAAAGGGTGTGTCCTGGTCATTCGTTCTGGTCTCGGCGCCGCTAGTGTTCTGGATCTTTAGCCTGGACTCGGACATCACCAACATCTTTTGGGAGTGAAGGGAGAAAGCAAGGACGGGTGGCATGTGGGGTAACCAGTCAAAGACAGGAAAGGAAGGAAGGAAGGAAGGAAGGAAGAGAAAAAAAGAAAAACAGATGATAGATATACCACAGGCGAGCAAAGGTGATGAATACTTTGCCATGATAGAATGTAGAAAGAGATAGAAAGAGTGAAATATTTAGCCAACAGACAATCAGGAAACAACAGCAAAGAAAAGGCAATGCTTCAGAGCGTCTCCTAAATAATAAAATGTTCTATGTGCAGTTAGCAGACTCTCCCAGGTGTGATCATACATTTGAATCTCAGAGCTTTGTTTGTCAGTCCAGAAACATGAAATATGTCTCTAACCAGATAATAAAGCTGGACCGGAATGCTAACACAGCATGCTGACCTGCTGACCTTCGCATTCTAAGACTAAAAGATAAACATTAGCATGTTAGCATGCTATAATCTGTTTTTAGACTGCCTGCCAAACCTGACCAGGGACACAGAAATCAAATACAATGGAGAGCATCAAAACTGTTTTGGTTTGTTTTTAATTTTTCTAAATGTTTCATTTGACTTGAAATCAGGACTAGGTGGTTCAATCAGTTATTCAATTTGTAGTGGCTAGTAGCTAGCAGCTAGCTTTAAAGTTTGGCAAGTAAAGAGTTTAATACTGTCTAATTCTGTTGCTGGGGAACATCTGTAGCACCGTCTGATCAAATACAGTCAACAGGAAGTCAGTGTAGCATCATAAACTTCCAAAAATGTCAGTTTGAGGCAGCTTAGCTAAAGACTGCTTTGTTCATATGCTGTATGAATATGAGAGTTAGTACTACTCATGTAGGGAAATATTTACGGAAGCGTAATACTGCCAGACTAGACAAATAAAAATGTATCAGGGTCACGTTAAAACGTGATGCTCATATGTTTTTATTTTTATGGTGTGGCAGCAGTATGCTTCCAAAACATAAGTGTGAGATTATTGGATTTTTTTTTTCTAATTTGAGATTTATTGTGTGTGTTTATTTGTAAAAAGTAATTTATCTCATCATACTTAAACAGTTTTTTTTTCAGATGTAGTGTCACATGTCAGATTTACTTCTCAGTCGAGAAGTTCTACCTGGCAGTGACTGCATGTAAATTTTAGTTACAGCTAATCTCTGGTAGAGAACTGCTTTGCATGGTGCAAACAGTTAAAACTTCTGTTCTAACAAGGCGACCAGCAGAGGGGAAGGTTTCAAAAAAAAATGGAAAGATTCTGGAAAAAATAGAAGAAGGTTGGAAGCTCATTGAGATGCTTGATGAGTTCAGAGTGATCCATTCAGTGAACTGACTGCACATAGCACCTTTTAGATGAAAATGTCTGTTTGAAAAACGAGAGAGGAAAGACAACAGCATGTCTGTGGTCCAGGATCACACACACACACCACAGGTGGACGTTCATTGTCTTTGGTCTTTTCTGTTGCTGACACTGAAAAGCTCTTCAAGTCTTAAATGATTTTTGACTGTGGACCCTCTTCAGACGTCCTGAGGCTTCACAGACTGACTGAAGCTGAACGCTCACAGCAGGATGAATGAGTTCATTAGTTAAGACGTGTTGATTATATTCTTCATACTCGTTGTCAAACAGTAGAGGTTGTTGTAAGCTAAATGGGTTAATATGGTTCTTTATGTTACAGCTTTCAATCTATTTGAAGTGTTTATCCTTCACTCACTGCGACACTGTATGTTTAGCTGCTTCCTTTCATTTACTGACTTATTTTACCCCCATGCCTGTTCACCACAGAATCTGCCTCTGTGCTCGTGTGCTTGGAAACATTTCGTGTGATCTCTTAGCACAGTACAGTGAGCCTGACAGCGAGCCAGTGTTTTATTTACATGTGTTTCCTGTGCAAATCAGTGACCTGTCTGCCATTTTCTCCAGTGATGCCATTGTGACATCTCACACCATTTGCATTTTTTGTATTTTTTTTCATTCATGTAGCTGCAATAACCTTGTTATATCACATTTGGCCACTGACAAATATTTAATTATAGTCCTAACAGTAGAGAAAATGTCATTATGTTATGGAAGTAATGTCATCTGTAAAGATTTTACAGGAAAAAAGGTTTGAGATTAGAGTCGTTGTGTTGGGTGAAAAAAGCCATGGTGTTAGGATAGTACAGTCACAATATGTATGATTAGTATTTATGTTCGAGAAAGGGTTGTGTTTGGTTCCTCCCCTCTCAGTGATATATAGCTATGCATCAGATTACTGGAAAATAGATAAAAACATCTGGATAAATATTAAATTAAGTTATGTTGCCGTGCATTTGTGTGTAAATGCTTCACCTACAAACCCGTCCACTACTAATCAGAATGTCAGTATACATCACCCAGCCAGACTGTCTGTCCATAACATCAAAACTTTTCATTTAACTCTATATTCAAATTGTAACTTTATTGATCCAGATTTATTCTGGTCATTTTTAACTTCACTAAGAAAATATTTTGACTTTATTCTCGTAATATTCTGACCTGATCTTGTAAAATGATATGTTTATTGGATGCTTTATTTACATGACAGTACAACAACCTGTTACTTGTTCTGAGGTCACAAACTGTTCTGCTTACCTGTTCTGTGTCTTTGTTTTGTTCTCGTCACTTGGCTCCTTGATAATTCTCCAAACCCATAGAGGAAATGTTTGCTTCTCTGCTCCCCACAGTTCTGCCTCTTTTTTCTGTGTTTTGTCTTTGCTCTAAAACGTTTCTCATATGAAAGCTTGAAAACTGCAAAGAGGATTTTTGTTCCAATATAATATTTTGTTTTGATACCATTAAGGCTGATGGAATGTGTAGATGCACTCAGTGGTTAATGTTTTTTTTTTCTCATTTAGTCAAACGAAGGGGCACTATAATATATTTTGTAGATTTAATTTATACTTTTTTTCTTATTCATTCTACTGTTGATGATTTTGTTGTCATTAGAAATTATTTTACAGGATGAAAACAATAAATATAAAATGGTTCAGAGTTGATGGATGCTGTGTTTGTTTCAAAAGTTTTTTTTGAATGTAATTTTTGAAATCACAATAATTAATAGTCAACAGCCACCCGATGCCGTTTCCCAATTCCCAAGTTTGTGAATAACAAGTTTAAGCCTCAGGTTTGGTGCTGTGTCATCTTGTTATTTTTGGAGTGACCATATTTGGACTGACACCCTGAGGACATGACGTAGTTGTGATTTGTCACTATTTTTAGCGTGCATTTTACTCTAAACACCATCCTTTACTAAATGAACATCATGCTGTATGGAAGAAGACTTCAAACTAGCAACTGAGACCATAAACTCATGAGGCAACTGTTACTACTAATACACCAACCATCCACTCGAGTCTGAAGTGATCCAATACAATAGCTCTTCCATAAATTCTTCTTTAAATTTTTCAGCTTTTGTGGACACTACTAGATGTATTCATTTAACTATTATATTTACTATTGAGGTTGTAGTTTGTATTGAGACATGTTTCTAATTTTATGGCCCTCTCATGTATGTAAATGGTGTGGCCATAATATCAGAAACACCTTTCAACATAATGCAGTCCTGTGCAACAACTGCACCCACTTGGAGCTCAAAATAAACAAAGTCAACAAAACCTGAAAAGCTGCAAGTCTCACAGAAGTAGAAGTCATGGCAGAATTGGATTACAGTGGATTGTACAAGTGTACCGGACAGGTAATTTTCTTATAAGCTCACATTTAATCAGACTTTCTTTGCAACCTGTGGAATCTCCCCCTGTTGGCCATTACGAGGACTGCAGGTTTGAAGCAGTGGCAGTAGCTATCCACTATTTCTGTCAGTAGTTATTACAGGACCTTCAAACCTCAGAAGTGGCAAGAGATTCAGCAGCATGTGTCTTATTAACTGTGGCAGAGATTTGTAAATGCTTCTTGCTTCTACCACATGATGGGGCCGATGAGCAAGCAGTTGAAAGTATATTAGTGCTGACTCTGATGACAGGTGGAAAACTGACTCACCAACACGTGCAGTGTAAATCTATAGCCTCTTTAAAAGTATTCAAATCAGCAGCTCTGGAGATTTCAATTTTCACATCACTTTTATCAGAACACACAATGTGTTAGCATTGTAAGACACACTGGTGCTCTAGAGTGTGGTGTGTTTCTGAATGTGGGTGTGTGTGTGTGTGTGTGTGTGTGTGTGTGTTAAGGTCATTGGAATGGGTGGGTGAGTTTTGAGCGCCTTTTATAGACACACTGTACATAGAGAGAGAGAAAGAGAGAGAGAGAGAGAGAGAGAGAGAGAGAGAGAGAGAGAGAGAGAGAGAGAGAGAGAGAGAGAGAGAGAGAGAGAGAGAGAAAGCCAGTGTGAGTGCACATGTGGCTGTCACACAGAGAAGGTATCACACTTTAACTCCACGAGAAGAAAATCAACTCTAAACTGAAGGAGCAGTAAAGAAACCTCATAAACTTACATCATCTACTGGAGGAGAACAGCTCATAAAGTAAGTGACTTTAAAGACGTTGCAGAGTTCAGAGTGTTTCCTCACTCTGCCACTCTGAGTCTAGTGGCTGTATGGACCGTACTCTGGAGGGACTTATGATGATACAGCTACATTTGGCTCAGTAAGATCTCCTCCTGTCAATCATCAACCTGAGAGGAGTTCTGTTTGAAAAGGGAGCTGATAGCTTTGATAGAATTCAGTCTTCGGGAAACAAATGACTTTTTGACAGGCGAGTGTCACTTTGACATGCAAAGAGTCATTTATAAACACAAGTGAGAAAAGCTATCAGTGGAACATTTCATCAATGAAGGTGATGACGGGCCAACTAGAACTCCAGCTATTGCTGCTGCACGTTGTTTGAACCTTTTCTGAAGTTTATTAGGAACAATAACAATGAGATCATTCATTATGATTCACTTGATGGTTGCCCTGTCCTCATAAGGATGACAAAACTTTGGAGGAAGAACCCTGGGTGTAGTGGTGCATGATATGTGTGGAGTATATTTTTCAGTCAGCATGTATGTGTGTGTGTGTGTGTGTGTGTGTGTGTGTGTGTGTGTGTGTGTGTGTGTGTGTGTGTGTGTGTGTGTGTGTGCGTGTGTGTGTGTGTCCACGTGTGTAAATTTCCTAGGATACGCTTCATTCAGTCATTGTCTGCACATGTTCTTCTCCTATGGCAAAGACATGACCTTGACGGTGTAGTTGTTTTATCCATCTATGGGTCAGCACTTATTGTGAAATCTGCTCCTTCTCTGTGGCTGATGTTGATTTCATAATGATCCTGACACCCTGAAGTCAAGCAGCTGAGGTTAAGTGACAATGTGCAAATCCTGCTGGACCATGTGTGGGTGAGCTAAATATGCAAGTCTAGTCTATTTATAACACAAGGCATTTATCCTTTACCGGATGAACTGCTTTAGAACCATGACACTACTGACCCACATTATTCGTGTAAAAGTATAATGATAATGAACATTTAAACATGGAGTTTATGGAGATGAAGTTAAACATACATTTTGCTGAATTCCAAACAGCTGATCATTACAACTTAGATCCAGCCGTTGAGGACGTGTGCTGTAGGTTAAGTGTTAAAGTGGCTAAATCTGCAAGAGATAGTAAGAAAGATGAAACAGAATTAAAGTCTCTGCTGAAGACAACAATCATCAGCACATGAACACAGTTCACCTACTGGAGAGCAGCTCATAAAGTAAGTGACTGAGTCCAGTGGCTGTATGGGACTGTACTCTGGAGGGACATGATGACAAAACTGCATTAGGATCAGTCAGTTTGTTGTTGTTTTTCTTGTTGATCATTAACAGCTTTATTAATCATGTCACCCATCCATCAGAGCTCTGTCCAATATTGATATGTATGTATCTGTGTGAGGTATGAAGGCAGTCCTTTGAGAATTTGATCCCATTGGATGACTATCATGTTTCACCTCAGACTGAAGGTGTTTTCCAGTGTGCAAATATGTGTCTTTTACAAGTTGAGTCATTGAACACACACACACACACACACACCACATAAGTCTATCAAATATTTACACGCTCATAGCTAGGAAAAACTCTGCGTCCTTCGTTTTGTAGCTCAACCTAAATGTTTGGATGTGTGTGTCTGGTTCATGTGCTCATGTGAGTAGATTGAAGAGCTGATTGCTAGCTGAGCTAGACTGAGCAGACTGCATGACTGTATCACTGCTAATGTCCTACTGATGTGAAAAAGAAAAATGTATGTGACATGTATATGTGAGATGCACATATGACATTTAGCTGACGCCTTTATCCAAAGCAACTTACAAAAAGGAGACAGTCAAATATAAAAACTACTGGCATATTGAAGAAGAGGTACACGTAGGCATGTAGATTACAAATGTACATATGTGGTGAGTTTATATGTGCATGTATGCAGATGTGTTAAATGTGGAAGGTACACTTGATAGATATGTCAGGAAGTGAAGATAGAGAGCTGAGTCAGGCCTGCAAGAACTATTTTCTTCAGTACTCTTCTGTGTTTTATGTACCAAGTACCAAAAGTATATCAAATATGAAAAGAGGTTGTGTTCAGTCTGTGTTTCTGCAATCACAGAACGAACTGTGTTAAAGAATGTAACATTAAAATATGAAAATATTCTGATTGGATGTACTTGCTCTTACTGCTCTCCACTAAGTTTTCCTCTCATACCTCTCCTGTCTCCAGCTGTCATGGCTCCCAGCTTGTCCCAGGCATACAGGAGGAGGTGGTGGATGGCTATCACAGCCATCATAGAGAACCTGCTCTTCTCTGCTGTTCTGCTGGGCTGGGGTTCGCTGCTCATCATGCTGAAGAATGAAGGCTTCTATTCCCACCTCTGTGTCGGTAGGATCACTGTCCACCCAGCTCCACTGCATTCATCGTTCACAGTCAGACGTAGACGTTTCATGCCATATTAGTCCGTTTGTTCTCAGGCTCAACCCTTGGACCCTTATTTCCATGCTCCTCTTTACCATTATCAGCACCATGGGGACCTGATTCAGGACTTTTTATAAGCCTGCAGTGCCTCAGCGTCTCGGTTCAGGGCCATTTTTCTTATGTTTCAAAGCCTGATGCTGATCCTGTGGCTCAGAGGATCTGTTTGAGGATTTTCCTGGATCTGTAATGTGGCTAAAAGTCTCATTGTCGCTGACTTTATTCATGTTGGGAATTGGGTGTTTTTGTCACCTTTATAAATATATTTGACTGGAATAACAATGAAATATGTACACATATCCGTAGTTTGAGAGTTTTGGATGAAAGAACCAGTGTGAAGAATTTAGTGGCATCCAGTGATGATTGCGAGTCCCTCACTTCACCTCCTACTTCCTGACATGTAAAAAAAACTATGCTACGCTATGAAAAAGGGCAAAAAAGCAATATCTAGAGCATCACAGTGATCTAGAACCAGTGAAAGTCTAAGGTAGTAAAGACATAACAATTCTTATTTTAAGGTGATTACATACAAATGGAAAAAAAAACTGGGAATAAAGCCCCATAAATGTGACACACTTTAATGTGCTAAGGTTTTGATATCACTGAAGGCTTCTTCTCCCACCATGGCACTGGCTACACAGCCATCCCAACAGTCTGTATCTGTAGTGCAGTTATCATCCACAAGTACACCTGTCAGATACTGAACATGTGTCTCTCTCCATCCTCATGAGTTTATCAGAACTAAAACAACTTTTTGTAAAACCCTACAGCAAAGAGACTGTCCACAAACATCGTCCTACTGAGGACATCGGTCAGTGATCAGATCCTGTCCTCTTCGTAGTATCTCGGTTCATATCTTGCTCTTCTCAGTGCAGTGAA
This sequence comes from Collichthys lucidus, assembly GCA_004119915.2. Taxonomy (NCBI): domain Eukaryota; kingdom Metazoa; phylum Chordata; class Actinopteri; family Sciaenidae; genus Collichthys; species Collichthys lucidus. Next base: position 39,936,151 of record CM014080.1, read on the forward strand.
AAAATGTTCTGGCAGCCTAAAGCTTCTCTCTGCTTTACTCTCTTCTGATTGTTTTTAACATGAACCTCTCCAGAAAATGAGACTGTTGACACCAACGTGACTTCCAAGGAGAGAGGTCACTGGCCGAGTTGTGTGGAGCAGGAAGAGGTATTGAATCTTGGCTTCACCATTGGCTCATTTCTCTTGAGTGCAGCCACTTTACCCCTGGGGCTCTTGATGGACAAATATGGGCCGCGCCCACTGAGGCTGGTTGGCAGGTATAATTTTTCATTATCATCTTATTCTTTGTATATTGATCATGACATTTAAACCAATATGAAGTCTCTGAAAGCTCTGACATTTCGTGTCTGTATATATTTCAGTTCATGTTTTGCAGCCTCCTGTGCGATGATAGCTACCGCTGCATATGACCCTGAAGGTAAAACGTCACTTTGAATCATCAAATTTCTTTGAACCAATCCCTCTCCTGCAGCACAGAGGTACACTACATAAAGATAAATAAAAATCAGTTCTTCAGTTATTTTTGTAGTTTTACACATCAGCTTCACTGCAACACCCTTAAAATAGACTTTTCCAGTTTGGAGGATGAAGCCAAATGTTAGAATTAATACCCAGCCTGTCTGTTGGAGAAGTAAATTACATTTTGTAGCCTGTCTTCCTGCCTCAACTTTGACTGTTTTTATTCACTATTCAGCTGTGTGCAACTGACATGTCAGATGCACACACTTTCTTTAGGGAGTAATGGTCAATGGTAAAAAAAACAACTGAATGTGCCTTTAAACTTTCATCTTAGCTCATGGTATTCTTCATTTCCATGTGTTCCATCAGTGCTGTCTGTCCTCATCTTCCTCGCTGTCTCTTTCAATGGCTTTGGAGGAATCTGCCTGACCTTCACCTCACTCACAGTATGACTCCCACTCATACAAAGGCGTACACACACACACACACACACACTGCGTTTGCAAACTATCTGAGAAGTGTGAGAAATGTATTCATAATTGAATCAGAGCTGAGGAAGGTTAATTTCTGTTCCTCAACAACAACTGTATTACAAATTTCGTCATGTCAGCAGAAGACTGCTCAAAGTAACACTGTCAAAACTCTTCACACACTGCCAAACAGAGCAGACTGAATCATTTTCATTACACAGTCAATGACCACATTTTACCACATTTTCTTGCCCTCACATTAATACTCCACTACCTTGTATTTTTTGTTTTCAGAGGCTAACACAGAGGTTAAGGTGTGTTTGACAGGTTGGGATAAGGTCGGTCTCCTCCTTGCTTCACAAAATAATAGAATTTGTTGCTGTTATCTATTTTACATTATTCTAAAATCAATGTTTTCTATCATGGGTCTTCAATATGGTGTCTATGTCTGTGGTATTATATTCTAAATGTTTTTATATATGTCAACTTATGACTTCCTGTCAGTCTGATATCAGAGATATTTTCTGGTTGTACTATGAACAGGGCTAATTCGGACATTGGTATAAGGCGGATGACCGAATGAGACTATCATCAAGCTTTCTTTGACTTCTTGAGCAGGTGATTTGTTACAGTAATAGCATACTGGAGATTTTTGGCTGCCTCTTCTGCCCTCTTCTGATCGGCAAAGCGTGGATCATGCCTGGGTGCTCTAATACGCCATCTGTAATGACACTGTCAATCAAAGTGCCCATGCTGTTCATTATGTTAACTTTTAAGCTTGAATATCATTTGAACAGTGAGTTGTATATAAGTTCAGTACAGTTGTCATGAACGGGGAAATTAGCTACAGAGACCAGGCTGTAAACATGTTTATTTCTGCTGTGAAGTTGGACATTTGAACATAGAGACTGACTGATATGATTGTTTATGGCACATGGCACATTCATGTGAAAAAATCATTCAGACTTCAAAGATAAAAGTTCCTCAGCTGTGCAGTGCTCCCTGTTGTTAGTGTTTCTTAGGTCAGTGTGTTATGAGTGAAAATGCATGCTTTCTGGGTACGATCTGCTTCCAGTGTTATGATCAGAGTTGGTGGTTTGATTAAGTGTTGGAGGTGAGAGTAACTGTCTGACTAATGCATGTTGGTAATGCAGACTGTATTATGTGTTTTTAAAAAGTGGCTTTAGTATCGGCCAATCCTTGTTAACTTCTAAATTTGTTAGTGAATATACAGTACAGCTATAAGGTGATCATGTATGTATGTTTGTATTGTGTGTTGTGTTGCCCAAAATGAAGTAAGTGATAATGTATAGTAAGCGTGTCATTATTGTGAAATAATACTGTAACATTTGGCTCACCACACTGCGAATCTGCTCAGTAGCTGTTGGTCTGTTTTTAGTGGGTGAAGGCAGAAAGCATGAGCGTCAGGAGGGCAAAGGGATAAATATTTTAAACAGGCAACAGGACAGTTTGGACTGTCAGGCTCAGTGCAGATTCAATTTCAATGCAATTTTATCTATATAGCTCCATATCATAACAAAAGTTATCTCATGACACTTTTCATGCATAGCAGGTCTAGACTGTACTCTTTATAATGTCGATACAGCTGTACCCCCTGCTATTTTCTTTACTTGAATCTTTAGCATATTTATGATTTGTGAGAGAAATGTATTTATTGCCATACTCTTTGACAAGAGACTCTTTTAAATCTAATAATGAGATAAACACTGTACTAGGTTTATAAGTATGGACATCCATATGAAAAAACACATGCAATAATATCTTATTATCTTATTATAATTACAAATAATATTAATAATCTGTACTAAACCTGAAAAAAGTGACAATGTAACTGTGTCCAACTAAATGAGGACACCTTGTGCTGTCCATACATTTACCATCAATACAGGCAGACGGACCAGTCTGGAGGTCACGATGGGACAAAGGACAAAGGTTCCTCCTGTCTCAATCTGTGATGTCACATTGCATAGACTACTAGGTCACTAGGACATCCCATATACCTGCATCTTTCCATGTCACAGAGTCAAAACACCTGCCGTGACATCACAGATTGTGGCCAGAAATGTAAATGCTTAAAGGTTTCACCCTACGTAAAGCAGAGCAGCAGTCATTTTGTGACGCCTGTGCTTCACTGTGGATGTTTATTTAGTTCAGTACACCTGCCGACAAGTCTACAGATCATTAATTATGTTCCAAACACATGTGCATGATTTTGCTTTGTGAGTGGTGTGATTATAAGCACATGTTCCTGTGTGTGTGTGTGTGTGTGTGTGTGTGTGTGTGTGTGTGTGTGTGTGTGTGTGTGTGTGTGTGTGTGTGTGTGTGTGTGTGTGTGTGTGTGTGTGTGTGTGTGTTATGGAAAGCAGCACATGCTGTTCCACTTGTTCTAAATTCTGCTGAGGCCTCTCAGCCAATCCAAAACGGGGGTGATCAACACACCCTCCCACAGCCCTGTCCCCTTGTCAACCCTGTCTCCCTCCCGCTCTCTTTCTCTCCCACTTCCTGACCTAGACCCCGTCCTTGGCTTGGTCATTTTGGCCTCACTGTTGTCCTTCCTGCTCTGGTGTGTTTGTGTGTTTCTTTGTGCATTATCTTGTTGATAAGCTCTTACCTAACTGCCTGATGTAAAAGGTGGACATTCCCAGCCAACATAACTAGCTGCTGACACATTTAGTCCTCAATCAGTTGTGATAAGGCAGTTTGTTTTCCAGGAATCTAAGCGGGGTTAATAATATTTATATTATATATATTTCTAGAACATGATGATTATGGTCACAATCTTAGTTTAGCATGTAGCATCTGCTATCTGGCACTAAATGACTGATGATGATTTGGCTTCTGGTGTAGCTCGCAGAAAACTGATATCCAGACCAAGACGTCTTGGTTCTCTGTAGTCCAATTCACAACTTGATATGATGATCTCTTTTTGTGTCCATCAAATGTTAATGCAAATCCATCCACTGGTTGCAAAACATTCACTGGATAAGTGAAAACCAGCTCACTGGTGGTGCAGGAGGAAAAGTCAAGGGATCACCAAGATCAGTACGGTACTCTGGAATGTCTGTATCAAATGTCATGGCAACCCATCCAACATTTGCCCATAACTCAAAATTCACATTCAGCGCCAACCTTCACTGCTAGTGCAGAAATTAGTGTGTCCTTTCATAATGTTAACGTTCACCTGTTCATACATGTTTCCACAATTCTAGCTGCTAAAGTTTAATTTGAGAAATTCACATACTTAACGTAACTCTGTTTTATTGTAGAATCATGCAATATCACTGATTTGTCTGATCACTGACTCAGATCATGCCTTCCTTAGAGCCCAAACAGTGATTCTGGCCGATCAGTGTGATTAACTACTGAAATATACTAAAGGAACCTGGGGGAAGAACTTCATATAGATAGGCTTTTCAAATATTTGGTTAATCTCTAAAACTACATGTGCACTATAGCAGTGCACAAGAATGAATGATAAGAGACAAGCTTTGGAAAATGAAGTCGAGCACAGATGGAACAGCTAATGGAAAGAGGGAGGGGAGAGTCGTGGAAAAGAGGGGAGGGCAGATAAGAATGGACAAACAGGTGGAAGCAGAGCTACAGTAACATGGAAACATTACTGAGGTGAGAGAGGACTGCAAACAGAGAGACATATTCTGTCATCTACTAAGGTCTTGCATTGCTGCAAGACAGAAAGGAAAAGCACTTAAACACTTAAATATACCGAAAAGGACAAAAATAAATATAATATAATAATTAAATAAATGTAGATAGCAAAAATCATAATAAAAATAAATAAATAAAATGAAAAAAATTAAACTGCACTAATTTGTCAACAAATTACTGTGCACTGAATATTAGGTCACAACATTCATTCCCAACAACAAATACGATATTTCATTCTTATTCTCCCACTGCCTCCTCCATATCTCCATTCCTCAACAGTTCCAGATATAGCTTTTAAATGTTGTAAAAGCCCTTTTTTTAACAATATAAGTCAGTTTGTCAAGATTACTATCAGAGTTTTCCTTATGGTTTTCAACAAACATGTTTACTGGGAGACCAATCTTTTACCAAAGCAGTTTTTTGTAACATATGTTTCTAAGATGGAGAATGGGGGTTGTTGCACTAAATTGTTTAAGTGTGTCAGAATAAAACGTTTGAGTTATAAATACTTAAAAAAGTGTTTCTGCGGTATATCAAACTTTGCCTTTAACTTATTGAATGACATTAGAGTATACTCCTCATATACATCCTGTAGTTTTACTATGCCCTTGTTCAACTATGCTTTAAAACCCATGTTGTTCTTTGCCGGTGCGAAGTGATCATTACCCCAGATTGGCGAGAAACAAAATAACCCTGGGAAGTTATCTAACATTTTTTGTACTACATGCCAAACAACAATAGTGTTTTTTACAAAAGGATTAGTAGTACTTTTCTTTAATGTTTTAAAAGATGCTGAGTATAGATAGCTATTCAACGACAAACCTTTTGAGGACAGTTTTTCAATTTCTAACCAGGGCATGAAAACATTTTTCGAAAAACCAAAACACTGTGGTCTTCAAATGAGCAGCCCAATAATACCATTCTAGATTTGGCAACTGTAGCCCTCCAAGAACAGAGCTTGTTAGGTGAAAAGATGATTCTATAAACTGCAAGTAAAGGTAGACAGTCTGAACAAAAGCAGTTGCAAATTCACAGGTTAACAGGTAAAAGATTTCAAAGAAATACAGCGGGCTGGGGTGTTGGTAGAGCAGCTGCCCCATCTGCGAAGACTCAGCCCTTGCCGTGGCAGCCCAGGGCTGAATCCGACCTGTGGCTCTTTGCTGCATGTAATTTGCCATCTCTCTCTCCCTACATTCCTGTCACTCTTCAGCTGTCTCTATACTGTACAATAAAGCTCCAAAAAGGAAAAAAAATATCTTAAAAAAAGGAGGAAATGCAAAGGGCATTTCTGAGGGTGTCCGAAGGGGAGAACAGAGAGGAATGGACAAAACACGATTTCCAGTAGAGTAGGACGGCTTCCATCCAATATATATATAGACTATATGTCAGAGTTAGTACTTTGAGATAACACAGAGAGTAAACAACACAAGCAGAGTACACAATATTCCTTAAGTCACAGAACCCAAACTTAATTATGTTTGTTTATGTTAGATTGTAAAAGATGTCAAACCAATTTTCTTTAAAAATGTCTTTTAGGCTGAAAAGGGGCTAATGATATCCTGTCCAGAATATCTAAAAGAAAAACAAATTGTGTGGTTTGTGGTCGTCTGTCTGCATCTTTGTGTAGAGTGGCTGAAAATCTATACTCAAGTAAAGGGGGGGAAAAAAGTACACAAGTACAAGTTACTTTCAATTTGAATGTTCTGTGGAATATGCTGCAGGCCAGTGTATTTAGAACTATCTCCAAAAGTCACTCAAAGTCACCATGATGATTGCATATTAATGGGGTCATAACATATTAATTTGCATAAAGCTTTGTGCTATGTTGGCTACGGTGAGGGAAAGATCTGTTTTGTGATTCAGCTGACGTCCGCAGAGGAATTAGGGGCAGCATCGGCATGAGCTACAGGTGTGGTTTAATGCCAGATTTATGAGACTGTGAGCTCGCAAACAACAATGTTAAAGAGATGATGCAGTTTGTATCAGTTATATCTATAAGTGAGTATTCCATGACATAAGATCTGACAGTCAAACACAGACAGGGAACAACTTCCTGCACATTGTGCTGATAATACTTACAGGCCTAGTGTGTAAGATTTAGTGGCATCTAGTGGCGAAGTGGCTGAATTACAACTACCTCACCTCATCCTCTCCACCCATAGCTGAAGGAGAATGTATAATGTATTTCTGTCTGAAAGATGTGTCGAGTGTCATAGACTTTGGAGATGAGTGAATATACTATTTCAGTCCATAATGCACTTTACTAAATAAACCACAGAATATGAGAGTAGCATTAGGCTTCATGATTAATACGTTTTTATAACACGTCAACACTTCTGTCAAATACTTACTTAAAAGTATCTGTACAGCCTCTAAGCCATGTCCAGGGTCCTTGCACATACAGGATCCCAAGGCTGCAGCTGAGGCCAGCATGTGCATTAATCTGTGTCAGGTCACTTGCAGTAACCTAATCCTTAAATGTAGGCGCTCTTCTCTCTCACTTTTACAGCTACAAGTGGAGGTTTTGCAACAGATTTATTACAAGAAGTGTGACAACTCTTTTCACTTTTTGAAGTGAGGGAGAACAAGTTGGTGTAACTGCTTCAAGAGACTAAAAACTCCAAATGTGTTGGATTCATCACCTCACATTCAGAACGCAGCAGTTTGAATTTGAATTTTCTGAAAATGTCCACACACAGTCCATATTTTGTCTCCAAGCTCTCATGTTTCAGATCATACAAGTAAAAAAGTATTCATTTATTTGTTTCATATCATCATCATCATCATCATCCCTCTCTCTCTGTCTCTGTCTCTCTCTCTCACATTTAGCTGCCAAACATGTTTGGGAACGTACGATTGACCATCCTCTCCCTCATGATTGGCTCCTATGCTTCTTCAGCTGTCACCTTCCCTGGTGTTAAGGTCTCATACACACACACACACACGCACATACACACACACACACACACAGATAGAGAGAGAGAGATAGAGAGAGAGAGAGAGAGAGAGAGAGAGAGAGAGAGAGAGAGAGAGAGAGAGAGAGAGAGAGAGAGAGAGAGAGAGAGAGAGAGAGACTGCTTGATAAACAGTAAAATAAGCAGGTGAGAAGTGCACAAGGGAAAAAGTAAGAGAGACACTGAATGACAAAATACTAAAACAGGGAAACAGGGCACGTAAACAATGTTCAAACCAAAAGCTCAAACCAATGAAGCTTATATCCAACATATATTAAAAATACCACACAGTCCAGTCACATGTGGACACAGTTATGATGGACTCAATTCAGCGGGCAGCTTGTTAGAGAGCAGCACCACAGCAAGTGAAGGCACCACCACTGAACCTGGATCTAATTCTGGGTACAGCTGCAGCAGCACTTCAGGCTAAAGGATGATGTAATAAGGTCAGATTTACAACATGCTGATGTACACTTCTCTGCCTGTCTTCTGTTCATCTCTATCCTCAATTCTCCACTATCTGTCTCTCTCCTTACCCATCTTCCTCTCTGTCTCACCTCTCCTCTCCAGGTGATTTATGACCTTGGCGTGTCGTTCCGTGTCATCATGTGGGTTTGGTCTGGAATGGCTTGCATGGTCTTCCTCAACTGCTTCCTAAACTGGCCAGCTGAATCCTTCCCCGCTCCTGAAGACATCAGATACAGGTCAGACTACACTCTATATCTACACTCTGTACGAAGCCCTTTCTGTTTCTCTTCCATTTAAATTCAGTGGCGTAAACCTCACTGGAGAGTTTTCTCAGAGGATTGCGGCAGGGTTGTGGTAATGCCCGAAGAGTTCTCCTAAGCAGGCCCCCTTTTTTATTCAGTAGCCTCACCAGCCTGCTGTGAAGCACCCTGAGCTGACCTTTGGAGAATACAATATCTGGGCACTGTCACTGTCTCTGCCTAGCCCTTTATGGTGAGATGTTTTTTTTTTTCCATGCTCGCTGCCTAACAGGTTGGAGTCTTGACAGACTGCTGATGTTTAGCAGTCCCTGTAGGTTTTGACTCAGCAGACATAGTCTTGTTCTGCCTGTGGAGAGTATTCCAGGAGGTGATTCACAACTCTCACTGCTACAAATAAAGTCTTTCTTTTCTTTGTTCTTGACTTTTTTCTTAGCTTGTCTGTGGTGGCTCTATCCGTGTGTCTGTATTTGTAACTACTTTAAATGTGTGTGGGTGCTTTGAAGAGTAAAGATTCAAAGGACAGGAAGGACAGATTGCGTGTGTGGAGTGTCAGGACCATGAGAAAACAGTCTATTGCAGCAAATACTGGCTGGACTGGCATGAATATTGTATGAATTGTATATATCATTAGAGGAAAATTGTTCATAATTTTGGTGAACCCCTAAACTTTTATCTGGCAGCCTCCATCAGGACTTACTGTCAGAATCTATTGAATACATTCCGTACCCTTGTACTCACAACCTAAAAGCAGATATTCAGTAAAGAAATCATGGAGATTTTTGTCACTGCTTTGTCAGTAATACTTTGTATTATTATTAGGTACCATTAGGGTCTCATTCTATATTCAATATCTTTCTTTTCTCTCTGCAGTAAAAAGGTGAAGCTGAGTGGTCTTGTGACAGAGGACAAAATGACTGGGGACAGGTATGTCACCCATGTGGCCGTCAAAGAAGACACAATGGAATCCAAGCAGATGGAACCTGAGCAGGCACAATCCCAAAGCACTAGCCAGGGTAAGGAACATTATGCTTTATGTTGCATTTATGTATTAAATTGATGAATAAAAACACATTTTATGTATTTGTATTAAACAATAAATATGGAGTTTTTTCTTCTTTTTAGATGGAAAGTCCTGTCAGTCACCAAGCTTCCTGATTTCATATTGGTGCAGACAGCACAGTTTGATGCTTGCTTGAGTTTGTTGGGAAAAATAAGTGAAACGCTGGGTGGGCCATAAAGTGATGAGGCTTTGATCATTCAATGCTAATAAGAGATTGAGGACTGTAGTCCAATAAAATTAAATAAAATAAAATAAAATAAATTTAGGATATTAAGTCAATAAACAGTAAGGCACTGATGGAACCTCACCTCTATTAACCTCTGAAGCATTGTAACAATGTAACACCACTCCAAGTCTTCCAAGGTTAGGTTAGGTACACTGTAAAATGGCACCACACTGCAAACACTGTGCATTCTGGGAATTACCATGGACCTGCCTGGAACAGAGTCTCTGTTAGCTCCATGTTCACACATCCTCCCTCTCTCTCGCTCTCCCTTCAGGCTCGGTGCCACTCTGTCACTCTATCTGCTCTCCCATCTTGCTGTGGAGTCTTATCACCATGGCAATGACCCAGCTGAGGCTGATCTTCTTCATGGGTGCCATGAATAAAATGCTGGAGTTCCTGGTCACCCACGGCAACCCTAATCGTAAAAATGATAACCTTTTTTTCAATAGAAGTACTTTGTTTTCATTAACCGGAACATTAAACGATTTTCTTTGTCATCAGTAAACATACTTATAGGTGAAGCTATTTTACATTTTATCCTGACAAAAGCTCTCAAAACCGATGCTACTGTGATGTTTTTTTCTTACATTCAAACATTTTATTAGAATCTGTGTACAGACCTCCATGCTGATCCCTGACCTGCAGCCGTTGTCTCTTTCAGCCTCAGAAGAGCTGCAGAAGGAGGTAGAGGAACAAGGTAGGAGTCAACATGTTTACGGCTGTTCACCTTCAAAGTTCTGGTTTGAATATTTGTTACTACCACTACCAAGATCTGCACGCGCACACCGTGGCAGCCCTCCTACTCACCGCAGCACAGCCCTGCTGCCGGAGTCGAGTATAAAATCATTCCTGGCCGCACTCCACAAAGATAGAGGGCAGCATTTCACCTTGTCCCACCCTTAATGCAATCACACAGTTACACAGACGTGTGTACCTTGTAAATAAACCTTGTAATGTCCTCAAAATGTAGAGCAAACGTTTTAAACTCTCAGACTAGTAATACCACAGGGTGGCAATATGACAATATGAACCCATTACTAATGTTACAGTGTTACAAACCCAAAATAAAGTCTGACCACAAGACGACAAGCAAACAACTTTTAATACTGTGGAGTTTACAATCCACAGTAAAAATCTTACGCAGTATTTTGAGGTGCAGTGTATTTCTTCACCTGACTGTATTCCAAGCACTGTAGAAAGGGTCTGAAACACATTTCAACCTTCATAATTTATAATAAAACCTTAAAACATGAGTTAGTATTTCCAAAGTCTGGACCACAACCCCAACAACACACACAGTTACTTAATACAATATGCACAAATGACAACATGAAGACAGCATGTATTTGTATTTAATCTACTTCTCATGTTTCTATGGATTTCACTCTGTCTCTGTGTCTTCCACAGTTGGTTTCTACTCATCTATCTTTGGTACAATGCAGCTGCTGTGTCTACTGACCTGTCCATTGATCGGCTACATCATGGACTGGAGGATGAAGGAGTGTGAAGAGGAGAATGCAAACACACAAACAGGGAAGAGGTATGAAGCGGGTTACGTTGTGTATGTGTGTTCCTACATGTACATTTGTTATACACACTGTTGTAAAGCAGTCAGAAAGACCGGAGGTAAGGCTTAGGAGGTTTGTATGGATTTTTTCATGTTTATCTCGCTTATTAAATACTCACACACAACCAACAAATGAGGAAGTAACTACAATTAGTTAATGGGTAACTCCTAAAACTTTAGTAGCTAATGATTAGTTAATGAAAAAAGAGAAGGGATTGAATCAGAAATAACATAATAACTGATGAATCATTGATTAGTACTTTATAATTATAGTAGATAATGATGAGTCACTAGACACTAGCTGCGTTTCTGGATCAGGTTTATATATTGTTTCCTCTTTGCATGGTGGAGTTTGCCACTGTCCAACTATTTTCAAACGTGTTGCTGCATCATATATAAAATGTTCATATCATTTTACAAAAACAATCAAATGTCTCAGTTTAACATTTCATAAGTTAACTTTGTGCTGTTTTTAATTAAATATGAAGTTTCAATGTGTGTCAACAATGTGTCAACGTTTTTTTGAAACAGGTTTGTATATTAATGAATCATTAGCTAATGACAGGGAGTTCATAGTTCATCATACAAACCACTTCCTTCATGAGTAGTTTCTGATTTACCGAAATATTTGTTACTTAGTTATTAGTTTTTGTGAATCTCAAGTAAAGTGATACATGTTCATAATACTGACTAGTTACTTAGTAGTCCTTCTACTAAGTAACGCGTTGCATCATACTGAGCTCTGTAACATCCACACCTTCTCATTAGCTCTAAGCCTCTTTTGACATGTGTCTCCTTCAGCCAATCAGATCCACCAAAGAGAGACAGAAAGATCCAGAAACTGACCAATGCCATGAGAGCGTTCATCTTCACCAACATTCTATTGGTCATCTTTGGAATCATTTCCTTGATTGACAACCTGCCCGTACAGGTTAGAAAGTTTTTTATGCATGCTGATACACTGTCATGTCTTTGTATACTCACATAGAGACAAAGAGACATGCAGTGACATTTCTGATGATCATTTATGAATCTCTTCTCTGTCAATTTGTCTTTCTTTCTCTTGTAGATGGTGTCATTTGTTTTGCATACCATAGTGAGAGGATTTGTCCACTCCTGCTGTGGAGGTCTCTATGCTGCTGTGTGAGTACTGGCATCTTTCAAAGTACACTAAATATATAGAAATAATTTATATATCAACAAACAACAATATAGTTGTTGAATATAGTGGAGAGCATTTAGCAGCTAAAGAGGAAGATATTTTAGTAATGACCAAACAGAACTAAAAAGAGAGCGAATGTGACCTAGATGACTAGATATATATGACCTTAATGTTAAGGATTCTCTGGGTATGCTTGAAGAACGCTAGAATGTGTCATCATCAGGTGGAGGTTAGTTGAGGGCTTGAAATAGCGCTACTTCACTGAATACGCTGAAGTCTTGTAAATGAGTGGTAGCAGTAGTAGCCAGGATTCAAACCGCCACCTTGTAATTTACAACATACTTCTGATTATCTTATTATTCTCAGTCAGTATATCTTGACTGTGAGCGAACACTATACTTCCACTCCCATTTTAGGTATCCAGCCTACCACTTTGGGACACTGACAGGCATGCAGTCGATGATCAGTGCTGCTTTCGCCTTGCTCCAGCAGCCATTGTTCATTCTGATGGTGGGACATCTCCGTGGAGATCCATACTGGGTAGGGAGCACACACCCAGAATGACAAATCCATATAACAGGTTTTCTAACAGAGTTGTCATATGCACTGACTTCATCGCTCTTTACCACAGATCAATTTCAGCCTGCTCATCTTCTCCCTGGTTGGCTTCCTGTTGCCGGGCTATCTGTTCTATCACCGTAGAAACCTGACCAAGGCGAAGGCAGAGCGTGAAAGGCTGAGTGCCAGCCAGTCAGACAAGGAGAACGCACCTCTAACCCAATCAGATATTGAAATTGATAAGAACCAAACCAATAGGCAAGCAGCCAATGGATACACACCAAATGGGCATACTGTTTAAAGTGATTGGAGGAATGAAATGATCAATTTAAATTATAATGTTTTGTAATTAACGTTTAGTATGTAATGAATATTCTCAGGATGTAAATGCGACCTTAGCCAGACAAAAAGAGTTTTCTTCATCTTTATTTAAAACAGCAATAGTGGCACATTTACGCATGGTTTGCATTGGAACAGGAAGCGGAATGTTGCAGACTGGGCTCAATTAGAAAATTGTTGCAGACTGGGCTCAATTAGAAAATCTTTAACCCTTCACTTAATTCTATCATGTGATCATTTCAGAATAACGTGTAACGGTGGCTTAGCGTTTAGCACAGTCACTTCACAACATAAAGGCCTTGAGTATGACTCTCAGAGTCAGAGTTTGCACGTTGTTGTACTGTCCCGTCCTGGTTAGCCTTCTCCACAAACACTCTGGACTAAATTGTCCAGAAGTGAAAATACGTGTACATGTGATGGACCAGTGAACTGCAATTATGTGTTTTCCTAAACCTTTTATTCCAAGATAATGAGATATGATATTTAAGCTATTTAGACGGTGTAACTTTTGATAAAAGGAAATACACATACTTCTCTTACAAATGGACAGTTTAATTAATAAACAATGAAAAAAAACTTTTGCTTAATTTAGTGCAATCAACAATGTTAGCTTCGCTGTTCCAAATTTTAGCTAGATGTTGCTTTGTAATTCACATGATTAGTTCACAAACACACTGAGCAGTTTATCCAAGTGACAACAGTGGCTACAACAAAAGTTACATAATCGCTTGGAAATAAGTAGTAATAGTCTATGATTCTATATTTCATATAGCAAATACACTTTATAATTATAATCACTTGGTAGTGTTGACTGTTAAAGTAGCCCCTTGCTGAATGCAGCCCTTTACAATGACAGCAACAAATATCATGATAAAGAACCTAACAGGAGCTTTGCAGTGGTTATTAAAGGAATAGTGGAAATAGGTGAATAGAAGATTTATACACACTCTTGTGTGTGTAGTCCTAGATTTACTCTTGTCCGGCAGCTTCTTGCTCACTCACTCTCTCCTTTCTCTCCTCTTATCTCTTCTCCTCTGCCATTATGTCCATAGAGGTTACTGAGCATACTTACATTGCCCGCTTGCCAAGCTCCAGTTCTGAAAAGCCAGAAACCTCCCAGTGGTCCAAAACACCCGCAGTACACCCCAGTGCTCTGAGCTTACAGTCTGGGCAGCCTGGCTAATAAACTGAGCTAACATTAGCCAACAGCAGCTACAGTTGGCAGCAGTTTACTTCACTGTCCATCAGGAAACTCTGTAAATCACAGAAGCATGAATTATACTTTATTTTTTAAAAATAATATTATCACTACCTAAGTTGCTCACTGAAAACAGCTGTCTGCCATTGCTAAAGAGAGCATTAAAAGGGAAACAAAACAGCCAATCAGTGAGCTAAAATTCACTGTACTGTATAGGTCTGATGTAGCTCCATAAAGACAAGGGGAGCTGCAGATTCAGGTGATAATTCTCTATTAGAGACTCCTTTCACTTTGCCACATTGTTTACCAAAAAGTGTGAGCAGAAACATTACTCCAAATGAAAGCGAAGGTTGCTCCACAATAGAATATTGCAGCAGGTACCTTTTACAAGCTTTCTTAACTATTTGAAACTGTCAGCTTGTTTCTACCTGCACTTAAACTGTATTCATAGGATTAGTACTAAACAACCTTTCTGTAGCAAACAACTTTCTTTCTGTAATATTTGGATTTGATTATATAAATGTGAGTTGATTCTATTTAAAGGAGCAGTGTGTAGGATTTAGTGGCATCTAATGTAGTTGTGGATTCCAACCTTCTCCTTCCTAGAGGTCTCTCATTAAGCAGCTGTCTGTCGACATTTCCTAATTGCCTTTATTTCACAGTTGTTAAAGGTACCGCTTTGGTCTCTCAACTCCCTCATCCTCATGTGAGACTGAGAGCAGACTAGATGCTACCATGACTCACTATTGTCTCTTTAGGCACAAGTGGTACCACAAGAAAGGCCAACGCAAATAACTTATTTCAGAAAATATCTGTGCAGCACAATACAAAAATGACATAACATCATACTTGTTACATCTTCAAGTTTGGTTGATGTCTGGCCCAATCTTACATATTGCCCCTTTAATCACAACCTAAAAATATTTTAGCCAATCACAACTCTATTCAGGCCAGTGTTTTTAAGGAGGAAATGCAAAGACGGAGGAGTTGATGCCACAGAAAGTAACCTCAGTATTAATGACAAAGAATCAGAAAGTACAGTGATTTTGGTGCAGGTGCATCAATTTCTTTTTGATTTAAATGCCATTTTCCATTCCCGATTTTAACCCAGGAGACTGCAACAGCAATTCCTCCTCCTCCCCCTTCTTTAAGGCTTTTCTGAGATTCTGTGCAGGCACAGACAAAAACAAAAATTAAAGCATAAAATAGACTTCTAGGAAAAAGTGCAAAACACTGTGAGTGTGTTCATTCAGAAATGTTGTAGCTCATAATAGTAGCTCATAAATAAGGCTGCTTTATTTTACTGTTGCAAACAAAGAACAACCTGAATGTAGCAAAACCAGAATGAATAAATATTTGAAACTGTGTTTTGTTGTGAGTGGGTGCAGCCTGCAGAGACCACAACATGGCTTTCAGTAAAACTGATATTTATTAAGACTTATCCAGCATTATATAATCATATGTAAAATAGCTGAAATGTGTGCTTGTATGTGTGACATAATGGGAATGGTTGGGAAGTGCATTGGGTTGAATTCAAACGCACAAATAAAGAAAACACCTAATATGAAACTGTGTTTTCTCACATGCACCTGCTTGTCTGATAGCTGCATGTAGACAGAATATATATTGCATCACACCTGAAATTATAATGCAATCCAAATACAGAAACACTGGACACATAAGTTATTCTTATTATCTAAGTATTGAGAGAGTTGGACTTTTCAGGTTTGAGAAAGATGATATTGAATGTACTGGATTCCATTACCATGCACAGGTGTTGCTTTCATTGTTTTCACTTTGTGTTATTATTTTGTTGTTTATTGGAGGTCATTAAGACCTGCTGGTCACAGCAGAATCAGCTACCGCTAATGTAAAAGGCGTCAGATGTTTAACATCAGGGAAATATGATTTTAAAGAATTGTTCATTGTAAATAAGATAGAGGAAGATATAGTTTGTGTTGTTTTTTTGTTTTTTTGTTTTCTGACTTGATTTGCAATGTTGCTTTGATTTATTGTGGAGAAATGTAAATAGTTAAAAAAAACATGAATGATGTGTAATTGTGTTTTTAGTTCTCATTTCTCATGTTCCTATACATCTCATAAATACTACATGAGGATGTTGTGGAGGTCACAAGAAAAACTGGAGCCATGTGCAAGGAAATTCCTGCAAAACAGCATTTAATAACCTGTAAAGTTATGAAATGATTCTTCAGTTTTTAGTTTAGTCATGGCAAATGTTGTGAGGTCAGGTACACTCACACCACTGGCACTCTCTTGTAAGAGTGAATAATTACTGGGTTTAAGTTGAAGAAATAAAACACTGCAAGAATCTTTAACGCTGCTAATCCTAAAACAGATATATCTGACTTTTAATTCTCTGTATTTTGCTGTCTTACATAATAATTATTATGATACATGAAAAGAAGGTCACCACATCAGCACAAGGTTAGTGTCCAGATGTAGTCACTGCACAGAGAGATGAACTAGTGACATCTTCTGGTCAGCACTAAGGATGTAACTGATCCCACCTGTGGAAAACACCACACAACACCCGGATGAATACTGAGCAAACCAGTACTCCAGATAAAGGTACAGCTGAGAGTATGGACATCGAGCACTCATCCTTATCAATGCCAGTTCAAACCAGAAGAGTTATTTGAGGTACAAAGTAGTAACCAAAGGCAGACTCCCCATATTTTTTTGTGGAGTCCATCTGAGGGACCTGCTTAGTACATACCTTTGTAGCATGTCTAAATAAAAGGTCGGGGCCAGGCCATCCAGTGATTTAAAAACCAATAAGAAAATCTTAAAATCAATTCTAAAACTACTGAGCAACCAGTGCATGCATTTTTAAATAGAGGTTATATGCGCCCTGGCCTTCGTCAGTACTCGGGCTGCAGAGTTCTGTGTCAGTTGGAAGTAGCCTAATGTTTTTTTGGGAAGACCAGACAGAAAGGCATTACAGTAATCAAGCCTTGAGGTAATAAAGCCGTGAATCAATTTCTTAGTCAGTCAGCTTGATTGAGGAAAAGTCTGAATTTTGTGATATTTCTGAGATGGAATCTAAAGTTATTCCCAGGTTTTTGACCTGGTCCTTTGTCTGAAGAGCCGAAGCTATGCTTGCATTAGTGACAAATGCAAACATTATGCTCTGAGTCAGGAACTGTTTGCAATGTGGAAGTGCCAAAAACTGCAGTTTCTTAAACATCCACTTGAAGCTGGTTCCAGAAGTGAGTCAGTCTCCATAAGCCCCCATGTTAAAATGTTAAAAACTTCACAGCAGAAATACACATGTTTACCTATATACAGATATATAGAGAAATCTGTGGGTGACATCACGGATCTGACATTCATGTTTTTTACTGCTGATGGAGAATACTGAATTTCCCTCCTTTGGTTATGTTTGAAAAGAATGAAAAAAAAATCCCTGATATTTTTTTGTTGGTTTTTTGGTCATGTGATTGACTGTTACAAACCTCTATACAATTTCCACCCATGTTAAAGATGAAGTTTAGTCAAGTTGAATGGGTTGATTTGACCCTTCTATGGTGTAGTTTAGATTAGTAAATAATACCCAGTCTAGCAATTTGACACTTTAAAGATCCCAGAGAACCACAGGTGTGAATCAGGAATGATTGCAGTGAACAGTAACTATTTAAGTGAACACGGACAGCTGTGTTAACCTATCCTTTAACACTAAACAGGCCTTTACACAGCTTCATATGGAGGGAGACATATTGAAAAATACTTTTACTTCTTTGTTCCATTGCTCCTCTAGTTAAGGGGCTTTATAAACACAGCAGGCACAACACACACACACACACACAAACATATTTATATATACACACACACATACACATGGTCTGTCACAGTTTTATTCCATGTATGATTTCCTGGTGGCAGGATTTCAGATTTGTTATTATTTTGGAGACTGTGTGTGTGTTTATCCTCGTAGCCCCTGCTGTCATTTTAATCTCCCATTGTGTGTGTGTGTGTGTGTGTGTGTGTGTGTGTGTGTGTGTGTGTGTGTGTGTGTGTAAGGGAGAGAGAGAAAGTCCGTACATGTTCGTGTGGTGTGTGTGCATGTGGCACTGAAGCACACACACACACACACACACACACACACACACACACACACACACACACACACACACACACACACGTTACTGTGTCAGTGTGTCACATGAGAGGATTAAAACCTCATGTCACAGACAGCTTATGTGCCCTACATGCTTTGTGACAATAAACAACTCCGGAGGCTTTCTTGTGTGTTGAATCAGACAGTGCGCTGCTGGGAAATACAGTTAATCACGATTTAGTGCAATCGTGACGTTCCCGGTGAGGGGGGTGGGGTCCTGGCCGGGGGAAGCAATAGAATACGCTTACAGCTTGATTGACACCTTTGTCGTCCAATCAGTGATATTTTTATTGCGACAATTTAGCTGTTGGACCCTGGCATCAGAGTTTTGTAGTACTGACAAATATGTCGGCCTCTGGGAGTCTCTTGATCACCAATGTTATTGTGGAGAAGAGCACGTTCACGGTTTGGGAATATTTCCACTCGGTTTTCGTCTTAAACCTCCGTGTCAGCACCGTGGCCTGCGCCCAGACAGACGAGCTGTGTTCAAGAAGTTAGTGAGCATCTCCAGCCCGGGCTAACAGTTAACGGCAGTGAGGCTAACGTGAGGAGCTCGTAGTGAAATAACGGCAGGCGGGTCCGCGGCGGGCTAGCTTAGCGACCGTTTAACGTTTCTCTGTACGTGAGCCCAGCGCTGGGAGAGCTAGCCAGATAAATGTTCGGATAATAAGAATGGATTTAACCGACTGTCTGTGGGTAAAACAACACGACCAAGACTGCCACTGATCATTCTCCGTCTTTGGACTCGGAACCACCGTGAACCCCCCTTCCCCCCACCCCGCAGGTGAGCTGGAGCGTTAGCCTGCTGCTAGCCAGGGTTAGCTTCAGACTAACTAATGACAGTGTTGCATGGTGAAGATGCTCATACAGCACAGTGAGCCAGGGCCCGAGCCACGGGCTGTGTTTGCTCTTATGTGTACGTCATATACTGTCTCTGTGTCCTGCTTCATAATCCTCACTGTCCTCTCCATGTCTGGAACTCACTGTACGTTATTATCGCTCTGACTCCGCGTCCCCACCCCGGCTCCAGCATGAACGCCACACTGTGGGCTGGGCGACTGCTGTGCATAGAATACATACATGGAATATAACGAGCCCTCCTTCCTATATTTATATGGAGTGTGCATATCGATTATGAAACCGAGAAGCCACTGTGCGACTATTGAAATATTATTGAATACCCCCCCACCTCCTCACGACGCTACAATGCAAAAGATGCACACCCTCGGTCATGAAACAGGCTGTGGCATCTGTGGGTTAGAAGCCGGCCTTTTGCCGGTTTGGTGCATGCATACAGCTCTGCTGTGACTGCAACGGGCCATACACACCCTGGATTTCTGTGTGCAAGTGCCTGAGATGTTGTAGGGATCTCTTAAGAAGTCATTGTGTCTGCATTTCCAGCATTGGCTGGTGGAGATTCGGTGTGATGGAGTATGCACAGTGTTTTAGAAGAAGGGTATTCGGATAAGATGGAAAGGACTTGTGGTTGAATGAGGAACCAACCTGTCTGTTCACAATTCCCCTGCAATATCCTTTTAATAGGCGTGTGTGTGTGTGCGCGGTCTCTGGATGTAAGGGATGTGACTTATTGAACATTTGCTTTCATAAATGTAATTTTCGATTTTTACAGTCTGTCAGAGCAGCAGTGTATTACCACGCTCGGAGGTACCATCTCCATTTGACACAAACCTTGATGTTTGCCCTGACCATGTCATAATGTGTCCCACTGTGGCAGCCTGCCAAGTTGAACCTGTATTGGGTAAGAACAATAAGCCATATCTTATATTGCCGCTAGTTTGCATGGCAGGCTGCACGTATGTGTGTGTGTGTGTGTGCATGTGTGTGCGCATTAAACACGTTCTATGAAATCCTTATTTTGATGAAAGGCCATGATTAAGAATCACTCCATAATCACAGTGTATGTGTAGTATAGATCAATACAATAAACAGGTAGAATAGGACCATATTAAAAATCCGAAAGCATCAATTTTAGTCAAGGTTTTGGACAGTAGCACTTGATAATGATAACAGTGATTAATACAATACAGTAATAGAGTACATTGCCAGTAGAAAATAAACAGAATATATTTATCTAATACAGATTTAAACATCACATTTCTACTGAATAATTCTACAGTTGTAGAACAATCATGGGCGGCATGGTGGTACAGTGGTTAGCAACCACTGCTAATCACAGCAAGAAGGTTCCTGGCTTGAACCTCGGCTGGGCCTCTCTGTGTGGAGCTTGCATGTTCTCTCCATGTCTGCGTGGGTTCTCTCTTTAACAGGTTCATTGGTGCCTTTTAATAATCTTTAGGTGTGAATGTGAGTGTTAATGGCTGTTTGTCTCCATGAGCCCTGTGATGAGGCGACTTGTTCAGGGTGTACCCCACCTCTCACCCCAAGCCAGCTGTGATAAGCTCCAGCCCCACCTGATGAGGACAAGAGGTTACAGATAATAGATGTATTCAGAACAATCATAACATAGGAAAGGGATTTATTACTTTGGATTTCTCAGTGGCAGGCTGGGCCCTGTGTTGCCTTTTACAAGCCACCTCTTGTAATTTGGAAATCTAAACTAAATCCAGAGTGACAAGGGTGGATCATGAGGACACTGCTCACTGCTTGTTAACTTTCTTTAATAATTAGCTCTGTGTGATTGTACTTTGTGTGAGTTGACTGGTGGTGATATTCAGTTTAGAAACACTGCCCTTGAAGTATTTTCTGCCTGATTTGACAGTGCAATATTTACCAAAAACAGAATATGCAAATGATTAATTAATGAATCAATTTCAGCCCACATGCATATCTAGTTTTCAGGGTTTCTTGTGTATAATGTAGCATGCATTGATTAAATATTCTGTCCATGTTTTATACATCTGCTGTCAGTGGAGACTGGTTTTCCTTCACTCTGACGAGTTTGAAAAGGCTGTAACATCAGCATGGATACAGGTTGAGGCAGAGAGAAGGAGAGAGGGCAATTAACATTGAAGAAGCGGGCAGCAGTAATAGATAAGGTGTACGAAGACAGGTCCATCCATCATGCCGGCCTGAACAGGTGCAATAATCTGCTTATTGATTGAAGGGTTCAAGTCTCTGAGTCCATGAAGTGAACAGCTGTACGTGGACTGTTTCTGTGTCTTTGTCTGGTTGAGCTGCATGTGCTCTGTGACTTAACGACCAATCAGAGGAAGAGTAGGGCAGGCCTTCATAGGATGCTGAAGAGTAAAAAAATAATGGGCGTGTGACAGATTTTAAACTTTTATGTGAGCCTGGCAAAAGAAATGTGATAATATTCGTGTAGTGACCAGTGTATTGCAGTCATGTCACCATGCCGTCAGGTCAAAGCTGCCGTTTAAGTCTGTATATATAAATATAAAATATATGTAAAGAATAAATGTGTGTTCCATAGAACAGTGTTATTAACCATCTACTAAAATTTGAATGATTTAAAAAAAGTTGATGAAATTAGGTGTCAAAATCCGTTCAGTCCATTTCAGTAATATATCATTCAAAGTCTTTTCACATGATTTAAGCGACTATTTTTAACATATCTAATGTATTTTGAAAGAAATCTCAGAATTGCCTTTACGCAGACTTTAATAAACTGTGTGCACTTAGCTGTAGAAATATGACAATTCTACAGTTGTAATAATGTAGCACCATGAACCCAGTGAATCATCCATTTTACACACACTGCAGTACTTTGTAGACTTATCTTTGTGAATTTTTTATTCAGCTCGAAGTAGGGCTGCACGATATGGCCTGTAACCAATATCTCTATTTTTATGCTATATCGCGATACACGATATATATCACAATATTTTTGTTGTTGTTGTTTTGTATTGTTAATTTCTAATGAATAATGTCATTATTACCTTGATAGCATTGTAATTGCTCAGAATCAATGTAGAACAGTAGATTTACACTTGCTGTATGAGACACACCTCTTTTTATAGCATTTTAACACTTGTCATATTTTTTATAAATTAATACATTTCATAATGTAAATATAAGCTTTAAAGCTCAATAGCTTCCAGGTCCTGTGACCTATTGGCTCCAAATCAGTGTAGAACAGTAGATCTACACCTGCTACACACCTCTTTTTATAGCAATTGTAACACATTTTTTATGAATTTTTAATATTTCATAATGTACATATGAGCATTGAAGCAGTGCAGGATCATACTTGGCTTATGAGACACACTTTTTTTAAATCAAATTTTAACCATTCTTCATATTTTATAAATAAACATTTATTTATTAAATTAACGTCTTATTTTGAAAACCGGAAGTGTCCACGCGCTGCAGTAAGCTAGCACTGACTTTTCCCATTTTTCTTAAAGTATTTGCCATAAAGCCGCAATAAGGGCGCACTTGAAAATATTGGAGCAGCTGACTCGCATTACAGTTTTTTCTGATGGCTTAAACACTTACATGGATTCTTATAGCACAATTTCTAAAACTATTAATATTTATCACAAAACCCTTCACCTGGTTTGCAAAACTGAAAGCACAAACATTGCTTTGCACTTAGTTTGCAATTTCGTAACACACACTTTGTATATGTGTAAATACAATTCACTGCACAGGACTCCTTTTGCAAAACTGTAAACACAGCTCCACTACTTTACACTCTATTTCCAGATGATCTACACACGCCTATCAAAACTATACATATTTATGGCTATTTTTTACACAATTCTGCCAACTGTAAGGCCACACTTTCACATGTGAAAACTATTATTTATAATTACTTCACTTTGCATGCGGAGACATTGACCAGGTGTCATGTCAGGTCTGGATACGACACTCCAGGAGATATTTTCCCCGGTGCCTAGCAATGGAAGACATTGCATGTGATGTGGACGAGATTTTGTGGCCAGACCCAGTAAGAAGACAAAACTGATTTTTTTCCCTCAATGATTGTCATTTTATGTTTAGTTTTTTTGTGCCTTGACCTGAAAAACACACTTTATGTTTACGTATTTAGATGTGTGTAAATAAATATTCATTCACTTTGACCCCTGTGTGTTACTGTAAAAGGTACTGAAAACCGATATGCCCTGCACACAGGATAAGCAAAAGCCAAATGAGTTTTTCATTGTTACTGTCAGTGTGCAGTGGCTGCTTTGTGTGCTTACTGATATTATGAGTTGTGTGCACCGTCGGATACAAAAATAACTATTTTTAAAAGAGTGTGAACAGTTTAGCAAAAAGTGCTTATGCAACAGTACAAAAACATGCTTTTGCAAGTGATCTACTGTGTTTTGCTATTTGGGTGAAAGGTTTTGCGATTTGTGTGTAGAGTTTTGCAAAAAAAGCCAAAAGTTTCAAAAATTGCGTCTTAGCTATCAGAAAAAACTGTAACTCGCATGGGCTCTTTACTTCCACTCCTCACTTGATACAGATAGTACGCATGCGCGCAGGGGATTTTTCTGGGTGGACGGGGCAGTGTGCTGCGTGCTGTGAGCAGCACCAGGAGTGAGTGACAGGAGAAACTCAGGAGAAACTAAATGCCGACGGCTTAAAACATTTACGTGACAAGTACTCGATGGTCACGATCTAGTCATTTCATACATCTCACGGAGAACAAGCCGCGATATATCGAGTATATTCGATATATCGCCCACCCCTAGCTCGAAGTATTAAGCAGTCATGTTAAGCTGTGACAGCACCCACCTGTCAGCCACGCTCTTAATTCTGCAATACATCAAGCCTTAATATAATGTGAACAGAGAGAGAGTGAGTTATAAAAATGTACCCTCAGTACAGTTGTCATTAGGGATGTAACGATACACTCAACTCACGACTCGATTCGAGTCACGATTTTTTGTTCACAATACAATTTTTTCACGATTTTTTAAAAATCAAAATGAGCTACAGACAAATTCTGACCAAATCAAATTATCTTTATTTGTAGGAAAATCTCTCTTTACAGAAACTCTCAAACAGTTTGTGTTCCTATTGGGGCTGCCAGCAAGCAGCTGATCTGACCATTACCTTTCAGCTTGAAGTATGAGCTAACTGAAGATAAAAACAATTAAGATGATAGCTCATTAACCCTTTAATGAGAGTCCACGGCCCAGGGAAACGGCGAGGTCCGGGCGCTGTGAACGCAGAGCCGGTTGCGGCGCACCGCCACGGAGGAAATGCGCCCGGCGGAGGCCAGCCAGCGCCGGGGAGAGGTCCCACGAGGGGATCCTCCCGCACGTGCCGCCGTCCCTGACCCGAGTTTAATCCCCCGTGCAGACTGCGCGGAAGTTGCGGAGAAGTTGCAGTGATTGGTTAAAATTGCAACACCACCCTGAATTCACGGGGATTCACTGAAGTTGCGTTGAAGTTTCAAATCGCAACATCGTGAATTCCTGGAGGGTCTGTGTTATGGTATCATTTACTGTACAGTCAGGCCTGACGCCGATTACAACTACTGCGCATATGCGTAGGAGTGTGTGTGACACAGAAAGGCAGACGCGGCAGTGGAAGCTGCAGCCACAACGTAACCTATTTTTGGCATTTGCCAAGAATCGCGATTCATTTTTTCTGTCAACCGATGCGAGCATTTGTACCGATTTTAATCGTGTCACGATGTATCGTTACATCCCTAGTTGTCATGATCAGTGAAATTAGCTACAGAGACCAAAACAGTTTTTTGTACCAGGCTGTAAACATGATTATTTCTGCTGTGAAGTTGGACATTTGAACATGTGGACTTGACTCATTTCTGGAGCCAACCTCTAGTGGACGACAAGAGAAACTGCAGATGGTGGCACTTCCACATTGCAAACACTTCCTGACTCAGAGCATAATGTTTGCATTTGTCACTATTGCAAGCATAGCTTCGGCTCTTCAGACAAAGGACCAGGGGCCTCATGTACAAAGCATGCGTACGCACAAAAAAGGGCGTACGTCCTTTTCCATGCTCACGTTCAAATGTATCCAACGTGAAATGATCGTAGAAATGTGCGTGCCCCACGCCAACTTCATAGCTGTCGTACGCACGTTTCTACAGCTATTGTTCCTTTGGCGACACTTAGAGGTGACGCTGGGAAACTGTTATTATTGTGAAAACAAGTAGTCATCAGATTGATGTGCACATCAGAGACACACTTATAAACAATTAACACACCCACGTGTTTGCAATTATATGGGTAGATATAAAAGCATGCGTAATGTGATGAAGAAAATGGTATTAACAAAGGCAGCGTTAGCATTGTTGCAGGACCTTGCAAATGGTGCAATCCGCCGTGAGCGATTTAAGGAACACGAGGATTTACTTGCAAGCAATGATAATTGGCTCATAAGACGATTTGGGTTACCAAGGCCAGTGTTACTGGAGTTGTGCGCAGAGCTGCGGCTGGCCCGAGAGCGCAACGGGGGCTGGCGGGCCGGCTGCCTGACTACGCTGGGGTTCCTGGCAACTGGGGCATTCCAGCGGGAGCTGGCCGATCGGTCAGGAGTGTGCCAGTCAACCCTGAGCCGAGCCATGTCAGCTGTGTGCAGAGAAGTATAGTAACGAAGTGGAACTACTTAAGTACTGTACTTAAGTACTAAAATGCAGTATCTGTACTTTTTTGGAGTGTTGTTTTTTTCCCCAACTTCAACTTTTACTGCACTACATATTTTTGATGAATTTAATACTTTTACTCCAATACATTTTTTATGTGCTGAATCGTTACTCGTTACTATTGTAGCGTCCAGCCGGACACGTGATGAATGACGAGGCGATATTGAACAAACTGCATTTATTGCTGAATGGTTTGGTTCTAGGACTCTGTTACTGTCGGTCATAACCATGCCAAAAAAACAACGTAACAGTCGGGGTCTCACACATCAACCTCGCTCGTGCACCGTACATCATACACCTGACTCACCCAGGTGCGCTCTCTCACCTGCTCCCCCGCCCCCTCGCTCTCGCATTCATTCAGACACATTCACAGACCATGGGAAATCACAGAACTCTACCATGAACATTGTAACACTGTAACATTAGAAGTTGTGCCTTTACTTTCATTACTTGAGTAACAATTTTTTACATACTTCTACTTGCAATACTTAAGTACAAAACATTTTGAATACTTTAGTACTTATACTTGAGTATGGTGTTTAAAGAACACGTCAACTTCTACTCAAGTCAGTTTTTTGATATAGCACTTGTACTTCTACTCCACTCCTTTACTCCAGTACTTGTACTTGTGTGGGACGGAATCATCTGAATGACTTCCTGGTACATCAGATTCCCGTACAATGCTGTTGAACAGGCCGACATTAAAGCGCAATTTGCAGCGAGAGCCAGTTTCTTTAATGTCATCGGAGCTATTGACTGCACACACATTGCTATAAAAGCGCCATCACAGGATGAATTTGTTTATGTTAAAAGGAAACCTTTTAATTCCATCAATATTCAAATCATATGTGATGCGTAAATGCAGCTAACTAACATCGTGGCAAGGTGGCCTGGTTCAACGCACTCATTCATTGTGACTAACAGCATGGTTGGGAACAGGGGTGGACTGGGACAAAAAATCGGCCCTGGCATTTTGGACCAGACCGGCCCACAACATTTGATAACACACTTTTTCAGTTTTTTTCAGTGCAACTGTGCAAGTCTTTAAAACAACCTAGCTCAACAGGACATAAATACAGCCTGTTTATAATATATTTATATAAACAAACACACAGCTGCATTGACATAACACTAGCAATGAACAAAATTATGTCATTTTAAAAAGTGCTATTTTCTTTCTTTGTAGGCTAACTTACATTGTCTTTAGCCACCTAGCTACATAAAACAGCCCATTTTTTTCCAGGCCTAAATAGGAACTTACCCGAGGGCTACTAGTTGAACAAAAAAATTGAGAGTGCTGACTCTTCACTTTTCACTCACATTTTTGGTGAGTGGTGGTGGCTTTAAATATGCCTAGGCTAGAATGTACAGATACCTGCAGCTGCATTCACATAACATAGACAAAATGATATCATTTTTAAAAGTGAGATTTTCTATCAGTTATGTAGCCTACATTGTCCCTACCACCTAGGCTACATAAAGAGCTGCTATATCTGCAGGACAAAAAAGCAACTTAGCCAATAGGCCAGCCTACTACTCACCCCACAGACAATAATAGTCTAATAAGAAATTAGTAGGGATCGACCGATACAGGTTTTTTGATGGCCGATGCGATACCGATTTTTTCCCCATGGCCCATGGCCGATACCCGATTTCCGATACCCGATTTCCGATACCGATATGGGTTAAAAAAAAGTTTAAAAAATGACAAATATTCCAGGTCTCAAGTTAAAAATAAATAGCCATTTATTTATAATAACATGAATAACAGGAAAATGACAATCATGTCTGAAGCCCATTGAGCATTTTTAAGCAAGTGTCTGCTTAATGCTTATACAGTATTATATCCACTTAAAAAGGAATAGCCCACATACTTCGGTGCTTTTATTCATTTTTATTTATTTAAAAAATATATATTAGTTTGGCTTGACACATTCAAAGGACTGTGGCTTGACAGTGGCAACAGAGCTTGACTGCACATTTGAGAAATGTTGGGGATGACACAAAGATTATTTAGAGTAAATGTTTAGGCCTATTTTACAACTGTAGGCCTATATTGTACTTGATATACCATTGCCTTTGAAGCAGGCAGTGACAGTAAATAGCCTGACTTGATCATCATCCGCATTGCAAAGTGAGTGAATGAATTGTAGATTTGTCACTTTTTAAAAAAATAAAAAATGGGCACACCATAATTTGTTTTAGTTGTGGAGAAACAAAACCTCGCTGCTTGCCCCCTGCTTTGTTTCAGGAAGAGGGGAGAGGGGCGGGACAAATCACAACAATCTCCCTTTAGGTTTGACGCATCAAACTTTATCCATTTCGACATTGTCTTAGTTAATATCAAATCCCACGCCACCTCTAACTCTAACGAAGTGTACCCTTATATTGCACACAATATGCGTGGCGAGTTACGTTTAGGAGGGATTTAGAAGTTTATTCAGTGATAATCACTCGCATGCCATTATTGCTCCCGCGGTGTCGACATGCACTGACACGGCGCTACCCCATGTGTTGAAAAATATTCCCGTACGTATGCTAAAGTAGTCTATGGCTTAGCAAGCCTCTTCTCGAAACCCCAAAACGTTTCATTAGGTCCTGGACTGTTGGGTTCGTTGTGCAGTTATCTGATTACAGCAACTGTTCCGCTCCGCGCTGATCACTTTTTCTCGCTCCATCTGTCTCTCCCTCACGTGCGTGCACACTCACTCACACACACACACACACACTGGGCTGCTTCACCGGTGTTCGCCGGTTTAACTCCTGCAAACGCCGAATTGACAGTGACTGATAACAACACCGACTTCATTTGAACTTTAAACTGCGGGTGATTGCATCATAGCCTACTCTTAGTGTTACAGCTCCCTAGTTTAGGTTGGCAGTTTAAATGCGACGCACTTAAACAGCATTCCCGTTTTTTTCGACTCACTTAATGACTTTACTGTATGCAGTGCAATGCCATGTGCATACTATGCTGCGGGGGCTGCAGCAGCGTGCATAGCGGGTCTTCACAGAGCTGCCCTTGAACGCCTGTCTGTAAATGACGCTGGATGCGTATCGGCCGTATCGGCCATGTGTATCGGCCGATGCCGATACACCTAAACAACGCTAATATCGGCCCGATATATCGGCCGGCCTGATATATCGGTCGACCCTTAGAAATTAGACTTGTTATTGTTATTGTTGGTGAATGGTGAACACGTTTTCTCACATTAAAGACTATTTCATTTAGAATGAAAGACATAAAAGTAGGCTACTGAGCTAGGCTTATTTTCTCATCCAGGCAGTGTAGCCTACAATGTCTTGCAGTAAAAATAACGCTAATGCTCATTTCACCTGCATTAAACTAACCAACTTGGCCATAGGGCAATAGACAAAATTATTTGATTGACATTTTATCATATTCATCACGGGGTAGGGTGGCTTTATCCTACTCGTTGCATTTCATACATGTTCTGACAGTAGTCCAGCTTACCGCAGGTTCAACAACATGTTGAGTGCCACTGCCACCGGCACCACTGTCATCAGTGATGGGAGCTGATGGAGGCCCTGCTGTGGCAAACATATCAGTGATTTTGGCACACTTCACAGCATCTGCTTGAAGAGCAAGCTTCTTCTTATCGCGTTTTTCTGCACCACCTTTACATTTTCTCTCCATCTTTATCTGATAGCGTTTCACCCATCAATAAACTGTACACTGGCGCATCAAGCCAAAGGGGGGAGGTGTTTCATGATGTGATTGGGCCGGTCCCCTGTCAGTCAGCGTGTAAGGGCCAGTGGTAAGGAAACAAAGCCTTTTTTTTTGTGCCTGTAGGCGGGACCAAAGCGTACAGAGTGGTTGTTCAACAGTGTGTTTGGGCTGTGTGATCTACTCGTTATGGGCCAGTCAGAACAATATTTAAAAAATAAATAAAAAAATAAAAAAATCTGGATTTATCAGCCTAAATAGCACGTCGGCCCACCGGGCAAATGCACGGTATGCCAGATTATCAGTCCTTCCCTGGTTGGGAACAGGCTGGAGGCTGGCACGGTACGCGATAGGTGGCTTTTATTTGTTTAATTGTCCCGTATGTATCGCTGCTTTACATACGGGACAATTAAACGAATAAACTCTTTACTTACTCAGAAGCCACTCATCGCGCACCGTGCCAGTGTGCCAATGCACATTTGGGCATGTGCGCATTCAAATATCATGTTTTTGGTTTTCTATATTTTCTACTGGTGAAATTAGAGCTGCTGAGCTTTCTAACAAGCCCCTGATTGTCTTCCTGTGTTCAGTATTCCTGTCAGTAAAAGCGGGCATAAAATGTCAGCCGCAGCGCCACACCTGTCCACACTGTTGACAGGGTACCAAACAGAATCTCCACTTAATTCACTAGAATATCTAGCTCAGACTCTGTGAAATTCATTTTCTTTCCTTTGTTCATCGTGTTATCTGATTGAACAAAGAGGTGAATCTCAGGTCCAGGGCCTATTTAAATAGATATGTAAATATAGGCGTGGACAGGGAGGAGTTGCATGTGCGCTTAATTCCACGTTGATTGGGATGTACAAAAGAAACGTGCTTGGATCCATGTGTACGCACACTTTGATACATCTGAATTTTTTTGTTTCCGGGTTTTGGCGTACGACAAGTTTCAGTAGGAAATCCACGCAAGTATTCGTACATGAGGCCCCTGGTCAAAAACCTGGGAATAACTTTAGATTCCATTTCAGAAATATCACAAAATTCAGACTTTGCCTCAATCAAGCTAACACTGAGGAACTGCAGCTTTTGGCACTTTGAATGCTGATGCCCGGCAGAAATAGAATAGTATACTGTTCCACTGTGCTTCCACCAACAGAGAACAACAAATGAGACGAGTTTGGACTGCCTTGAACGAACAGGGGGCCAGTCTTCATTCACTGAGGGAGCGCAACGGTTGTGAGGTAGCATATGCCTGTATAAGGGCGTTTAAATAGGTAGGTGCAGTACTGGAGACTACTTTTTAGGCAAGCATTAGAGATTTGAATTTAATGTGGGCTGCTACAGGTAGCCAGTGGAGCTCCATGAGCAGTGTGGTAACATGACCTTTTGGGTTGGTTGTAGACCAGGCGCACTGCCAGTGTTCTGAATCATCTGAAGTGGTTACACTGTGCAGGCTGGGAGGCCCTGTCAGGAAGGTGTTACAGTAATCTAGTCTGGAGATGACCACAGCTTGTGTCAGGAGTTGTGTAGCATGCTGAGTTAACCAACCCTTTTCTCCTCTCATCACATTATAGGTGCAGAATCACTTGACCAACTATCAGACTGGATTCTCGTGAAGAGCTGAAGTTCATATCCAGCACTGTCACCTCTCTGTTCCATCCGCACCACAAAGGAGGAGGCTTTGATGAGTACTGGATGGGGGAAATTGCTAACATCCTGTTTTGGAGGTTGGAGATGGATACTTAAAACCTGAAAAACCTCCAAATCCAAATGGCCAGCGGCGTCTTCATCTTCAACACATAAACGTCACAGTTTTCACTTTTTTGTTTTTAGGGGTCGTTTTTGGGACGTTGCTCCAGAGAGGCTAAATCCTCCAGGGCTTTGTTGTGGGAGGGTGTTATCCAAGCCTCAGTGCTGGGGAAGGAAGCAGTGGGAAGTCCCTTGAGAAGAGGGCAATAAAGAAACAGCCTGTAGCTCGAGGACGTCGGTTACATAACTAACAGGCGTGGTCATCCACTAATGCAGTGGAACAAGCAGACGAGCGGGGGAACTGAGTAATTGAGTAATACTATGTTGCCATTGCTGGCTGATATTAGATAATACCATTATCTATACACATAAAACTCCAGTGCGGATCAACACACTGTTGAATTTTCACTCTTCCTCAAAAATTTCAGTCACATGGATACTAATGGATGTTTTACTGGATATTCCCTTCGATATTTTGAAAAGAACCACACCATCACTTCCTGCTTTTGGTCTTCCAATCCTATCTGTGGTGCAGTTGGCAGGTGAGGTGGTTTGAATCAGCCACCGGTGGGGTTTAGGTATGCCCCGACACAGGAAAACCAGGCTACTCCACTGGCCCACATACAGACTCTTGTTTTTAATACGGATCTTGGACTGAAAGCAGATTGTCTCCTTCTCTAACAGAGAGCAATGGGTTGTCTTTTTTTTTTATTTGCAAGACTTTTTTCTCACATTGCTACAGCTGCCCACCTGCTGATCTTCAGGTGCTAAAAACTGATCTCCATACGTTTTACTGTCACAGACTTTGGTACATGATAAAGAAGGTCACAGAGGAAGGAAAATAGAATCAGATCATCATCCAGACCTTTTCTCTTTTTTTTCTGCCTCATATAATTCTTGCTGTTGTTCCATCCTGTAAGCCCACCTCCAACCAAAACACACCTACCTCTGCCAACTATTGTACCTCACTAAACTCCCATTTATTGAACAGTCAAATCAAAGAGGGGCAGTTGACAGCAGGTGCAGGGTACATCAGTTTTCTGCCTGTCAGGATTTGACAGAAACTAAATGACACAAGGGTCCAAGCTCTTTACATCTAGATAACGGCCACTCATTTCACTCATTTCATACGTTATTCACAACAAGGAGGGCGGATTGATTTTTCTCAAACAAACAGCAAACTGAATTAAACTACTTTAATTTATCTGCAGCTGTCAGGGATCGATGCAACACCTCTTGCTCTTTACAATCTGTGGCTTTTTTGTTCATTCCTCCTTCCCACCTGGTTCTGTCTGACAGGAAAACAAAGCTTTTACAGCAGAGTGACTGGTAAGCTTCTTTTAATCTTACACACACACAGAGGTAGATCAGGATTGACCTAGGAAAACAAGCATTCCCTCCTCCTCCTGTGTCAGTGTGGTGAGTGTTTTCCTCTCTTCCATGTGAAAGAAGATTCCCTCCTCCACTATCCCTTTATTTCTGTTCTATCACTTTTTCACATTATTTTCATTTTGCAGTCCATCATTTCAACCCCCAAACTGCAAATCCACTCATCTAAAGAAACACTGAACTCTGAATGACTGATTCTCTGGCCTAGCAGTTGCTGAACAGTCACACCCACACATACAGGAAGTGATGCCAGGTGGCAGTAAGAGTGGAGGGCGGGGTCCATCCTCGTCACCCCTCCCCCACACAGTGGTACCGCCCAGCAGACCCCTGCGACCCTCCCGTTATGTCCCGGTGTCAGCAGCCACCTTCTTCCTTGTTGGCTCCACTACGCTCTTCTTCTGCTTCACGTAAGTTTGAAAGTTTGAATTTGAGGGGGAAAAAATCAAGGCCATAGTCTTCTGAGCACTCACAGCTCTTTTACAGTACATATCTTATTCACCCATTCACACACATTCATACACTGATGGCATTGGCTACCATGCAAGGTGCCAACTGCTCATCAGTTTGAGGAGCTAACCATTCATACACATTCACACACCGATGGCACAGCCTTCGGGAGCAATTTGGGGTTCAGTATCTTGCCCAAGGACACTTCGACATGCAGACTGGAGGAGTTATTCTAACTTAAATGAACCTCAATCCGTGTTTCCATCTATACGTGTGTTTGAAAATGTTTATTTTAGAATTCCTATGAAAATGTAAAGCACAGTGAAAGAGAACGTCTAATCAATGATAAAAGTTGAACGTTGTTTCCCATCGCTTTGAAAGTGTTCTTTTCGGTTTGCAATGATTGGTCCTATTAGTTGACATTGTGGGTGTACTCTAAAGGTCATGTTGTTTACAGTGCCCTGTTTTTAAGTTGAAGCCAAATTTTCATACAATTCTGGTCTGGTGCATCCAGAACCTTCTTCCTGATCGTACAGCAGACTGATAACTGACCCTTGCAGATTCTCCAAATTTATTTTTACAGTGCCTGCTATAGATTCAGACAGGTAGAGCACCACCTATTGTACGTTCAGCTGAATGAAGCACTCTTTGCAGGGCCTTGTGTCTAGTTTGTTGCTGACAGTGATATTCCCTGTCTCAATGCTACAGGAGTAGAAATTCTTCAGTATTTGAGGGGATTTCCTGAGTCTTTACCCAGGTCAGACCCTCAGTGATATGGACACAAAGTACTTGAAGCTGCCCATTCTGTGCACTAAAGACCTGATTATATTAAGGAGGTGTAGTTCCTCCCCTGCTTCTTCCATAAATCTGACACACTGGACCTTTTTTAAAAGGTTGGAAGTCCAGCCTGAGGGATAATGGTTCCAGTTTAGTTGAAGGTGTTTTCTGTTGTTTAATTCGAGAACATGTC
The DNA here is from genome assembly GCA_004119915.2 of Collichthys lucidus. NCBI lineage: Eukaryota > Metazoa > Chordata > Actinopteri > Sciaenidae > Collichthys > Collichthys lucidus. The sequence continues at coordinate 39,970,507 of CM014080.1, forward strand.
ATCTTCACAGAGGTGTGGATTTCAAGTGTATTTGCAAACATGTGCTCGCCCTTCATTTGCTGCTCAAAAGACCAAGGCAGGGCCACACACACCAATGGATATTAGAGTATTAGTCTATATTATTGACTTTATTAGTCTAGTATAGTCAATAATATAATATTTTATTGTATTATTGGCAGCTGGTTGGTTATTGCATTTGGCTATAACAAGCCACACACACAGGAGTGTTTGTGACAGAATGTCAGTGGTGTTACAGACTGTAATTACTAATCTGCTGACAGCTCACTCTGTAGTGTGTTTGTGATGAGAGGAGGGAAAAACCGTGTGTGTGTGCTAAATGTGAGAAAGTTGGATTGACGTGTGTGTGTGTGTGTGTGTGTGTGTGTGTGTGTGTGTGTGTGTGTGTGTGTGTGTGTGTGTGTGTGTGTGTGTGTGTGTGTGTGTGTGTGTGTGTGTGTGTGTGTGTGTGTGTGTGTGTGTGTGTGTGTGTGTGTGTGTGTGTGTGTCCGTCCGTCCGTCCGTCCGTCCGTCCAATGTGGTGGGCAGTTAGCTCTGTGCTTCAGATTAGCGAGGAGAAAATAGGCCAACATCTGTCACCCTGACAAAAGCCCATCATGCAGTCTCTGTTCGTCTGTTATCCCGGCAGACATCCTCATACATTTTCTCACTAGTGAACACAAAATGAGCAAATTACAAAACATAACAAAGAAACAATGAAACTGAAGTACATGACCCTGTGGATTAATCCACCCCTCAGAATGGTCCCCGTACAAAAACGCCATGTCTTCCTAGAAAGCTGTTCATAGACGTGTGTCATCAGTAAGAATAAACGGGCTCAGGGCTGAGAGCCACACACAGAGCAGGGCTGTCAGATTCCAGAGACAGACTGACACTTTTCTGCTTTTTGTCTTTTTGATGGGATTTGTTGGCAAAAATAAAACCAAAACTTGAACAATGATTCATCTCTCTTTGAATCAAACTCTTCTGTTTTTATGTTAAAAATCAGGAGCTGTTGTCTGCTCATGTTACAGCTGCCCATGGCTCTCAGAGCGTTTCTCAGTCGCCGTGCCCATCTACAATGGAGTCATCTTCCTGTTTGTTTTGGCGAACTTTTGTATGGCCACATTCATGGACCCTGGTATCTTCCCAAGAGGTGAGTACACTTATGGTTGAATGTACTGTCTGTCTGTGTGATGCTATTTATATGTCAACGAATAAACCACTAAATACTGTCGGTCTGTGGCATGTTATTATTGCTGTCAGTGTAGAATGTCATGTTGAGCTCCTTTTTAAAGAGAAACAGTACACACTGGTTAGATGTTAGAGTGCAGAGTTTTAATAGGTCAGTGTGTGTGTGTGTCTGTGTGTGTCTGTCTGTGTGTGTGTCTGTGTCTGTGTCTGTGTCTGCAGCTGAGGAGGATGAAGACAAGGAGGACGATTTCCGTGCTCCTCTGTACAAGACGGTGGAGATCAGAGGGATCCAGGTCAGGATGAAGTGGTGTTCAACCTGCCGCTTCTACAGGCCGCCACGATGCTCCCACTGCTCCGTCTGTGACAACTGTGTCGAGGTGCGCTCACACTCACCCATTCACTGTTTAGATTATAAGACATTGACAACTGTGATGGCAGAATGCATTGCGTTAATATTAGTGAATGATGGAGATGGATCAGGTCTTGCATAGCTCCTAGCAGTTTTTCAGATCGCGAGTCATTGAAGGTAATCTTGGCACCAAGACACAAAAAACAAGAGTACTTAAGTACAGTGGGCCTGATGTATACTTTTATTGTTATCAGGTTTGCTTAAAGGCTGCAGGATGATGTAACTGAATGTGCAGTTTGAAAACGCCCACACTGCATCAACGCTGTGATGTTTGCCAAATCTGAAAGTTAGTGTGGTGACTCTCACAGAGAGTTTGCAGTATGCTATGCATGGTCCTCTTTGTCTTTGTGATTTTTGGTAAAATAAATAATCCATAAATCACACCGTACCAAACCATCAATATTTCAGTTTACAGCTTTCCACATGACTTCAGGTCCATCATGAACTACTCTCTGCTCTCCTGCTCTGATAAAACTGAATGAATGAACCATGGAAGGCAGGAGAGACGTACATGGAAATCAAGCACAGGAAACAAACGACACAGGCGACAGAGCAAAATAAAACTAAATAAATGAATAATAATAAAGTCAGATAATTAACCACAGTGTCTTTTCACCCTCCATCATGTAGGACTTTGACCACCACTGTCCGTGGGTGAACAACTGCATCGGCAGGAGGAACTACCGCTACTTCTTCCTCTTCCTCCTGTCTCTGACGGCTCACATCATGGCTGTGTTTGGCTTCGGCCTGCTTTTTATTCTCTACCACCGCCAGAACATCGACCGCCTGCACGCCATCGTCACGTATCCTTTAAGGACCTCTCCCCTGTGTTTTTGTCCATTCCACTTTACATTCTGATACAATTGAGTTGAATGTTCAATGACTCAAGTTGTCCTGAGGAGTCATTTCAATAAGGTGAGGGAGGATTTCACATTCTGAGACAAGTAATGAGGAATCCCCTTGACTAGAATTAGGAATTAATAAGCACATTGTTGTACCCTGATGTTCCAGAAGCTCTAGAGAGAGATGTGCTAAAAGGTTAAAGTTCCATGAGAAGTACTCTTTGGACATATATGTTAAAATCTGTTAAAGTCAGGCTATGATGACTGCTGAGTGGATTTCCATGCTGAATCTTAATGACAACACCACCAGGACAGTCTGTCTGAATCTGGTCTCTTAAGGTCTTCCTTAACCCCCTGTGCTCTCAGGCTGGCTGTAATGTGTGTTGCAGGCCTGTTCTTCATCCCTGTTGCTGGCCTCACTGGTTTCCACATAGTACTTGTGGCCCGAGGCAGGACTACCAATGAACAGGTAACACTCAGTGTTATACTTATTTCTTTATTATTATATGGTGACACATAGGGATGTAACGATACATCGTGACACGATTAAAATCGGTACAAATGCGTGACGACTCGCACCGGTTCACAGAAAAAATGAATCGCGATTCTTGGCGAATGCGAGAGTAAGTTTTTTTAAATTAGAAATAGGTTACGTTGTGGCTGCAGCTTCCCCTGCCGCGTCTGCCTTTCTGTGTCTCACACACACACACACTCCTACACACATGCGCAGTAGTGGTTATTCGGCGTCAGGCCTGACTGTACAGTAAATGATACCATAACACAGACCCTCCAGGAATTCACCATGTTGCGATTTGCAACTTCAACGCAACTTCAGTGAATCCCCGTGAATTCAGGGCGGTGTTGCAATTTTAACCAATCACCGCAACTTCTCCGCAACTTCCGCGCAGTCTGCACGGGGGACTAAGCACGGGTCAGGTTCGGCCGCACGGTGCGGGAGGATCCGCTCGTGGGACCTCTCCCCGGCGCTGGCGGAGGTGCGCCGTGACCGGCTCTGCGTTTACAGCGCCCGGACCTCGCCGTTTCCCGGGCCGTTGACTCTCATCAAAGGGTTAACGAGCTATCATCTTAATTGTTCTTATTTTCAGTTAGCTCATACTTCAAGCTGAAAGGTAATGGTCAGATCAGCTGCTTGCTGGCAGCCCTAATAAGAACACAAACTGTTTGAGAGTTTCTGTAAAGAGACATTTTTTTCCTTCAAATAAAAAGATAATTTTGTTTGGTCAGAATTTGTCTGTAGCTCATTTTGATTGTAAAAAATCGTGAAAAAATCGTATCGTGAACAAAAAATCGTGACTCGAATCGAGTCGTGAGTTGAGTTACATCGTTACATCCCTAGTGACACATTTATCTTTGTTTGTACATGTGTTTGTTATGTGACTCTATCTCTCGCTCTCTCTTTCCCCAGGTAACAGGGAAGTTCAGAGGAGGTGTGAACCCGTTCACCAATGGCTGCTGGAAGAATGTCTCTCATGTCCTCTGCAGCTCACAGGCACCCAGGTGTATTTTTTTAAACATTACGTTAACTCCCAAAGGCGTGTCTCCACCGGTAATCCAATAACAAATGTCTCATACTTTCTCAGGATACACTGGTTTGGGTATTTGAAGTGGTAGTTGGTAGTTGGTGTGTTATCTACAGTAGGCAGTGCTTAGCATGTGTCAGTCCATCTCAGACGAACACACTAAGTACAACTCCACTTCAAAATAAGTGAACTGTCCCTTTAAGTCTGGCTCTACTCATGGCATGTTTGAGTGCTCAGTGAGTCTCTCATGGCGTTTAAAACACTTCTAACAGCAGTGCTCTTGTGGTCTTCACTGTCTGTGCCCTCTGCAGGTACCTGGGCAGAAAGAAGTGTGTGCAAAGTGTGTGTGTGCAGCCTCCTTTCCTGCGGCCGCAGCTAACGGAGGCCCAGCTGGCTGCAAAAATCCTGGATAACGGCATACAGGGAGACCTGCACCAGGTGAGAACAGCAGCACGGAGGCTCGTAGGGACAAACTTTGTGCCATGAATAGTGCGTTAGCATCATTCTGTCTGATTTAAACAGAAGTTCAAGATCAAAAGAATAGCTTTGCCTGTTGGTGAACATGTTCTCGCCTCTCATTCAAATGTGCACCTGAAGTTTGCATATAGGCATGTCCAGATGGCAGCGAGAGGTTTAACCTTTAAACAGGCAGAAACCCTGTAAGGTCACATCAGTAAACACAGCACAACCACATCTGTCAGTCTGTGAGGCTTCAGAACAAAGGAGACGAAAAGACAAGGCAGCAGAATGTACATCAGTCAGTCCCTCGTACTGGTGGAGGCTGTTGTGGACTGCTCATAGCATGGGAGTAAGAAAGTCCACAGACAGCCATGTACTGTGGACTACTGATTGTTGTTGATTTCCCGCCATTCTTCCTCTTTTATTTCTGCATTTATTTTCACAGACATTGGAGCAAATGGCAGCTAATATTGCAGCATTTGGATTAAATTTGTATAAATTGCAAAATGACATATTCCCAGAGGGACTGATGTGTCGTATAATAGAGAGAGAGTAGAGTACTGACCCTTTCAGACCTGTGTAGCAATGGCAGAAACATTATTTTCAGTGGGTTTAGCTGCACCAATGGTTTTCACTTCATCACACAAAACACGGCACACACAGCAACGACAGCGAGTCTATAGAAAAAACTTTTTGTTTGTATTGTGACCTCTGGAGGACAGGAGGACAGGTCTGATTTTTATCATATGGCTTGGAGGTAGTTAATATGTACAGTCTATATGAAATACTGTACGTAACCGATGGATTACATAGTGTTCCCTCTCAATAGCTCTTAAACATCTGTCCTCTGTGACTCTGTGTTGATCCCAGCAGTGATCAGGCTGTATGTCTTTGCCACCAAAACATTCTAAATCAGTCGCTGGCTTGAAGAAACAGTGTCTGTATTGATCCCTTCATGTTTTCTGTCACTGCTCTCCACATTCATACGTTCATACTGTATGAAGACCAGTTTCAGTCTGCTGAATGTGACTCTGATCTGTCCTCTTTTTTATTTCAGTCGAAGTCCAGTCTGGAGATGATGGAGAGCCAGTCATGTGATGCTGAGCCGCCTCCTCCTCCAAAACCAGAGCTCCGTTACCCTGGAATCACCAGAGGAAACACGGAGGGTAATGCTACCACACTGGCCATCTTCACATGAACCCTTTTTTTGTAAAGAAGGAAACATCAATCTGAATCTCTCTTTTTTTCCTCCTGCAGAGTGCAGTCTACTGAATAAAGCCCCTCCCACCCCAACCATGTACAAATACAGGCCCAGCTACAGCCCCGGCAAGAACCACACAGCACTCACTCACGCTTACGCCAACCAGGTAATGCATGCACAGGCACACACACGGAGACACAGCAAGGTGATAAAGTGTAGGACAGTACCATCTAAGAAAAACACTCATACTTTTGTTTATGTTCTTCTTTTGATTTCCTGTGGTCCATCTTGGTTTGGTTTCTCAGTGGCTTTCTGTTGATCAGTATCAGTAAGTGATTGTTCTGAAAGCATTTTTTTTTTCTCCTCTAACTTTGTGTCCTGTCCTGTTCCGTTTGCTCTGGATGTGGGTCAAATACTCAGTGACGGAATTCATCTGTTTGGTCAGAAATCTTTGAAATCCCATTGTACCTGAACACATCTGCTCTGGTACACAGCAGTTGGATCTCCTCAGTATCTGTACCCATGTCTGGTTCTGTCAGTCCAGCACCTCTGTGTTCTAATGTTTCCTTCATGTCTTAGTTTGTTGTTCCATCTTTTCATCTCTTCAATAGTTTCCTTTAGATTTTTCATGTTCGTCTACAAAACCCTTCAGTGTCTCAGTTTGATGTTTCATGCGTGTTTTGTTCTTCTGAGTAAAGTGACAAAATCCAACCAGAGACAGTCAAAGTGAAAGATCACCATGTTTCCTGCTTTTCCTGTGCTGTGTGTTTTAAGAGGAAGTTTAAATCTCACTAACATAGATTCTGTCCATTATTTCCGCTCACTTCAAGTTGTTTACATGTAGAATGTTATGTTATTGATGTCGTTATTATTATATATTATATTATATATTATCCAGATTGTGCTATTGTATTCTGTAGTTTGTTGTACTAAAAATGTGTTGTCAGCACATTAACTGTTTTAATATTGACCTTTATCAGGGCAAACACTGGCCAACGCAACCAAGTTTAGGTTATTTAGTGCCGTCCACTTGGGAAATGCACTCGTGGCGTGACCCGTGTTACACAGTTAAGGGAACATCTGAGGTAGCAGGTATGATGTCGAGGTGTGGGGGCAAAACATTTTCCAGTGGCTGACTTGAGTCCAGATTATTGTTGGTCCAGTTTTGGAGTGGACCAAACTCCACAGATAAAATGGATGCAGGTGTCAGCAGCAGGTGACGTGTTGTGTGAGCACGTTGTCGTGCAGTGTAGATTGTGGTTAAACGCCCACATAGCTCTCTGCTCAGGTTCTTGTTTAATTTCCCTCCTTCTGCCCCCTCTCTCCTTACCCTCCCTTCTCTTTATCCTCCCTTTCCTTTTCCTCCTCTTTCTCCTGCCTCCTCCAGTTAAGTCGAGGGGAGAGTGTTGGCAGTGCCAGGGACTCCTCTTCCTCCACCTCCTCCCTCCTCCAGGCCAGCCAGCAGCCTGGTTTCCGCTCACAGCCCAGCCTGGACCGGAGGGACACTTCATCTGACCGAGTGGGAGGGGGAGGAGGTGGGGAGAGGAGGGAGGCAGGACGAGAGGCTGGAGGAGGAGGGGGAATCCCTGGCTACACCCTTGGTGGACGCTCGTATCCCTCCTTCTCTGACCCCACCGTCCTATCAGGAGTGGCGTCCCAATCTTCCAGTTCCATGCACACCTCAGCAGGCGCCGCCCACGCCTCCGAGGCAACCACCACCTCAGCCAGCTTCAAGAGCTTAGCCAATCAGACGCCCCCGCCTCACCACCCATCCCGCAATGGTAGCCTGTCATATGACAACTTACTGGCAGGTGGTGACAGTTTCGACAAAGGGGTGGCGGCCCCTGAGGTTTCCTCTGGTAGACCCCGCACGCCGGCAGCAGGCGGCTACAGCTCCCCCTTCATGTCGTCACAGCAAAGAGTGACTGAGATGCACTCCCAGTCCTCCCAGTCACCCCAACACCACCACCGCTCCTCCCACCACCACCACCACCCCTTCCTCCATGGCTCTTCCTCCTCCACATCCTCCTCCCCGCCGCCTCTTCCAGACAGGGAGCATCTGCTGGCCGAGCCCCACTCGGGCGCCAATCAGGTCTCAGCTCCCCCCTCCTCCTCGGCCCCGCCTCCCCCACACCATCATCACCACCACCATCACCACCACCACCATTCTCATCACCACCACCACTCGTCCTCCTCTTCCTCTACCTCCCGCCCTCCTCGCTTCGCTGTCCCTCACGCACCAATCCATCACGCCTATCCCTACCGCACCCGCTCCACCGACACTCCTCTGGGCTCCTCCTCCACCTCCACCACGCATCCTCCCCGCTCCCCGCACCCCCCCCCTCTGGGCAAGTCGCTATCTTACTCGAGCGCAGCTGCCGCAGAAATGCAGTACCGACTGGTCCGAAAGGCCTCTGCGTCAGCCGGAGCGAACGCGGCGGGGGTAGGAAGAGGAGGTGGAGGGATGGGAGGAGGAGGAATACAAGCGCCGAAGTGAGTATGACTTTCGCCTTTTGTCAGGACGGTTTGCTGCTAACCCTGGAAAAAAAAAAAAAACACCTGCTCGCCTGAAAACCTGACTACCTGATTGACTGCTCCTCCTGCTCCTCCTCCTCCCCTCTCTCCTCTTCCTCCTCTTGCCAGATTTCCTGTGAGTTCCTCCTTCTTTTCCTTTTGCTTGTCTTCCATTTGCCTGTGTGTTACATGGTGCTGTCATCTGGTTGTTGTCTTCATCACTGCCACCGTCTGTTTGATCACCTGTTTTTACAGAAACAATGTTCTGTTCACTGTAACATTAAACATGAGAGAGTTTAAATTTAGAATATTAGTGACATAGTAGAGATAAAGACTCTCTAAAGACTAACAGGCAGAAACATCAAGCAGACCCAAACTCATTGGTAGACGGTCATCCACCACGACCGGTTGGGTTAAAGATAGAGAGGGGCGGATAGAGAGAGGGGGGTAGACAGATAAATACAAAGAGAGAGAGAGACAGATGCACAGCAGCAACAAATCATAAACTAACTATAAACTGTAATGGAGATATGGTAACAACAATGACAGTAATAATATATGTAGTGGACGTCGTGCAGGATCACAGCAGCAGCCACGATCCACGAGAACCTGCTGGACGACAGAGCACAGAAACTCCGGGGAAGAAGTTCACTTAGTAACATGCATTAATGAGACATGATGGTAGTTTGTTCCACAGAAGAGGAGCCTGATAGCTAAAAGCTCTGGCTCCCAATCTACTTTTGGAGACTATAGGAACCACAAGGAACCCAGCGTCCTGAGAGCGCAGTGTTCTAGAGGGGTAGTAAGGTACTATGAGCTCTTAGATAAGATGGTGGCTGACCATGAAGACATTTGTATGTAAGCAGTAGTAAAATATGTCTCCATGCTGACATACTGATTTAAAGAAACCGGTTTCCTGTTAAGATGAGCCTGCATGAAAATGTTTGTTTTGTTAACGTTGTATTCACGTTTAGATGAGTTCTTTTCATACAATGGAACTTTTGCATGACAACAGTGAGTGACATCGTCCGACCCCCATTTGTCTTTTCCATCCTGTTCACTGTCTGTTTACTGCTGCGCTTGTCTGACTGCAGGAACGTCTGATTATGTGGCTGTCACATCGTGTTCTCATCATTTGTCCAGCATGGACAGCATGACTGTTTCAACCTTCGAAATCCTTGTCTTAAATGAACCATGTGACCTGTGTCTGAATTCATAATTGCAATGTTCAAAAAATGAGCTTTTTGTGACACAGATTGCTTTAACACACTTGTCCTGATGATGCAGGGTAATGATTAAAAGAATATAAATTAAGTGTGTGACGGCCTTAAATGTAGTTTAATGTAGTTTGTGTGTGATGTTGTCACAGTGAGTAGTCAGCTGTTTGGACAATAAGATCCTGCTGTGTCACTGAGGTCTCCATCTCTTCATCAGATGGACTTTCTGTCCTGAGCCGTCACACTGATGCTGTTGTGTCTTTGTGTTTGTGTGACATCAGGGATGAGCTGATCCAGATGAAACCGCTGAGTCGTACCAACGGCAGCCAGCCCCATTCCTTCACCTCCTCCTGCTCCGCCCCTTCCTCTCCCTCTCACCCAATGAGTGTGTCTGCCCGGCCCGGAGTGGCCTATCCCAGCTCAGCATTGATACAAAGTCCCACCCATAAGCCGCCGGGTGGTGGGGTAAAGAAGGTGACGGGTGTTGGGGGCACCACCTATGAGATTTCTGTGTGAGTGGCAGCCCCGGCCTCCAGCTCAGTGAGACAAGGAGGAGATGGAGAGAAAAAAACACTGACCCCTGAAGAGGAATGAAACTTAGTCCAGATCTCACTCTGAACTGAATTGGCCTCCAGACACCCACCTCCAGAACTCTGCTGGTAAAAAGACAGTAGGACCTGGACTGATGACAGCCAGGACTCTGTGGCACTGAGACTATTTTTTTTTGGATCTTACAGGACCAAACAGGAACAGTGATCTGGCTCGTCTTTTGTGCGTTTTTTATCCTCACGGTAGCTCAGCAGGTAGCACGAGGCATTAGCACGGTCAGGTGTGCTCGTTCCAGCAGCGCACGGCATTACCACTGCCAGGGTGACGAGGCCTGCACGAGGGTTTGATTTGACTGCAGGATGATGAAGGTTCAACACTTTTAGGTAAAGAATTGCCACACGTTGTATCGAACATATTTGAACATTCCAACATTTCCACACCCACATTCAGAACACAAGTGAATAAAAAAACCCAAAATGGCCCAATCAGAGTTAAGGGCTCCCTCCCAGACGAGCAGTTTAGTGTGAACTAAACTTGAACATATCAGAGTGAATTCTTTACACAGGTTTCGGACCGAGCTGTCAGTTAAACCCTCATTTTTAATAATTCAATCCACCATATGGAGCATGGTGCCGCTGCACTGGATTATGAACAGAAGTGATGTTTGTGTTGCATGGAGTCAGTAACACAGTTCACAGAAATGCACCGCCCAACAGCGGCTCAACAATCAGTAAATATTAGATCATGATCCGGACTTGTGACAATCTGCCAGGAAGAAAAAGTCACCCTCGAACTTGTGATGGACGCAGCGACGTGATGAAGGGATGAACTGAAAAAAACAAAACATGATGCTGATTTCTTCTGTTTGATTCACTTATTGATTTCTTCCTCGATGTGAATATGACTCCACGTTTGTAAAGGATGATGTGATTTTAATTGTGGATTTCTTTTTTTAAACAATGGCGTTCATATTGGACTGCAGCATGCACTACAAATACTACTAGCCACTATAGGCTGCCGGGGTTTGCTGTAGACCGCGTCGTCTATCTGAACAAACGGGAGGAAAATAAAGTGAACAAGGAAATCATGCAGCCTTTGGGCCGTTTCTCATTGACGGGGTCTTGAGGTAGATTTTTTTTCTAAAAAATGAATTCCTTGAGCAATTGCCTTGAAAATTCAAATGTTTTTTTTATGTCACCTATTTAATTTGAAATTGTTTTATATGAATTTCTATGGAAATATAGCTATTGATAAATGAAGAGTTTTTAATATTGACTCAGAGGGGTTGTGTTGTCAGTTTCAGGACCGTGTTTAAAAAGAGCCCTAACACAACATGGTTCCAATCATGACCTCAGTTAGTAGTTAGCTGAACGAGTCTTAGGGCCAGAGTACCAGGACCACTGTTTAAAAAAAAAAAGAGAGAGAGAGAGGTTTTGTAATATATAGATAAAAAATGTCATGTTAGGAGAATAAAGTAAAAACTTTACAAGAAAGTCATCAAAAGATGAAGTCAGGATTTTCTGGTTGTGATATTTGATCATAAGTCATTAAGAGAATAACAACAAAATGTTTTTTTTTTCTTTAAAAGACTTTTGACTTTATTCTGAAAGGATTCTCTGCACAGTGGCCCTCGTACCTTTTTGAAATTGTACATAGGTGAAATTATGATCTCCAAATTGATGTAAATGAAACTTTGTTTGTGAATGACGGCTCTGGATGCAATTAAAAGAAGCTTACACAAACTTATTTGTATTTTTTATCCGTGCAGTGCGTGCTGTCACAGCAGAGCCAGTCGCATGCCATGGAACTGATCAGCCAGATGAAAGAAACGTTTACAGATGAGGCACTGAAGCTGGGACCTTTCACTGTCACAGCATGTGTTTGGTACCACTTCTCGAGCAGCATCTCGTGTTCTTCTTGAAGTTGTCCTCAGCTGTCACAACTGACATCCAGTCAAAAAGCCTTTTCCTCCTCAACATAAGCTTGAAGCTCAGTGTCTGCTGAAGGTTTGACATTGAAAAATCATTCCAGTTAAAAACACTTAGAGCTGTTTTTGGAATTCAAATTAAATTAGAAAATCGAACGTGGATTCGTCCTTGAATCTATGCACCAGCCATCTTGTTTCATTGCCCCTTTTAGTGGAATCTCACCAACATTTACAGTTTTCTCTCTGAACCAGCACAAAAAAAATCTAATATTCATGGAAGTGACAGACTGTTCACAGCTGATTGTAAGTGACAGTGCATTACAACTATGTGGTCACTTTGTAATGGCTGACCTGGGTCGTTGTCCTCATCCAGTCTGGCTCACAAATGAGAACGGCACTTAACCATGGTGAAAAAAAATGAAGCACATGACGCACTGTGAGAACTGAACAGGAAGAATGGTGTATATGTTGTGAATGCTTTTCAAACTGAGAAGTAAAAGTCTCTTTCATTTCACTTTTCTTATTTTAATGAGCCCACATCTGTCTGAGCAGAGCTGATGTATACAAGGACAGCGGGCTGTAGGTGGAAGTTAGCGGCACACTTTTGGTAGGCTTCTGTTCCCAGCGTGTTTGAGGATAGGGCTGATAACTGATGTTTAAATCAAAGAAATGACAAATGTGTACTGTACAGCTTCATGTGTATGTATGTATGTGGTGCAGGGCTGAAGAATTGAGAATAAACTTCATACAATGAGGTAGAACCATCACGTTTATTTCAGTGCATTTGTTTCATTTTTAAGTCTGATAACATAAAACTTTATTGATCCCCAGCAGGGAGATTTAATACTGTGAACTGTCTTGTTGGAGCTCTTAAAGCTAAAACTGAGACTGATGGCATTAAGTTTTGTTTAAAACAAGCTCAGTGAAGGTTTCAACCTTACCGTCATTGGGTCACACTCATACACTGCTGTGTCCCATGCAGATGAAGTCATTGAATTAAACAAAGTTTCAGCTGAGCAGAGAAAAGTCAAAGCGTTTTCATTGTGAAGAAAGACGATACATTGATCATGTGCACTAGTTTTATTGCATGAATAACAAAAACAAGCTTCGTGTTCAGCAAATATATACACAGGTCTGAATGCAGCTCAAATGAAACTCAAAACAAACAGATGTAACAATACACAACAAAAAGTGTTACAGGTTAACGGAGCAGAGACAGCTCAGAATCTTTGTTAGGAATGTTCAAAAAAAGCAGGAGATGGCTGAGGAAAGTTCAAAGAAAGGAAGCACAGCCGCTCTGATACTTAATTCTTACCAATGGAAAAGCAATTCATAAAAACAAAACATGATGGAACGTGCTGTCACAAGCTGCAAACATGCAGGTAGGTGCATAAAAGGTTTGTTCAGGACCGTGACGTTCAAGTCTGAGCTGATTCATCCAATAAAGATAGATCAATCCAATACATGGAGCCACATCATGTGATGTCTACTGACAGAACTGTACAACTGATAGAAGAACAGGTCAGAGATTTAACTAAGACCAGTTCTGTGTCTCAGTTCACGCACTGAGTTGAGCGTTGAACGCTGGACACTCCTCGTCCTCATACAGCTCCACATGGAGCTGAAGGGGATGCTGTGAAGACAGCAACATAGACCTGGAAGTTGTATGTATGTTTTAGATTTTGGCTCTGCACGGTTGCTATTTGGTGCAGAAGAAGTGGTACAATGTTGCCATCGTCATTCCTGGTAGGTTCACAAAGGTCATCAGAATTGAGACAGTGCCTGGCTGACACTACAGCAGGAAGTACACAGAGTACGACAGAAGACACACAACATGTCAGTGTACCAATATAATGTGAGCTGAGAAACTGCTCATGATCTACAGCCATGCTAATGTCTCTGCTTGTACTTGCTTTGTATGTGCTGATGTTAGCATTTAGCTCAGACTGACGCTTCCATGAGGCTAAAAATTAAATCCATCTTGGTCCAACAGACCGTCTCCATGTCAACCATTACAGAGCTGCTTTGACAGGAAACTTACAGCAGCTGTTGCTGTAACAACAAATAAAACCATCTGGAACTAAAGCCAGGCAGAGGCACTGAAAATGGAGTTAGTGCTAACTTTAGAATCATGCTTGATTGAACGTGATGTTTCCCCACACAGAAAAACTGAGATGAGCTTGTTTTAATTATCACTGTTTCAGCTGAGACTGAGCCATGGAGAACTGTACATTATCCTCTCTATTCCATTGAGAAAGGCATTGGACCAGCTGAGCAAGCCTCTCCCTTTTTCTGATGGAACCCTCTGGTCCCAACATGGCTGCTCAGAGGAGCCATACAGTGTGACAGAAAACTCAGGGATTGTGGTGGTGCACATTTAAATGTGTGGTGTGAGTTAACGCAATGTACAGGATTAATGAGAAAGAGTTAAAGTCATGCTGTCATGATCATGCGACATGATGTTCATCTCTGAGGAGGATGGAATGAAGAGAAGAAAAGAGCAGAGGAGTGCTGGAATGTGGCAAAAAAAAAAAAAAAAAAAAAAAATCGAATGTTGAGCTTCATCAGTAAACCTGAGTAACACCAGCACTAGTGCACACTGCTGACGTTAAACATGTTCAGACCTAAAAGGACTGTGTAACACCTACTGTGCGTGTGTAGCACGCAGTTATAACTTAGTTTACATGAATATACAGTTAATCAGAGAAAGATTTCAAAACAATCAACTTCATTAAATTAGTTGCATAAAAAAAGGTCTAAACGGAAAACAGCAGAGTTGCATCATTTACATTAGTAAGAAATGACGTCCTAAATTAGCAGATACTCAGACTTCACAGCTTTAACCATCAGAAACGTGTGCTAGACCAGGTTTTAACATTACAGCCCCTTCACAAACTGGTTTCCTGTATCCCAGTTTAGACCTTCTCTGAAGTGTACGCTTGTTCTTTAATAAAACGGGGAAACAGACGGAGGTCACTGGAGGTTACTGGGTTTAAGGAGGTTTAGTGTGAAATGGTGCTGCAGAGAACAAACTCGACACTTTGAAGAGGAGAGGGAAGAAGAGCCACAAGTTCCATCCATGAGTCCAAGCTGAGTGATACACACCATCTTATTTGTCCTTCTTGGTTTCAGCCTCCTGCCCCGGGCTGTCAGCTTCCTGCTGCTCTGGCTCCTCCTCCTCTTCCTCCAGGACTGGAGGGAACTGTGACGGGGTGACCTTGTCTCCTTTGGTCTTGTTGAACTTTTTGGATTTCTGGTAGAGCTCATTCAGGTTGAACTCTCGGATGATGTTCTCCTAGTGTAAAGTGACAAAGACCAGTTGATATGTGGAAGTTAGCTCAGAAACCCACAGTGACCTGATCCTGCAGTTGCACTAAAACAGAGAATCAGCAACTGATTTTTCTCATGTTGTGAATTGCAAAGCGGCACGAACGGCCACCTGAGGCAACGTGATTACAGAAGGTTTTTTTGACTGTATTTGTATTTGAATAGATATTCCCAGAACATAACAACGTGGTTTGCATGATTAAACTGAGGTTATTGAAAATACATTACCTCAGTGAAGCCCCAGGACACAGCTCTACCCTTTTTGTCCACCTGGGGGCGTCGCATCACCTCCTTCCCTCCCTGAAACAGCACCAAGGAGGGAAGCTGTTTGGACAGCGGAGATGCAGACACTTTGTACCTACAGAACAGAAGGAAATCTGAAATGTTCACATTTATCCTCTCTGACAAAATAAAAGCCCAACCTGAGACACGTGAGGAGACACTGAACCCAATTGCCTCACCTCTTCGAAACCTCTCCATAACGTCCAATGTCCACTTTGCCAAACTTGAGGCCAGCACAGTTATACCTGAAACACACAACAAAAGGCAATGAAGCTGCTCCTGTTCATGTCATCATATTAATCTTCATGCTCATGTCAAATTTAGCCTGAGGAGGTAAAGGAGTCTTACTTGAGAGAAAGATCGGCATAGACTGAAGCGAAGGACTGGCACTCTGGAGACCAGTTGGCAAAAAATTCAACAATCCAGGTCACACGGCTGTCTCTGTCCAGTTCATCCTGGACACACAGAGTTTAGATTTAGAGTCAAAAATGTTTTTTCCCCCCCCTTTTTTACCCTCTTGGTAATGGATGAAGCGCTTTTACTCACGTCGATGGTTTTGTCGCTGAAGTATTTGATGTACTCTGGTCCCATGTACAGAGGAGGCTTACAGGTCATCAGAAACACTAAAACACACAAAGAACCAACAGAGGACTTTGCCTGAAGGAGCTCGGACTACATCAAAATATAAAAACATGTAATTTCCTGTTGCCAGTTGGTGGCGCTATGAATATTGACATAATGTACCACCAAGTTACTACTTTAACCTGCTTCACGAGACGTTGGATTTTGACACCATCTGAAGGACTTGCCATTTACAGTATGTGTTTTATTGGATGAGCAGTTATGAATGTGTGTGAATGGGTGAATGAGATATGTACTGTAAAAGAGCTGTGAGTAGTCAGAATACAAGAAAGGCGTTATATAAGTACAGTCCAATCCCAACAGCTTATTACTCTGCACACACGACCAACTGGACAGATTTCTACCATAGCTGCTCTATATGTGCAAAAAATTATTGACAGTGTTGTGTATGAATTACTTAGAAGAAAACTTAAAGACTTAAGAATCAATGACGAGACCTGATGTTGTCTTTTACATACAGAACAGGGAGACGATCTGTGGTCAGGTGTGAAGGGACTTAAAGCTTAAAGCTCTTGTGATGGGACAGGGTCAGGTTGGACTAACCTATGCAGAGTGTCAGGTAGAGCAGGCCCATCCTGATGTCCAGTCTGAAGAACAGGATGACATTGGCCACTTTGCTAAACAGGATGATGTTGCCCACATGCTGCTCCACAGTTACTGAGACATAGGAGAGAGAGGGGGAGCAGATATTCAGAGGAAGAAAATCCAGGACATTCATCGAGTTTCATCCATTTCCAAACCTAGACATAAATAAAGTTCTGAAAAAAAAACATGCTTTGTTCTACCTCAGCTAAGTTTAGCTTAGTTTCTCTACTAACACAGAACAATCACAAACATGATTAAAGTATGTGAACTACTACTGGCTATGTGCATGTCCATCTCATACATCCATGCCTATAGATGTGTTGCTGGCAGAAGAGAGAAGCACTGGTTAAAAGATGGATGGATGCATGTCATCATAAAATATAGAACTTATCTTTGTCTTGTTTTATTTCTCTTCTTTTATACCTATCCCTTAAAAAGAAATAGTCTATGTATCAATCTAAAGAAAAATAAGTCAGAGACAAGGTTGTTGCTTCTATATCCACTGGATGAAACAATGAATTTTGAAAGAAATAAAAATAAACAAGACAATCATGTAGGGGTGGAGCGGTTCGTCGACGTCGATGACGTCGATTACATAAATACGTCGACTTGGAAAACGTGCGCCGATGCATCGCGGTCGCATGTCAGCCGGCGTATATGCGGAAGTAAGATGGCTGCTCGCGGTAAAAACAATGGAGGTAGGGGTGGGCGATGTATCGAGTATACTCTGTTCATGTAAATGTTTTAAGCCGTCTGCATTTAATTCTCCGGAGTTTTGCCTGTGTCACTCGCTCCTGGTGCTGCTCACAGCGTGCAGCACACTGTCCCGCCCACCCAGAAACATCCCCTGCGCGCATGCGTACTTTCTGTATCAAGTGAGGAGAGACGAGCGAGTGAATTGAAGACGTTCCGAAGAAAAACAGCTGCGGTCACGCCGTCTCTCGTTTTCGCGTGGTCACGTCAGCCGCTCCAATATTTTCAAGTGTGCCCTTATTGCCGACTTTATGGCAAATACTTTGAGAAAACCGGGAAAGTCAGCGCTAGCTTACTGCAGCGTGTGGACACTTCCGGTTTTCAAAATAAGACGTGGGTGTTAAATGTATTAAACATTTATTTATAAAATATAAGGAATGGTAAAAATCTGATTTTAAAAAGTGTCTCATAAGCCAAGTATGATACTGCTCTGCTTCAATGCTTATATGTACATTATGAAATAGATTAAAAATTCCTAAAAAAAAAATATGAAGTGTTAAAATGCTATAAAGAGTGTGTGTTGTGAAGGCAGCTATTTTTGGTGCATACATTTCATCTTGTTACTTTTGAAACAAAAGTTTTGTTTGTCAAGAGATGTGTTTGAATAAAATCTTAAAATATTAAGAAGACATGCTTTTGCTTTTTATTGTCATTAATCAAGTAATTAAAAATCATTGTTGGAATAATTGATAAAAAATAGTCGTTAGATTAATCGACTAATCGAAAAAATAATCGTTAGATTAATCGATAGAAAAATAATCGTTAGATGCAGCCCTACAATCATGCATGTGTTAAATCTTTCTTGTATCATCCCATTTCCTAACTAACTTCCTGTGGATCAGATAGTGAATATCCTTTAATCATCCACACATCAGATTTTATATATATATATATATATATATATATATATATATATATATATATATATATATATATATATATATATATATATATAGTCCTATTTCTGCTCAGGACAAACTAAAGAGGAAAGACATTTACTCACTCGCTCGTCTGTTCTTCATCATGACGATGGCACTGAGGAACATGAGGATCTCCACCTCTCTCTGAGGACACAAACATGACATGTCTTAACTGTCTGCTCGTACTGGTGTCATCTCTCTCTTACCAACAAGATTTTTTGGGGGTTTTTTTTAGATTAGATAAGATCTTTTGGCCTTTTTGAGCTGTATTGTACAGAGACAGCTATCAACAAGAGTGACAGCAATGTGGGGTTAGAGAGATGGGGAATGACATGCAGGAAAGAACCACAGATCAGATTCGAACCCTCGGCCACCACGACAAGGACTGAGCCTTTGTACATGAGGTGGCTGCTGACACATATTTCAACATATTTCACCGCTGTCAGACTGAAAAACAATACAGATGACTTTAATGCTGTCAGTGTGGAGAAACATCTTTCAGATCACCATAGACTGCCTGGTCAATGACCTGTGGACATTTTGTGACACCTCAACTGTAGAATGTTCCAGAAAGCATGAAGCAGCGCCAACTAATAACGGTAAAGGTCAATTGCACACTTTCACTGCATGAATGCCATTGTCTCCACACTCTACAGAGGAGGATGCAAGATGTTTGCATAGAGACTCTAAAAAGTTGCAGAAGGTGTGCAAGGCAGCATGCAAGTATCTCTCAAAGAGCTCCAGTGTTAGTGAGGAGACGGGTTATCGGCCGAGTCTACACCCCATGTGTAGCAACAACACGCTCCACAAACACACATTTTGCATTTATGCAACTTTTACAGTTCTGTTGGGATCAATGCATAAATGCAGACTTTGACATGGAACAGTGGGTGAACACAGGTGTTGGCAGTGATGCCGTTCACAGTCAGGATGCTGATAGGACCTGGACCTTCATCAGTGTCATTGGAAACACCTGTGCTGACCCCGCCTCCTATTGATCTTCCTGATCAGTTACTATCGCAACATGACGTCACACAATTCAGCTAACATTAGCCGGCTAGCTACAGCAGTATTGAATGGCGTAACATGAATCTTATTATTGCTGCATTTACACGCTGATAAACGAGCCGTAATGACTATAATGCTTGAGTTAATTATAATGACCTACAACTGACGCTCTGTGACCCCAGCCTCTCTGTTAATAAGTCAAACAGTCTGAATTGGCAGTTATCTGGCAGTAGTCTGGTCTGTCATCTGTCTCTATAGCACAGAGATGCTAACGTCAGCTGGCCCTGGCTCAGCCCGTCCGTCCATCCACGGAGCAGCTGGCTGGCTAACGTTCGTTTACAATTTTTGACAAGCACTTTGTGACGTTCTCGCATTTTCTACGGACCCAGTCGAAGTCGCAGGAGTTGCCGTCCTCTCGCTGCGTGGCCAGATGGTCGCAGATGCCGGGCGTCTTCCGAACAGCCAGGAAGGCTACGGACATGAAGAGAGAGGCCACGTAGTACGGCTTCAGCAGCCACTTGTACACCTGCGGGAGGTGGTACAGGAAGGCGAACAACGGCGTGAGCAGAGCCATTTTCTGTTTTACTGCGGGGCTATGACTAAAACGGGAACGGAACCCCGAACAGAGCGAGGTAACCGGCGACGGAGCCGTTAGCTGAACAGTATGAACACTCGGCGCGAGCTGGCTCGATGTTTTCTGTGTAAAAGTAGCCGGAATTCAACTTCCGGTATAGATTTTTTAAAATAAAACATGTATGATTACATGTCACGCACCGTCTACCATTCAAAATTTTACTGTATTTTAAACATTTATTTAAGAGTTCACTTTATATTCTCACATGTCTGTGCATTCTTTACACGGACGGGGACGTTTTCTCGCCCATATTAACATATCTGCTTTAAATGTGAAGGTGGGACACTGAGCTTCCTGTATTGCTCTGGTTAACTCCGGGCAGCTTGCTTCGGCTTTGCTGTTTGCAGTCGGCGAACCCGTAAAGCTGTCCTGATTTAAAGGGGCGGAGGAGCTGCGGAGGTCAATCAGGACGAATGAGTTCGAACAGCGCTTGGTCAGTGCAGAGAAAACTTTATCATCTGTGATTTGGTGCCACAATTCACTCATTTGTCTGCCAGTGTTTCAGTCCAGGATTCCGTCAGTTTTCTTGGGGGACTTTCAGGGGGTCAGGATGTCAGAAAGGTATTTAAGAGGAACACCTGAGTTCATTAGAAACATACAGGTCATTTGTATTTGACAGCAGCCTTCACAGCTGACATGACTTGTTATAACACACTGGTTCTCAAACTGTGGTACGAAAACTTATCAAACCATCTACAACAGTTTAAAGTTACTCCTGATCCACTTACCTTCATCATATTTCACTGTGTGAATGAACCTGATGACATATCAGGCTGATATTGAAACAAAAACTTATTTTAAATAACATTCCAGCGATACCTTTATACCACATGAGCTCTGATCAAATCAAATTAAATCAATTTTATTTGTATAGCCCAAAGTCACAAAGTACATTTGCCTCTGAGGGCTTTACAATCTGTACAGGGAGTGACACCCTCTGTCCTTAGACCCTCGGTTCGAGTGAGGAAAAACTTGCCCACAAAAAACCTTTAACAGGGAAAAAATGTAGAAGAAACCTCAGGAAGAGCCACAGAGGAGGGATCCCTCTCCCAGGACGGACAGACGTGCAATAGATGTCACGTGTACAAGACAAATCAACACAAACATATTGTACAATTACTCTGACTGACAGAATGACAATGAATTACAATGACTGATAAAATGACAATGACTGATAAAATGACAATGAATTACAATGAATGATAAAATGACAATGAATTACAATAAATGATAAAATGACAATGAATTACAATGGCTGATAAAATGACAATAAATTACAATGAATGATAAAATGACAATGAATTACAATGGCTGATAAAATGACAATAAATTATAATGAATGATAAAATGATTACAGTAGCAGTGGAGCAGAGAGAGAGAGAGAGAGACAGAGAGAGAATAAAATTGGCCATGCAGAGCTCCATCATCACTTTTTCCAACATGAACAGGAAGCAGAGGGAGGAAGAGGAGTGGGAGGAGCTCTGTCTTTCTTTTCTTTTTGTTAAATAATTCTACTAAATAAATGATCTTTTGTTATTATTACACTGCTTTATTATTAACATTTATTTTTATCTAATTATTCAGTCATATATTTATTTCAAGATGAAAATGTGTGTCATTGTCAGTGCTCAGCAGCTGGTCTGGGGTGGGTGCTTTGTGTCTTCCAACCCTGATTCCAGACAAGCTGTCAGGGTCTGACTCTGCCTTCTCATATGCTCCAATCAGAGCACAGCACTCAGCCCTGAGTATGTGTCCCGGCAGGTAAACTCCACAGAGTTACAGAAACACATACAGGAAGTTTGACACGGTCTTCCAAATAAGAGTCTTGTTTGTGTGTGTTTGGTCTGTAGTCATGAAGTCCTTTGAAGGACTAGTGTGGACCATCACAGACCTCCTGCTGGACTTCTACAGTCTGCCCACTGGGCGATGTGTCAGCGAATGTTAAGATAGGATTGCAACACCTTGACTCGACTACACTAGGATCCTATTTGTGGACTTCAGCTCATGGTGCACCACCATCAGACATCCATCACCAACTTCAACTTCCTGACCGACAAGAGGCAGCAGGCGAGGCTGGGAACATCACATCCAGTTTGCACTGGTGCTGATCCATGATCTGAGTATATCATCAAGAAGGGAGAGCAGAGAAAGTACTTCTTTCTGCTGCTGATCCAGTGCAAGTCATCGGTGCCAGCCTGCCCTCCTTCCAGGACATGTCCAAAGTCAAGACACACCTCTGCTGATCCATCGCAACCCTGACACAACCTGTTCAAATTTCTGCCTTCTGAGAGGTGCTACACAACCCTGTGCACCAAAACAACAAGACACAAGATGTCACTGTGATGAACAGTTAGATCATCACACTGTGTATATATAGTACACATGAATATACATACATACATACAATACATACAATATTCATGTTTATATTAGAAATATAAAATATAAAATTCTTATATATAAGAAATATGATGACAGCATGATGTGACTAACTTTATTTTACATTGTGTCCGCAGCTGTACGTGACAGTATATATAATAACATGATGATGAGAGTTGAAGATCAAAATTAGCATCATCAGTGTGTGTGTGTGTGTGTGTGTGTGTGTGTGTGTGTGTGTGTGTGTGTGTGTGTGTGTGTGTGTGTGTGAGGACTATTTTAAGGTTATGCTTCTTCTTCTTCTGTGTAATGTGGGTCATATTTGATTGGAAACCACTGTGCTTAAACCCCAGTTTGCTCGCATGTGCAGCTACTCTATATTAAACTTTTATTGTGAAATTTACAACAGGAAGTTATCTGCGTCACTCTCGCGATATTTACTTGTTTGTAGTCGTCCCGACTAGCGGCTCGCTCGTGCGGCAGGAATCCAGACGGGATTATCGGGCAGACAGCGACAGGCTGCCGTTGATATTTCTAGCAGCACTTCATCTCCAGCAACCGGACCGCGGTAACATTTCCATCGAGACCGACGCGAGCAGATAGGTAAGCCGTCGACCCTTCCGCCGCAGCCCGCGTCTCCCGGACAGCTCCTGTTGATAACGGCAGCCAGCTTTTCTTATCGACCGGGAAAAATATGGAATTCAGAAACTGCTAAATATCGTGAAATGACAAAGTCCAGATATTTAATACGCATTTCAAATCTTTCAAACCGGGTTGGATGAGGCCTGCAATTATTTGTAAGCTGCAGTCGGTCCGGTTGAGCCGTGCATGTCGGTGTTATCCTGTGGAGATGATGAGAGCAGTGATTCCCTGTGGCTGCTAGCCCCATGGCTGCTGTGCACGGCACGGAGGCAGCAGATGGGCCCGGGCCGGGCTCCGTCACAGGGGGAGACAGACCGTGTGCCGCCGCCGCCGCTGATGTTGCTGCTACAGACATGTCGGCTGTGTGTGTGTGTGTGTGTTATGTTATGTTATGTTATGTTATGTTATGTTATGTTGTTATGTTATGTTATGTTATGTTATGTTATGTTGTGTTGTTTCCTCTAACATTTCTACAACGTTTAAACAACGCTTCCCACAGGTACCTTTACATGACAGCTGACAGTTCGGCCCGCCTCCCCTCTCCCGGCACCGTGCAGCTGCAGCGTCCATCATCTCAGTGTTCAAACTAACGGGATGACGGAGAGAACCGTGCCTCCTCCGCACCAGCACGTTGAGGCGACGTTCAAGTGCAGCAGGACATCTCATACCGCCGACCTGGAGGTTTGAGGAGACTTCACTTCAGAGCAGGGTGAGGCACAGAGAAGCAGAGCTGGAGAAAGTGCTGGCTCTTGCTCAGGGACATGTAACCAGATGAAAGTGGAGGAGTGCTGGGCTCTGTCTTTAAAATGAGCTGAATAAGAGGACACTGAACTAATGAGGATTGTGGCTCACTAAAGTATAAATATAGATCATATTTTTCTGTTTGTGTAGTACCCTAAGATCTACTGCAGCCTAGAAAGCAGCAGATTTAGTTTAAAACGTGAGATCTAAACCACAGGACCATTCTGACACCATGATGGTTGGAACCACCGTCACCTCGTGCCTCAGGACTACTGCAGTCTAATAGACGTACAGATCAACCGTGTGTGGTGGTCCAACAGCACCATGGACCACCACTACCTTTGTGATCCCGAAGAGGGTCACGGCAGCCCAGATGAGCCGCCGCTCCACAGCATCCACGCACCCAACCGGATCCGCCCATCCTCATACCGAGCCCTGAGGAGCGCCGTGTCCAGTCTGGCCCGCATTGACGACTTCTTCTGTGAGAAGATCGGTTCAGGCTTCTTCTCTGAGGTCTTCAAGGTATGTGAGTTTAAATCTTTCCCTGTATGGCCTGATTGTGCAGTGTTCAGGCTTGTGATGAACCTCAAACTCGTGGATCTTTCTTAAATCAGCCTTCTTGGATCACCTGAAGTGACACACCCTCACCAACATCAAGAAACACTAGCTGTTTTTGAGCCCAGTGAGCAGGGAGGTGGTAATCTACACTAGTTCATGGCCCCCCCACCTGCATCACTTCCCCTGCAGTGGAGCGGCCCAATCCCATTAAGTAAAGCTGCTGTATGACTACAGTTCAGAGCTTTGTGTCTGAGTGTTTAGCTGTTGCCGTTGTCTGCTAAAAAAACCTTCAAGTAAAGGCTGATAGACAGTTTACTTTTTCCTTTTTCTGGCTAAGGTGTTTGCTGACAGCAGTTGGATGACTGTGGCACGGGGAACACACTGTAATAGTATCAGAAGTGTCTTAAAGAGCCTCTGAAGTCAAACTTTCTTCCTTGTCCTCTGTTGTATTTTCAGGTATTCTTCATGGTATTTTAGAGTTTGTCATTTCCTGATAAACCATAAGTTGTTGATGACGCCATCCTGCTCCCGGGGGCCGTCTACTACTTTTACATTCAATGAAAAGCTTTCTCTCTTCTGACGCCGCCGGAGCGGAGTGCTTCCTGTTTGATCAAGTCTATAAGTTGATCTATGTCCGGGCCTCACTGATTACTGTACAAAAGCACAACTTTAGAAATTTATTTAAACTGGATTACATTTTATACACAATATATTCGCTTCTGCTCAGCTTCAACTCTCTGTGACTTACACACTTTATGATGGAAAGAGCGGCTTGCTAAGGTAGCTTTTTTTTTTTTAACTTTATTAATCTTTACAATTCTGTTTATATTGGTGCTAGTCTTGCTTTGGTCGGTTGGGTTTTTAAAACAGTCCTAAGCTGTATCAGCACACAAAGAGGAAGTAAGTGTTACTTTAAGAGAAGCAGTCCTTACCTAACTCCTCTAATAACTAACAACCAAACCTGCCCCATCAGATCCAACAATACCAGGAGAGAGCTGAAGTTTGATTGGGCAGCAACACTTTGCTGATGATTTGAAGTGTTGCATAATGCACAGGCTTCCTGCTGCTGTTTATTTGAATACATTCTGTATACCCATATACAGAAACACACTGAGCTCTGTGCTCACTTGTGTTTGTCTGTTTTTTTCATACGTTTGGAGAAATGTGTGTGTGTGTCATTGGTGCATATTTTTTGAGTATCGTTTTGCACAGACAAAAAGACGGCGTGTAAGTGTGTGTCTGTTTGTCTGTGCTGTCTGCTTGTGTTACTCACACACACACTCCTTCAGTTTTAACATAAAAATATCTGTGAATTAAAACATTTATTCAGTGTGTCACATGAATAAAATAATATAAATACAGTGATGTGTTTTTCATACACAAGGTGGCATATTGACCTTGTCAGCTTCAGTCAGTGTTAAGAAGTGACACTTTAATGTGTTTTCTAACATTCATAGTATTTCTAGATTCTTATATTGTTGATAGAGACCTCAAGTATGACCCAACCCAGGTGACAGAGGACTGAGGAGCTGTTCCTTTACTCTCTTCGATTTAGATTCTTTTGCACGGTAACCTGTTCTCCTGATCCTGCCAATTGTCACTCGGTCACTAGAAGAACTGAAACAACCACTCAAATAGTGTATTAGTCTGCCCGCTGCACTTACTGCAGATTGGCCCCTCTCCGCATCCACCAATGATTGATGAGCACTCATCAATGATAATGGATAAAATGCACACACACTTTATTGTTGCTTCAAACTGAGTTTTCCTGTAATGTGTGTGTGTGTGTGTGTGTGTGTGTGTGTGTGTGTGTGTGTGTGTGTGTGTGTGTGTGTGCTCAGTAAGGCTTCAGTAATGATGGATTTGTGCAGATCAGGAGGAGTGATGGGAAATCCAGAGAGCCTATTAGCGCTACGCTATTAATACACACACACATGCACACATACACACACAAACACATAGACACAGATGCATGAATTTGCAGGACCAGACATTGGCTGAACTTTGCCACAAAGTACCCGTCAATGACCCGTCCTGTCACACACGACTGCAGACCTGCTGTGCTGTGACACTGTGCTTCTCGGCTGTAGTGTAAAGTCTGCAGAACTCTACAACTCTACTATTGTTCCTGTCAGCCTATAAATGTTGATCAGGAAACACGTTCAGTATGATCTCTAAAAGACTTTCATTGAGACATTACAGGCTGTGAGCACATTTTATTGACAAACTGTCAAAAGAAGATCTTGATTTTATTTACAGGACATGTTGGGGTTGTTTCTACATTTTTCAAGATTCATTCCCAGGAACATTCTTCCACTTCCTGGAGTTTCAGTCAAATCTACAAACATTTCTTTCTGATTAAATCTGTCTTCTTTTTATTTTACCCTACAAGGCATGTTCACGTCACATCACATCCTTCTGTGTGGTCTCTAATGCTGGTATTGTTCTATGTCTGCATCAGTGTTAGTACCCCACAGCTTGCACATGCTCACTGATGCTCACTCACATACTCATTTAGAAAAAAAATGATGATGCCGTTCTCTCAACTTTGTGGCGTTAACTTCAACTGCAGTTAAAGAAGACATAGATAACTTTTATGGGAACTGTAAGAGAGTAGCAGCCTGTAAGTTTATGAAACAATGGACTGAAGTGCAGATTCAAGTCACTTCACTGTCTGCACACATGTGATCAATCATGACTGATACTGTTCAATACTTTTGTATATACACAATCTTTTCTTCAAACAGTGTAAAGTACACTTACATATACTTCTATAGTACATTTATACATATTTGTTATGTTTTATTCATATCACTTCGCTAAACTGAACTAATCAGTCTCTCTAACATCATCATGATACTCATCAAATTATACATACATGATAAATACACATATTGATTAATATGAAAAAAAATCTGATATATTTTTATATATCATTATCTGATATATTGATATATATTTTTAGCCCTAGTTAACACATCTCCTCATCAAGGTAATGCTACATGTGCATGTGAGTTTGACGTACTGTAGTTCGAGAGAAGTGATGATCTGCAAACATGAGCAGGATGGATGTGTCAGTCTTTGCCATGGTAGTTATCCATGGTGGTGGTCAGAGGTGTCCTATAGCACCAGTTGTGTTCTATAAACTTTGTGTCTTTTTCCAGGTGCAGCATCGGATCACAGGGCAGGTGATGGCGCTGAAAATGAACACACTGGCCAGCAACAAAGCTAACATGCTACGAGAAGTGCAGCTCATGAACAGGCTTTGCCACCCCAACATACTCAGGTAGGTAATGTATAATCTAAACATTTAAAGGGTGGTGTGTGGTGCCAGAATAATCCAGTTCAGCTGAATATACTTTACACGAATAGCCTTTGTATCTGATCATGTTAAGGCAGCGAGGTCCACTCTGTCCACAGGAAGTCAATATGCTTTTATTGTAATTCATCCTCTATCATTCAGAGAGATGTGGAAGGATTTTCTCAGCAGTCATTAAACAGTAAAACCAGCAGAGTGTAATCTCACTAGCTAGCAGCCAAACATCAACAAGGTCACCAGAAGTCAGCCCAGCCCGGCGACTGTCTTTCAGCCTTTTGTTTCACTAAGCTCTCACCAACCACTAAAAGTAAGTCTCACATTTACTCTCTGCTCTACTGTCCAGGCAGCCCAGCTAACAAACTGAGCTAACATGAGCTAACAGCAGCTACAGTTGGCAGCTGTTCACTGTCCATTATAAACTCTGTAAATCACAGCGAGCTGAGGCGGAGCAGCTGGAGGACATCGGAATCAGCAGAATCAGTCAAGCAGCTGGTGCTGTGTGACTTAGTGCTGCAGAACGTTACGTTACGTGAGTTAAAATATTGTAAGATACCTTTCTGTCTTCTTAGGTTTCTTGGGGTTTGTGTGCATGAAGGTCAACTCCACGCTCTGACTGAGGTAAAACCACTCATATCTTTATTATTTGAATGTTCTCAGAATATCTTCAGCTTCAGTCTCTCTCTTTTAGTCTTGTTTCCTTTCTCCTTCACCCTGTTTTATACATGCATACATACGTTGGTACATCTGTGGGCATCACATGGCAAAATTATCTCATATTGAAATAAAATATCTCTCTCTCTGTAGTATATCAACGGAGGTAACCTGGAGCAGTTGTTGGACAGTGATCTTTACCTGTCGTGGGGTGTGAGGATCCGTCTGTCTCTGGACATTGCCCGAGGGCTGCAGTACCTGCACAGCAAGGGCATATTTCACAGAGACCTCACCTCCAAAGTACAGCATCTCACCATTTGATTCCAGTTCTTTGTGTCACTGTTCAGTGTATGAAAAAGGGTTCTGATCTGAAAGTTTATGTCATTTCGATTTGATTATTGTCAAAGCTTTTGGGGTCTGAAACATCAGGGTGCAGCACCACAGAGTCTGATTTGATCTTAAGTTTGAGTTTAGAAGAAATGAGCTGACTTATTTGTTGATCTGTGACCTCAGTAAAGTTTCCTTTGTGACTTTATGGTCTCAGTCACTGGTTTCTGTTGTGGAGAAATTTCTGGAGTCAAAGGTCAATGGTGAGGTCAGGAGGTAAGAACGTGTTCAGGGGCCTCTGATGTCTTATGCTGTATTATTTATTGATGCTTGGCCAAGGAGAATTAGAGACACTCTCAAAGTTCATCAGAGGTGCTTGAGTCGGTCTCGCATTCTGACGAACTTGTGATGGTGGATATACTTTAAACCCAAAGATCACACCCCAAATACTATACGCCCAGAATTAGTCAAAGAGAATGTTTTTACCCATGGAGGTGTTATTGTCACCTCCATGTCAAAGACAAACAATTAATACTGCCGAGGACCACAAGGCTCACACGTGACCTCAAGTAACCTAAGGATAGAAAATTTCATAAATGATGTTCCCATTTAGAGTGAAACAGACGGATAAAGCAGAGTATGCTTTGGGGTGTTTCTACTTTATAATGGACATGTTGCTACAACAGTGTGTCCCCTCATTCAGATCCAGTAATAATATCGGTATAGCTATGCATAGTCTTCCCAGCAACAAGCAGCAAACAAGATTGTGACGTTCATGATGTCAGACTCAAGGCTTCAGATCGGTAGTTCACGAATCAGTGGGTGACATCACGGTGGCTCCATCTATTTTGTGTGCTGGGACGATCAGTAAGTTAAATGCAAGCCTGGTTATTTTTAGGCTGCCACTCAACCCCCTGATATGCTGTGTGATATACTGTATGTGCGTAGTAAAACCCATGCAAGCACACTTTCTTGGTGGATTACTCTATAATGTGGATGCCGTGTACATTTTCCACAGAGTGATTTATTAGATTAAACCTGAACAAATAAAACCCAGACTGTCCACATGGCCTGACTGGAGGTGAAGGGAATGTTGTTTGTATGTTGAAGTATTTCTGGATGTTTTCCTGCAGAACTGTCTGGTGCGCTGCGATAGCGGTGTGTTCACTGCTGTCGTGGGAGACTTTGGCCTGGCAGAGAAGATCCCTGATTACAGGTCAGTTGGGTGATACCCATGATCCTTGCTCTGCTGTAGTCTACAAACAACAAACCCACCATCAAACAGTCACTTCAGCAAGAAAGTCTTTGTGGTCATTGAAGATTAGCGGACATCAATAATCAATGTGATCCAACAGCAAAAGTATTAACACAGTGAAAAGAAAACAAACATGAAAATGGATTGACTGCATTAGCTCGTACAATGAGGTCTACTTTTATATCATTAGTATCTAAAAAGTATTCCCCTTTTAAATCACAAACTAGCTCACAGAAAGACTGTGACTGAGCCTCTGATGTCTCTTTGCAGTGATGGTGTGCTGAAGCAGCCTCTGGCCATTGTCGGCTCCCCCTACTGGATGGCACCTGAAGTTCTGAGAGGAGAGCTGTACAATGAGAAGGTAAACATGCTTCATGTTTAGTAGTAACACGTTTGTGTATAAAGAGAGTCTCTCTGCTTTTCTGAGTTCTTCATAGCAGAAAGTAAGAGAACTACAACCATTTGTATTGGTACCAATACTCTATTAGCCATCAGGCTGGAGTTGTGAAATCTAGTTTGAGCCCTAACTGTGTTAGACTTCCTGTCCGGTGCTCAGGTGGATGTCTTTGCATACGGCATCATCCTGTGTGAGATCATCGCCCGCATTGAAGCTGATCCTGACTTCTTACCCAGGACAGAGGTAGGAGGACCATCAGCAGCAGTGACGTGTCTCTGTCACTCACAAAGTGTTTCAAACTGCAGGATTTGATCCAGATGAAATTTTGATGATTTTTACACATTTACATGAATCCAATATTATTAAATAAATGGGTTTACTTGTAAATAATAATAATATTAATGAATCCTCATGAAATCACGTAAGCTAGCACTAAACCTCTCCCTCCATGTTTTCTACAACATATTCAAGAGTAGTCATTCATACCTGATATGTAGTGAAAATGATTTAAAGGCAAGAGGACATGAAAGAATCTCTCTCTCTCTCTCTCTCTCTCTCTCTCTCTCTCTCTCTCTCTCTCTCTCTCTCTCTCTCTCTCTCTCTCTCTCTCTCTCTCTCTCTCTCTGTCTCTCTGTCTCTCTGTCTCTCTCTCTCTCTCTCTCTCTCTCTCTCTCTCTCCCTCTCTCTGTGTGTGTAGGACTTTGGTCTGGATGTGGATGCTTTTGAGAACATGGTTGGAGATTGTCCACCTGCATTCTTCAGCCTTGCTGTCACCTGCTGTAATGTAAGGACACACATACACAGTTTCATTTGTCATCAGGTTGTGAAGTCTACAGTATGAATGTTTTGTCTGACAGCGTCACTGACTTCCTGTGTCAGTGTCTCAGCGTGTCAGTCAGTTCTTTAAATGGACACTGACAGGTAACAATAAAGTTTGATTCTGTGAAGTTACTCGTCATCATCGTCATCGTGTGGATCTTTCTCTTTGTGTTTTCAGATGAGTGCAGAGAGGCGTCCTTCATTCTCTGACATCGTCTTTACAATGGAGGGTATGGAGG
The DNA here is from genome assembly GCA_004119915.2 of Collichthys lucidus. Lineage (NCBI taxonomy): Eukaryota > Metazoa > Chordata > Actinopteri > Sciaenidae > Collichthys > Collichthys lucidus. The sequence continues at coordinate 40,001,835 of CM014080.1, forward strand.
TAGAAGAAGAGGGAGTGAAGCCCATTGCACTTGGTAAAAGGATAAATATATATTTAAACCTAAAAGTTAGACATGAAAAACAACATGCCACATGACGCTGCATGATTTCTTGAATACCCTGATCTGTCCTCCACCTTTGATGCTTAAAGAGGGAGGGAGGGAGGGAGATGCGTCATAGATAAAAAAAAAATGTATAGGCCAACAGCTCATTTGCTGGAGGGTGTGCATTATTTTGGAATAACAGCCAGCCTGCTTAGTTTAGCTACAGTCTTGAACATTAACCGGGTGCCTTGGGCAAAAAGTGGGCTAATGTGTAATATTGTCCCTTTTCCTCTTTCGACATTGAACAATAATTTAGATATTTGATGCTTAGACACTTTTTTAAGATATCACCTTGTTAGAACAAACCCTTTGACACTCAGTAACCCTGGGATACGGGGTACTTACCCACTTTATAATCCACCCTTGGCTACAGCTTCTCACATGTGATTAGGGTTGCAAAGGGGCAGACAATTCCCAGGAATTTTCTGGAAACTTTCTATGGGAAATTAAGCTAGGGAATTTTGGAAATATTCCAAACCAGAAACCCCATGGGAAATATGAAAATATATGTGAAATAATGGGAATTTATGGGAATTGACTGGACATTAGGGATAATTTTAACAAGCTGTGTCATATCCAAACATTAATCTAAACATTTAGTTTTGTCATAAGCAGATATGCAAAATAAAACAATAGCGTCAATAGCCCTGCAGTAAGAAGTGTGTTATGTGCATGTGAGAGCAGATATTCAAGTGTACAAAAAAAATGTTGTTTTAGTCATAATTATGCTAAAATATATTTTCTCAATTATATTTTAGGTCCTTGTTAAGGACCAACCTTCAATTTTGTAAATTCCTGGTTTATTCCTGTTTATTCCCATGGAACGGTTCGAAAATTGCAATCCTAGATGTAATTTTCAATGTAATTGTAAGTTGGGTTTCCTCTCCTAGGTTTCCTCTCGTAAACCTTCTGGATCCAAACTTTTGGCATCTTTAACATTTTGTTCATGAACTAAAACAAATACACCTCACAGCCTCATTAATAGTAGCACACAACTAAAACCAGACAATCTGTGATTTTAAAGTAGTAAGAAATCCTCAACACTATTACAGTCTGTGCCACCAGTTTGATCATGCAGTCCAACAAACATGCTGTCATTGACAGTCATTTCAGCTGACATTTTCTACCGTACTCACACGTCTTTCTTCCTCCTTCCCTTGCTCAGAGCCAGTGGCGGTAGATGTCGGCCCTTACCGGCGCTGTAGCTCTCCTTGTCACCTCAGTGACCACAGCCAGCAATGGCAAGGCTTGGCGAGGAGCCAGTCGGACATGTTGCGTCCATCGATCCTGACCCCTCCTCTCCTCTGGACCCCCGCACGAGTCAACCCCTTCTCTCTCAGACAGGACTTGAACGGAGGGCGGTGTAAACTCTTAGACACGCCCAGCAAGTCCGTCATCTCCCTGACCTTCACCCTGCCGGCTCTTCGCGACCTGTGTTCCTCCCCACACCTTCTTAGAGGGACGCCGGAGACCCGAGCAATGCCAAGAAGATGTCAGTCGCTCCCCTGTACCCCAGAGCTCAGCCGAACTGTAGCCTTGTTAAGAGACATGGAGGGAAAGGAGGAGGAAAAGGATGAGGACCTGAGAATCTTGGCAAATAAAGGAGGCAGAGGGGACTGTATGGAGGACCAGGGTGTGTTAGAAAAGGTAGACGAAATGTTGCAGGTCAAGCATATGGAGGTTAGTGAGAAGAGGGAGCTGTTAAAGGAGGAGAATGTGATGGGAGATGATTCAGGTCTTCCTGTCAAACTGGAGATGGTGTCTCTGGAGTGTTTAGAGGAAGAGGAGGAATTGGAGGATGAGAGGGTCTGTCTAACAGAACCAATGGACTGCACCAAGTCTCCAGAACCAGCAGAGGGAATCTTGGACTCGACATCTGAAAGATCCATGCTCACCTCTACTTCCTCCTCCACTTTACAGACCAATGGCTGGCGACTTCCTATCTCCAATGGACCGCCCTCCTTGCCTCCTCTGCCACGACTAGACAACAACAACCGGTCAGCCCTTGTGATTGGTCAGCCTGTCCAGTGGGGTGGACGGGGCCGGGCTAATGGATACAGTGGAGCCCAGGTCCTGTCCTCTGATCCTAGTGGCCCCTCTGATCAGGAGGATGTCATTTCCTGTCCAGGATGCTGTCTGGTGGGTCTGCGCTTCCCCTCAGTGTGCCTCCGTGGTTCAGCTGCTGTGCCGACCCCCCGACGAAGGGCTTCATTACCACGGCAGCGCCCGTACCGCAACCTCAACGGTCCCATAACTGGTAGTAGTGCTTCCTCATCAGCAACGGCTGCCACAACAACCAAAGCTCTGCTGTGTCACAACACAAACGGGCTCGTCGTGGCCAGGCCCTCAGTGCCATGTGAGCCCGGCCGATCCCTCCCGGAGGCCCAGACATAAGCCGGATCCGATGTGGTTTAGAATTTGTGACATGCACTAGATGTTAGTGGATAATACTGAGAGCCCAGTGCTGACTCCAACATCTGAGATGTGTTATTAATTCTGGAAAATCATAGCAAACAGTAGCAGTTGGTGATTAGAGTGCCACCCGGTGGGCTGGAGAAGTAAACCCACCAAATCACTACGACAGTGAGGAATGTGGTGGGTGGATTGAAATAGTCAGGGTCAGTCATACATTACCGCCACTGGCATGGTGCTGATCCAAACAGAGCAGCTAATCCCACTAACAGCGATGCACGCTTCGTCTCTACTGAACCAAATCTGAACTCGACTCATCGGTGCTGGCTTCAGCTCTGGTGGCCTCAAGGAAAAACAGTGCGTCGCTGATTTAATAAGCTGAGTATACTTGCAGTTTATTACAACTCCTCACAACCATTTCTATCTTTAATGGTCATAATGTACTCATCTCTCTGTGAACACAGTAACAAAGTTTAAAACCAGTTTAGTGATGGCGGACAGCAAAATAATGCCAAACTGAACTGTGCTGCTTCAGTTCTGACTTTGTTCTGCATGGCAGGCCTCAGTACAGATTTATGTGGAGCCAACACGAAGTGATGGCTGTGAATGGGGTTTGCTAACACTGTTTTTGACTTTGAATATTTATACGATTCATTTTGATGGTGTGTGTGTGTGTGTGTGTGTGTGCGTGTGCGTGTGTGCGCTCGTTTTTGTTACTTCTTGGGGACCTTTTAACAGAATAAACAGACCAGATGTCCTCATGGGGACTGAAGGCCAGTCCTAATGAGGCTAAGTTCTGGTTTTGAGAGGGTTTGCAATTTAAATTCTTTATTTTTGCACTTCAGTTCGGAGCACTTTGCAGTAAGACACCAGGATTTACTAGATGGTGCTTGATTTAAATGTGTTACTGTTGTTTTCTGTGTGTGTGTATGTGTGTGTGTGTGTATGCTTCTGGCCCAGAGTTTTACCCCCGCCCACATGTATCTTGTGTATTTACATATACATTTTTTTGACACCGTTGTAACTTAAAAAGTGACACGGGAAGCAGGTATGAATATTTATTGTACAGATCATTCCACACACTGTGTGTGTACAGTATGTGCTTTTCAGCGAAAGGTAGAGTGATACTCACAGAATAACTTTGATCCTGTAACGTTAGATCATGGTTCTTGTCATTTCTTTTTTGTCTATGTACAGCCATAAGCCTGTGTGCAATAATCTGGTAATAAAACAAAATGCTTATGTAAAAGCTTCTGTTGAATTATGTTTATTTCACATTTACATTGGAAGTGAAAGAGTACAAAAATACACATTTTATTCAAACATTGTATAAGTAAAATAATTCATGAAGTACTTTCCAGGCATTTTGGACAACCTGGAAAACGGTTCAACAATTTTCCAGTCATGAAAAACACGTTACAAGTCTTGTGTGCTGTCCTGGAAAATTATTTCAGCGTTCTATTATTTATCTGTCTACTCAGAATAAACTGTAAAGCCATCAGAGCTCTCTGACACTTTTAAAGCAGGTACTCACATTGGGTTTGATAAGTAAATTAAATTAATAAATGGTTTACATCATTCATTAGAAAAGGTTAGAAATGAATAATAATGCCCCTGCCTATCTCAGCGTCTTAATCAAGGCTCACGTCCCGACCAGGGCGTTACGCTCTGCTCATACAAACCGTCTAGTTGTACCCTCGCCTCTCACAAAGCGAGGTCACTCTAAACTCTTCTCTGTGGTCGTCCCCAAATGGTGGAATGACCTACCAACGGCTACAAGAACAGCAACATCCCTTTCTACCTTTAAAAAAACTTGTAAAAACCTTTCTGTTTCGAGAATGCTTCCCTGCCTAACAAAACTAACAACTACTCTGTGCTCCTTTACACCTTTCTCAGCTTATGTCCTCCTCTGTAAGTCACTTTGGATAAAAGCGCCTTCTCAATGCAATGTAATGCAATGTAATGATAGATTTGAATTATCTACACTGAAAACTGCAGACGAACGTAGACTTTCTAAACAAAACAAACGAAATAGAAGTAGAATCAAAACAGCCCATCTGTTATCACTGAGCACAATTATGTCTCTAGCTTAAATAGCATAAATCTGAAAGGTGCCAAAAATTAGACTAGACTGAGGTTAGACATTTGATCAAAACTACCATGTCTTTGTGAGACGGGTCGCTGCTTTGACTGACAGGTCAAAAGGAAGCTGTTTATGTTGCGTTAACTATGGCAGCAACTTAAAAATGCTAGTGTATCCAGTTTCCCACATACACGTAGAATCTATATTATATAATATTTACATGCAGACGTTTACTTAAAGAGGGTAGAAGTAAACAGGTTGAAGATACTTTTATGATTCTGAAGGAATAAATTAAAAACAATATTGTAAGTCAGCTGATCTTCAGTAGTTTTACTCAATCATCAATTATAACTAAACTTAGATGGAATAAAACAAATTACAATGTCAACAACAACAAATGTCAATATTTCAGTAAAATACCATATTTTTATGAGACCTTCAGTCACACAACAATTACCGTACACTCATGACATAAACTCTCTCATTCATCCTCCTTGTTTACAACCTGTGGACGCCATGGGAAATGTCAACAGGACAAACACGCCTCCTACACACACAATTTTTGCCTTTATGTCATGTCATTCTGATTTTCTGAACTTTCTTGATATAAATATTTATTAATATCTCCCTCATTCAAAATAATAGACGTAATGTTCACACTCCCATTTGTTACGCATCTACTCATTCATCTTGGCCATTCGTCAGCTTTTAAATCCCACCAAAACTTTTCAGCTTCTTCATGGCTTTGTCAAACAGAAAAACCTTCAAACCCACTCATCTTTGAATTTGAGCCAGTAGGTCATATACAACTTTCAAAGAGCCATATGAGTAAATTCATTTCATGCCGTTCATATGAATCAACATGAACAGTTCATCTACTGTGAGTGTACTTTAAAGTAATTCAGGCAGAGAGGGAATTTAGTGTGATCGCTATATAAGCCCAAAATGTGGAAGTTGAGCCTGAAAACATGTTTTTACCATATTTACAAATGAGCCACTTGGATGCCAGTATACAATTCTGATAATACATCCATGATGCTGACCTGTGACCATGTCCAGCAGCTACAACTAAAAGGTAAAGTCGTCCAACAATAGGAAGATCATTGGTTTGATCCCCAGCTGCCTCCTATCTGCAAAACACTGAACCCCAAATTAGTGAGTTACTTTTTGATGAACAGCTGTCACCTTGCATGCCACTCTCTCCCACTGATGTATGGATGTGTGTGTGGGAGTGAATGTGACATGTAATGTAAAGTCCTTTGACTGGCCGGAAAATGGGTACTCACAGTACACGGACTGTAGACAGAACTGATAGTGTGAACGCACTTATGGACTCAAATTAGCAAGTGTAAGTACTGTATGGAAGGACGAGAACTAAGACACAGCAAGTGAACAAATGGCCTGCTCATTCTTTACTCCATTGCGAGGAATTCATTAGTAAAAATTGCCTTAACTTGTTGGCTCATATCATTATGTCATTGTGACGGGGCAGATAATTAGTGGAGCCTCATTCTTTCCTGATTTATTAGTACAGGGGCTGAAGAATGGATGGATGGTGTCAGAGAAAGTATCTGTGAATGTATAGATGAGCACTCTGGCCTCCACGTTGTAGAAGGACACTAGTCCTTTATCATAGTCCACATAGATTCCAATCCGGGATGGTTTCAGGTTGACTGTCAGGTTGGTTGAGGGTTCTGTTCGGAAGGCAAAATCAGTCTGATCTCGTAGGCTGAGGAACCAGTAGCCGTGGGCGGGGCTTACGGTGATTTTGCCCTTTCGATTGACAGACCATCTTGCCACTCCCAGGTCCCAGTCAGTCTTTCCTCCCACCTCCACCTGGAAGAAGGCAGTGTAGTACACAGTGCTTGCTCATGGTGGAATTGTTGGCTCTCTGTGGATAATACTAAAGTACTAAAGAGTACAGTCTATACATGCTCTGTATATAAAGTGTCATGACATAACCTCTATTATAATTTGGTGCTATATAAATCAAATTGGACTGAATATGTGGTTTACATCGGCCTTTCAGTCCTTAATCCAAAGAAAACCTAGTATGCTAACCAACCACATGGTGGTCATATTTTTGCCATTTTGTCATTGTAAATGTTTAATAACTGACCCCATGGGGGCGCTATTTAAGACTGGTTCATCACAGCTCAATGGGGCACCTGTGTATCAGGCATGATGACTTTTGCATGTATGATATTTGAAATTTTGATGAGTAAATTGCAGCAATCACATTTTGCTCTGTGGTCGATGATGTGCTGCGTGTCTATTGACTGTCTCCTGCTGATGACAAACACAGTTCCACATCATGTCCCACATACCTCCCAGTAATGCCGTCCTGATCTGAAGCCCTGGTGGGCCAGCAGACACACCACCCGGTCAAAGCGCTCAGGGTTGTCTGGAACCTGTTGATGACGGTCACCACAGTGCACCTGCTTCCCATCCACTGAGACAATGAGACGTGGGTGGGCTGTGTTAGGATCTAAAGTAATGTCGGCTGACAAAGAGAGAGAGAAAGAGAGAGGGAGCATGATGGTTGGTGATGAACTGATGGACAGTTGAACCAATGGAAAAAAAAACTAAGAGAAATTATTTTTTACCTGCATATTCTTGAACCCTTCTTATCTCTGTGAAGAAAAAAGATTTTTTTTTACTTTAGACTTTATTTTCACTTTTTTGATTCTTGAGTTCAACAGAATCTCAAAACAAAATTGTGTACCACTAATAACACTACAATAACGCTAATCACAGTCTTACTTGGGTTGGGCCTTGGTACAGTTTGGTCCACTGAGGATTGCTGGCCTGTTAATTAGAATAATTAGATTAATTAATTGACTGAGTCTCAACATAGGAAGTTGGACCTATTAACTCCTGTGCAAGTGTTAAAAATTAAAAAGATGAACACAATGTGTGTGTGTGTGTGTGTGTGTGTGTGTGTGTGTGTGTGTGTGTGTGTGTGTGTGTGTGTGTGTGCGTGTGTGTGTGCGTGTGTGTGTGCGTGTGTGTGTGTGTGTTCGTGCTGAATGAAGAATGCACTCATGGAGAGTTTGGAAACATGAGGCATTTTCACTGCATCAATGTGAAAATGATCTGTAATGTGCAAATGTGTCTGTTAATGCAGAGGGGAGCAGACAGCAGGATGGCTGAATTCTTCATAATGTACAGCTATAACAGCTCTAACAGCAAAGACACTGCTACAGAGGAGTTGTACTGTTGGTTAGAGAAGTTTATAAATGTTTTATTTAGACGGCTGAATGTTTCCCCTTAAATTGAACTTAAAACTCTGGCCAGCTTGACTCAAGGTCTGAATGAAGACTTACAGACTTCTGGTAATTTCCGCATCTCTTCCTGAAAGCGCTCCATCATATGATTGACAGTCCTGAGAATCAGCCCTGAGGTTAGCGCAGACACCACAGAGACACTGGAGCAGTCCTTAGTTTGTGGAGGGGTGGACAGGGTAGGGAACATCTGCAGAGAGGGAAAACATCAACCAGATGAGTTGTTACAGCATCTTAAATTTGAAAAACCTGAATAAACATGATGCTTCCACACAGCTGCACTGCAGGGTATGAATAAGCAGTTAACATTTAGTCTGTGTAGAGTTTATAAAAACACAGAGCTGGACTGTTTAGATTTTGTATCAAAAGGAAGAGATCCATGAGACATGATAGATAACAACAAAATGACCAACTCTGCATTTAGATTAGAAAATCAGCATTTGATGGCTTGATGCTCATGCATTAGTGCAATATGTAGCCACAAGAACAGTCTTTTTACATATTTACATAGAACGAATATTGAAGTAGGGCTGCAGTGCATAACTTCACCCCTCAGTGCAAAGATGAATGTGTTGTGTTTATATTTATGCATGAAAGCAGACACCGGAGACTTCAGGTTTACTCAACATAACTTCTTTTTACTCTAGTCTTTCTTAACAGGTAGAACACACCTCCAGCGCCACCTCTGGACCATATATGTTAATGCACTGAAGATCTCTACATCCCCCCCTTTTAGCTTGTAAACCTCTTTTCTTTACTTTTAAGATTGAACTGTTCCAAAATGAAATAATTCCCAAAATGATAGTACCCTCTATCTTAATCACAAGGTTCTCATAACTGGGCAGGTTCAACTGATATTCAAAACATCCGTATCCAACATAACACTCGGTTATTATTATTAATAATTCTCTCTTTTTTTCCCAGAACAATGAACAACAAACTTTTTTCCCTCTGGAAACACTCTGGTAAACTAGAATGTTCACAAGTCCAATCTATCTGGTGGGCTGGAAACTCTTCCTGACCTGGTCACTGTTTCAGCTGACTCTGGTTGACTTGGGAGAGTCTCTGTCATCAGGACAGGGTAGATTTCTCTCAGGGAGCACTGTTAGGTGAGCCCTGTTTCTTCACTGGTCTGTTTCCACAGTGTAAGACCTTGGTGTTGAAGCCGGTCCCTGAACAGTAGCTGTGGTCTGCGCTGTCCTAATCCACACTCTCTGACCTGGGACTAGTACTGGTATGTTTTGTGTCCTGTGTCTCAGGTTGAATGACTTTCTCTGCTTTGCTTTTAGTGCCAAGCAGTGAAATTTAAGGGTTTATGATCAGTTCTCATTGTGAATTCTAAGCCTAGCAGATATGAACTGAGTCGCTCACAGGCCCATGTTGCTGCTAGTGCTTCTTTTTCAATTTGTGCATACTGGACCTCTGTGGGTGTCAGGCTGCGTGATATGTACACGACAGGTCTCCACCTATCATCTGCTTGACGCTGTAGGAGAACTGCTCCAAGTCCATATGACGACGCATCTGCAGATACCATTGTTTCTTTCTTTGGGCTGTATTGCGCAAGGACTCAGAACTCAGCTCTTTTTTGATTTTTTTTAATGGCATTTTTTTGTTGTGCGTCCCTGTCCATGTGCTGTCACTTTTTAACAGGTCACGTAGGGGTTTTGTGAGAGCTGGTAGGCTAGGTGAAAACTTGCCCACATATTCACCATCCCCATGAACCTGCAAACTTCTTCCACATTGCGAGGTTCTGGCATGTTTTCGATGGCACTGATTTTGTCTGGATCAGCCTCGATTCCAGTTGCGTTTATGTTGTGTCCAAGGAACTTGACTTTCTCCATAGAAAATTCACACTTTTCACTGAGGGTGAGGCCTGCTTTTTCACACCTTTTAAGCACATCCTGCAGTCTCTCATCATGCTCCTTTTTTCTTTTCCATAGACTAAGATGTCATCCGCGTGGCACAGGGCTCCATTTGCCCCTGCGATGATTTGGAAGATTCTCAACTGAAAATGTTCAGGCGCAGAAGAAATACCGAAGGGGAGCCTCTGAAAGCAATATCTTCCAAAGGGGGTAATAAAAGTTGTTCAAGGCTGCGATTCTTCGTGTAGAGGAACCTGCCAGGAACCAGATGTTGCATCCAGTTTCGAGAAGACTTTTGCCCCCTCCAGCTGCGCCAGCGTCTCATCCACTGCGGGCAGTATGTGCCGCTCCCTGCACACACTGTCATTAAGTCGGGTGAGGTCCACACAAATGCGGGGTTTCTTGTTTGGCTTGGGGACCACCACCATTCCTGCACACCATTCAGTTGGCTGCTTGATTTTTCTTATGACCCCTAATGCTTCCATCCTGTCTAGCTCCTCTTTAACTTGTTCTTTCATAGGTAATGGCACTCTGCGCGGAGCCCGAGAGAGCATAAGGAACTGCTCCTTCTTTCAGTTTTATCTTGTAGCTTCCTTGTAGCTTTCCTAGTCCTGAAAACACTTTGGGAAACATAGCTCTGTAGCGATGGCTCATATCTTGTTTCTCCTCTTGAACTGAAGATACTTGTTGGATCACGTTCAGCCTTATTAAAGCAGGAAGTCCCATTAGTGGCATCACCAGATTTGTCACTACATATACAACCTACCTTGTTTCTCTTCTTTCAGTTTTAATGCGTGCTCTTATGATGCCCAGAACCGTCAATGGACAGTTATCTGGACCTTTATTCTTTTTAGGTGGTTTCATTAGGCTGCCATCACATGCTCTCGAGTACATGGAAGATGGAATAGCTGTAACTGAGGCTCCAGAGTCCAGTTTAAATGTCACCTTCTTTCCATTGAGGCAGATTTCTTTGACCCATTCCTCATCGGTTCCTTTTGTTTTAACTGTCCCCATGAAAGCTATGTCCTCTTCTGTGTCGCTGTCCATTATAGCCTCCACTCTTTGAGATGACCTGCACACTGCTGCGAAATGTCCCATTTTTTTGCATTTCCAACACCCAGCTTCCTTGGCTGGGCACTGTTTCCAGGGATGTTGAGGTGTTTTGCCACAACTTTTACATTTATCCTCATAATATGTCTTGTGTGCAGTGCTTGGTTTGGACGTAGACTGCTCTGGCCTGCGTGGAGGACCTTGTCTATATTGTATTTTCCTTCTGTGTGTTTATGGCATCCACATTAGCACCTTTAATTCCTGTGTGTGTCCCTCGTAGCAGTTGTTGTTGTTTCTTTATATCTTCCTGCTGCCTGACCTGGGTTATAGTTTTTGCCAGTGTCAGGTCTGGGTCTAACTGAAGTCTCTCTGACAGCCTGGAGTCTCTTATCACGACCACTATGCGGTCTCTTATCATTTCCTCTTTTATTGCATTAAATTTGCAGTGCTCTGCCAGTTTATGCACATCTGTGATAAAGTTCTCTGCAGACTCGCCCTGTTGTTGCTGTCTGCTATTAAACTTTTAAACGTTCGCCTATTTCTGACACCGTGTTGTGTTTATATTTATGCATGAAAGGTGTTACGTGCCGTAGTGGGTCTCTGTCTTTCTTCTGCTCTTTTCTTGATTGCAGATGCCGCCCCTTTTCTCTCTCCTCCCTCAATCAGCTAATTAACTGATTAACGCGGGCTGGCTATAAATGCCGACTGGATGCCTCAGGGGTGTGTGTGTGCATGCGTCCCCGCACCAAGTGGTTCGTGGTGGTGTGTGTCTCCAGAGAGAGTGGTTCGTGGTTCGTGGTTCGTGGCGTGTCTCCAGAGAGAGAGTGGCTCATCTGGTGTGGACGTTCCTGGCTAACCGTTTTGAAAAAGCTTGCACTTTTCGTTGCCCTTTTGCTTCCTGTGTTTATTTAATAAATCCCTGCGCTGGCAGTCGGTCTTTGGTTTAACTCCTTTGCGTTTGATCTCTGATTTAATTGTTACCTCCCTTAGTTCCTCTAGACCTGCCGGGTCGTAACAATTTTGGGGGCTCGTCCGGGATCTATTCCCGCAGTGGTACCGGTTGGTGTTTGTTAGTAATCCGTGTTTGTTGTGCGGTACTACGTGTTGGTGTTTTTGTGTGTGTCTGTGTGCCTGCAGTCTGCGTGACGTCAGGGGCAGCTTCTCCAGCCTATACAGGTGAGTACCCAGCTGGGTTGGGTTACAGCCCACCTTTCCATCGGGTGCTCTTTTGTTATTTTGCCTTTTTTGTTTTCGGGGTAAACTCCGGATGGGGACCTTGATCTCCGGTGGGGGCAGGCGTTTCAGGGTTTCGGCCGCTGATGTTAAGCCTATAAGACGCCTCGAGCCCGGCACGCCCCAGAAGATAGATAGGTAAGTTTGTGTTAGGCAGGAGCTGGAGAGGTTTTGTCTGTGGTGACAGCTGTTGGTGCGTGGCATTTCAGTGTTTAATGATGGCAGCATTCGACGTGGAAGCGTTTGCGGCTGATCCATCATTTATTGGGCTTGACAGGTGTAAGAAGAGCGATCTGCGTGTGGTCGCGGAATACTACGGTGTTCCGGTTTCTGGCACACTTGTCAAAGCTGAGTTTAAAGCGGTTCTTATGGATGAGTTGGTTAACAGGGGGGTTCTTAGCTTGCCGGTGTCTGGGGATGCTCGGGATGAGACCGCAGCCTCTCCAGGTGAGGGCGGCCCGGCGGAAGAGGTCGTGGCTGAGCAGCTGATTACGCCTGTTATGAAGGAGGTGAGGACGGCGGAGAAGCCGTTCACATTGCCACATTTTGTTCCGCTCTCCGTGGAATCAACTCCTGGCTCAAAGGTGGACGCCAGGCTGAAGGTCCGTTTAGCTCGCATGCAGCTAGAAAAGGGTGAGCGTGAGTTTCAGTTCCATTGGGAGCTGGAACTGAAGAGGTTGGAGGCAGACACAGCTGTTAGGCTGCGTCAGGTGGAGCTGCAGGCACGCACAACTCAGGCCGGTGAAGTTCAGCCCGCTGCGTGTCCACCTAACACGTTCGATGTGAGTAAAAACATCTCTTTGGTCCCTACATTTCGCGAGGCAGAGGTGGAAAATTATTTCGGCGCATTTGAGCGCATTGCCACGGCGTTACGCTGGCCAGAGGATGTGTGGGCAATTTTACTACAATGTAAATTGTCAGGCAGAGCTCAGGAGGCCTGCTCTTCCTTGTCTGTGAAAGATGGCCTCGATTACAGCAAAGTTAAGAGTGCTATCATGCGAGCATATGAGCTGGTACCTGAGGCGTACAGACAGCGGTTTCGCAATCTTTGTAAAGTGTCCACTCAAACCCACATGGATTTCGCGAGAGAAAAGGGCGTGCTCTTTGACCGATGGTGTGCGGCTAGTAAGGCTGATGATTTTAACACGATACGTGAACTCATGTTGCTGGAAGATTTTAAAAGTTGCGTCTCTGAGCCTATCGCGGTGTATTTAAATGAGCAGAAAGTCTCCACCTTGCAACAGGCTGCCGTCATAGCGGATGAGTTTGCACTCACACACAAGAATGTGTTTGATAAACGTGAGAGTTATCCTCAGACCGGTTCGCAGATGTCAGCTGCTGTGTCCCCTACTTCCAAGTCTGATCGATCGTGTTTTTATTGCCACGAATCGGGTCATCTGATTGCCGATTGTGTTGCCTGGAAGCATCAGCAGGGGCCGGTTGCGAGGCCACCAAAAGCCGTGGGGCTTATTAACAAGGCTAGAGTATCAGGGGTGCCTGACTGTTTTAAGCCCTTTATGTTTAACTGTTCCGTGTCTCCTACAGGACACACCGACGACCAGCGGCTAGTGACTGCACTGCGTGACACTGCCTGCTCTCAGTCCCTCATTCTGTCCAGTGTGTTGCCACCTGGTACCAAATCTGACGCCAGTACTGTGGTTAGGGGAATTGAGATGGGTCTCACTCCCGCACCTCTGCACCAAATCCATGTGCAGTCGGGTCTGGCATCGGGTTATTTTCATGTGGGTGTCCGCTCTAGTTTTCCCATTGATGGCGTGGATTTTATCATGGGTAACGATATAGCTGGCGGTAAAGTTTATCTTGTCCCCCACAGAGGTCGTGTCATCCGGAAGCCCAAGCGTAGGAAGAAAGCTCGTTGAGGCCAACATTAAGCATGTCCTAATATTGTTTTGTAATGTTAGGGTCGTGTTAATGGTGTTAACCTGAACCTGTGGGTGGGGTTCGTTCTCTGTGTGGTAATGCTAGAGGTTCTTTCTTATTGGTGGGGGTGTTACGTGCCGTAGTGGGTCTCTGTCTTTCTTCTGCTCTTTTCTTGATTGCAGGTGCCGCCCCTTTTCTCTCTCCTCCCTCAATCAGCTAATTAACTGATCAACGCGGGCTGGCTATAAATGCCGACTGGATGCCTCAGGGGTGTGTGTGTGCATGCGTCCCCGCAGCAAGTGGTTCGTGGTGGTGTGTGTCTCCAGAGAGAGTGGTTCGTGGTTCGTGGTTCGTGGCGTGTCTCCAGAGAGAGAGTGGCTCATCTGGTGTGGACGTTCCTGGCTAACCGTGACTTTTGAAAAAGCTTGCACTTTTCGTTGCCCTTTTGCTTCCTGTGTTTATTTAATAAATCCCTGCGCTGGCAGTCGGTCTTTGGTTTAACTCCTTTGCGTTTGATCTCTGATTTAATTGTTACCTCCCTTAGTTCCTCTAGACCTGCCGGGTCGTAACAAAAGGGCACAACAATGAACAACTGAATGTTTGAGTATGAAAATTATGTGAATCATGTGCTTTCTGTGCTCTAATTATGTTGCCACAACTCGACCCAACTGAGATTTTCGACCACTGTTTAGACAGCGCTCTCCACCAGCATCATCAAAACGCCAAAATGAGGGGCGATCTTTTGGAAAAATGGTGTGGGGAGTCAGAGGTGCCCCATCACTTTATTTTTAAATGTACACAAAAAAAGTTTGGTGTCATGACCTCAGGAACAACATAATCATTAAAAATGACTCATGAGGTAAAAAGTAGTAAAACTTGGTGCAGAAGGACTTTTACAAGGTTTCAAGGATGAGGTTAAACTTTCCCAGCATGAATAGTCTAATACATTAAAAAAAAATTAAACTAGGGGTGTTGATTAGTTCAGTTGGTAGAGCATCCGCCCCATGTACGATGGCTCAGCAGCGGCCCAGGGTTCAAATCTGACCTACGGCCCTTTGCTGCATGTCATTCCCCATCTCTCTCCTCCCACATTCCTGTCACTTTTCAGCTGTCTCTATCAAACAAAACAAAGCTTGAAGAGGCCATAAAATATCCTTATAAATCAAACTACATGATAAGATTGTGAGGAGTCATGCACATTTATCAAACGGTTTCTGTTTCATACCTTGAGAAAGTGTATGTAGTCTTCAGTCAGAGCCAGCTGGCTCAGTGTTGCTCTCCTCTTCTTCAGCTCGGCTATCTCCTCCTCCACCTCTCTGAGCAGGCTCTGAGCTCTGTGTTCAGCCGCTCGGCGATTCATCTCAATCATCTGTGAATAAGAGGAAAGAAGTGTGCCATGCAGCTGAGATGATGCTGCTTAAAATGCTAAACTTCAGTAACAACCAGAGGACCTGCCACCTTTTATGCACCTTTTATTAAAATGTTGCACTGGGAGAAACATGAACAACTTTTTCAGGTTGTAATAACAAATGCCCACAGTTCAACACAAGCATATTTCTTCCTTCAGTCTGGACACAGTGTAAGGTTCTTTCCTCTTACAGTGAAAGTAAAGGAGTTTTCTGTGTTCAGAGCTAATAGACATGTCGTTTAATTTTATTAATTTAATTATCATAATTCATGGGGTGCACATATGAGCTCATAAGACACAACAACAGCCAGGATGGCCATGTGACAACATAACAAAAAGAGAAAAACATTTTATAACATTACATTTTTTATGTAAGGCCTTGAGTTTTTGTGAGACCTCTCCATACTCCCTGTGTGAGTGTTATTTACCTCCAAAACTTCAGCTTGGCAGCGCTCTACACTGGAGATCAGCTTAGAGAACGCACAAACAGCTCCTTCTGTCTCTCTTTCAGCAACACCCTGAATAAAAGACCGACAGCGAACAATGTGAGCTGTTCAAAGGCACAAGATGAAAGCTTGTCAAGGCAGCTACCTTCATAAACTCATGGCAAGATACTTTTACTGGCCAAGTTGGGGACAAAGCACTGACCGAAGAGTTAAATCTGCAGGGGTAAATGGGGTGTTATCAGGAGCAAAAATACACCAGTGCAACGCCAGTTTATGAGCTCCTAAAGACTGAGAACACAATCCGAAAAAGACTCATTCATAACAGTGCCACAGTGTCTATTTGTGACCATTTGGGGGCACCACAGTAAAAGATGTCCAATTATCTGCGCACACTGGACACAAGATAGAAATAAGTGATACTTTCTTTAGTTTGAACTTTGGTACATATTCTGTGATGTTGTGATGTGAAGCCAGCCATCGTTGGTGTCAGTCTGCCTCTTTGTCCCTCATCTCCAGCTACATAACTGTTTTCCCGGGCCCTTCATTTCAACATCACCTGTCTGCTCCATCCAACTGCACATCTGCCCATCTTCTTACCTGTATGTCATTCTCATCATTCCCCATTTACATCAATAGCAGTTTCTTTTGTTCTTTTTTCTTTTGTCACCATGAGTTGGCATTTTGTTCTCAAGCCCAGTGCTTGTTTTCTGTTCCATCAGTTTTTCCTGTGGTTTTGGAGGTTTCAGACTTTGGATTTTCAGGCTGCTCCATTGTATTTATTTGCCTATAGTTGGACTGCTGAATGTTGCTCTTATTGGTTAGTGGCAGTCTGAGAATTTACCACCAGTTTACCATGTGCATTCGTAAACCAGGGCTAAAGACATGATCCACCTTGTTGCAGACTGAAAACTCACCTGTATCTCTTGTAAGCAGTTCTGAATTTCCTCAGCTTTTCTTTCTTTCTGACTGGTGAGATCCTTCAGCTCAACCTCTGAAATACCTAACTGGGACTGGAGAAGATAGAAAATACATGTTTATTTAGAATGAACCTATAACTAAAAGCAACAACAAGCCTTATCCCAACCAATCAGCACTCAGACTAAAATAGTTACAATGTTAGCCTCATTACTCAACAGGCTTCAAGACATCACCATTTTGAAACTACAAAATGGACATACCACAAATCACCATCCTGCTTTTCTGCATATATGAATGAGCTAGCAGACCCACACAATATTATACCTTCTTGATGTGCCACTCTCTTTTGGCGGGGACGGCGTTGTGTCCTCTGTGATCTGCTGTCTCCACACAGATGCTGCAGATGCAGGTGTTATCAGAGCGACAAAAGAACTCGAGAGCTCTCAGGTGGATGGGACACAGAGGCGCATTGGAAGAGACACTAGGGCCACTCAGGGTGTGCCTGTAGTAACATTAAGTTTAAATGAAGGTTTTGTCATTAAAATTATTGTTATCTCAGTGATTTTCTCAGAGCTTAGTGATGAAATATCTGCCCTAGTCAACTGAACGTGAACCCTTTTATAAGACCTCATAAGTTTTCTTCTAGTGCTACCATCAAAACAAATGTTACATTTCTAGCCTGATAAGGAGTAAAGTACGGTTCAAAAACCTGTCTGTATTATGTTGATTTTATTGTGCAATTTCATACTGCCTACAGAGGCTACAGGCAGATCTTGCTCCCATATTCCACTTTACTTGTTATTTGGCGCAACCAACATAAATATCATAAATTCATAAACGCTGTGTTTCATTCAAGGTTTAAACCAATTGTATTGTAGTCTAACAAGTGTAGTTATACCTGCGGGGAGGTGAGTAGGGTGGAGGCGGGTCATGGTACTGATTGCTGTGAGCTAGGTCAGAACTGACTGGACTTTGTGGGTTTGGGTTGTTGGGCACAGAAGTGGACGACCGCCGAAAACGGGTCTTCATCTCAGTAAAGACGCCCTCTGGCATCTCCCCTCGCCTCTGTTGCAGAGACAGGGCAAGTTGATTATGATGATGATGGTGGGGGTGTGAGTTGGGATCTTCAACTCCTCCTCCACCTCCTCCATCCATTGTTATTCCAGTGCTGGCCATCCACTTGAACTGTTCAGTGATTTCCTTGAGGGTTCGGTTGATATGGAGCTCAGGGCGCTTGCGGAAGGACTCCTTGCAGAGGGGACACTGGTAGGACTTGGCACCCTCTCCTCCTCCTCTTCCTCCATCCCAATAGGTGGAGATGCAGGCCTGGCAGAAACTGTGGCCACATGGTGTTGACACTGGGTTGTTGAACACCTCCAGACAGATTGAGCAGGTAAACTGGTCTTCAGATAGAAAGGCAGTAGCCAGTGCCATGGCGCTCCAATGTTGAGCTGTAGAGAAAAAAAAAAGGGTAATTTCAGAATTCGGATACATTTTGCGTCTCCAAGAAAAACCTTTGGTTATTTCCCCCTAAAAAGTCTTTACTGGATCTGTTTTAAATACTATTGCTAATTATATTGAATGTTCACCGCTAATAATGTTTGGTGTGTATTTTAGGCACAATTCATATGTAAAATATTCATTAAATGATTCCCACCCCCCCAATTGACTTTCTTCAGCTTCAGGTTCACATGTTCATATTGAATTAACATTGAATAATTCAGTATAATTTGCAGTTTGGCAGTTCTGGCATGGGATTTCAACATTAAAATATATATATATTGTTTATCTGATCCAGTCAACTCTGTTATCTCTAGTACAAAACCACATAAAAAAACCCTACAGCATTCAAATAAAAACATATGACCTGCACCCAGTGATGTCACTTCCTCTTGTAGAAAACCCATATAAGAGAATACCTTTCAGCATGATAGTATGTAATTTATGATGAAATACATATTAATACATTATTATAATAATTTTTCAGCTGTTCTATGAAATATTTCTACATTTAAAAAGTTTTAATGTTCATGTTCACATCACTGTCAACTCTGTTTTACCAAGTTTTGTTTCAAAAAAGCTACATATATATATATATATATATATATATATATATATATATATACACACACACACACACACACACACACACACACACACATATGTATACATAGTTTTTGGCCTTCTTACCCAGTACATAATGATAGGATTAGTACAAATATCATTCAGTGTCTCTGGTAGTTAGTTCATAGTTCCATATTGTACACATGCTATTGTTCTAGTAGTGAATTAAATAGCCTAATCATATACAATAATCTGTGAACTTTCTATACGAGCAGATAAGGTTCAGTTTGACAATTTCTGTCTTTTTTACAATCTCCTAAACAACTCAACACATTCATGGTAATATGTGTGTGATTAGTTGACATGATGAAGACTAAACAGCCCTATCAGAAACACACTACGAAGTGATTCTAATAGGAATCTTGTGATTATTATTTGGTGTTGAAACTCAGAGTAGACCTTCAAGACCTCATCCTTAAATAATTTGAGCCTAAAACTAATCCTGCTTCTAAGCGGATCTAAGAACTGCTTCAGAGCTGATTAGATTTCATCGCCGTGACTAAATAAGGCAGTGTCATGTTCACAACAAATTTCATGAGAATCAGTTCAACTGTTAAATTAATCAAGTTACAGATTTTATAGTGAAGTCTGAATCTTTCATTTCTTGACATCCAGAATATGGTGACCATGCAGACACATGTCAAATCATGAATGCGGTATCTATGTTTCACAACCAACAGCACTGTTAGTCACATTGTACTCCTGCCAGTAAACAGGCAGAATGTGAGTCTACCTGAGTGAGTTTTCCTCCTGCACTCATACACACCCACCCACACCCACACACACATACACACACAGCGAGAGAAACAATACAAGTGAGCAGTTTCACAAGATCTGGAAATTCAGGCTTGGTTGGAATATTTAGACTTCAGACAAAACAGGCCATGATGTCCTCATTAAAATGTTAAATATGGGAACAAACTCAGTACTTGCAAGTCATCCACATTCTCACGTCACAGACCAAAACAAAACCTTAGTGTATCCTAATGATCGAAGCCTGATATATCTTATTTCTCTGTACCATAGAGATCCAAAAACATTATTATGACATAATTTGGATGGCAAAAAATGTGTCTTAATGCACTGCTGAAAATAGTCCCCAGGAAATCTAATATTTTCTCCTTCCTAAAAACTACAGTTAGCAGATGTTTTAAGAACTGAACCTTTAAAAAAAAAGCTTTATCTTTGTGAGCTGTTTTAAAAATTTCAATTTTCAGTAGGAACAAATACAGTTCAGGCTGAGTGCCACAGACACGGCAGGGGTGTATTAAAGCAATGGTACTCAACCTTTAGAGCTGTGACGCTGCCAATAATCAGTTTGGTGTTCACAACCCCCTCTTGTCTGCCTGAAGCTCTTTATTGTTAGGAATTATTGTAATTCACATGAAAACATCTGAACTCACAAAGGGGAGCAACAAATAGCGTGTTTACATTTGATGAATTAGCAGCACCTTCACAGTCTCTGAGTGCTTTAGACCTGAGAGAACAACAGTAGATATATAATTACATATAACAATATATAACTGAGCCTGTTAACAGGAAGAAAAGAATAGCATACAGATTACAATAGAGTTCTAATTTTATTCTCCACAGCCATTACACAATGCCAGTAAATGATCTCTGAGGTTGCAAATTGTATCAAAGGATGGGTGTCTGAAAATCAGCAGCCTCAGCATGTCAGGTCTGAAAACAATGAATGGATCTGTTCAGTGGTCTCGGCTTTAAAACCTTTAGGAAGATGGGTGACATACAGTAAGAAACAATCTGCATCTAGACATGAGGGGGTTGATTTTGACAGATGTGTTTGTTTCAGGCAGGGAGCGTCTATCAAAAGAGTTCCAAAATGGAAAATGAAGAATTGAGAGCTTATGCCACCAAAAGTCCAGATATTTTAGATTTTTTTTTCTCTCTTTTTTTTTACTCTACTTTTACTCATATTAATGACTTGTGGGCTAGGTGTTTTGGAGTACGGTGTTTTGGAATGTGTTACACACAGTGTCTGCTTCATCATCAGCTGTTTATTTAACAGCTAAAATGCTGAGTCACAGATATACTTAGTAAACATTATAATTGCTAAATTAGTTAAATTATGTTTGTGTGTCTGTCTCATTGTCTGTATTGTCTATTTGGATTAGGATTTGTAGGAAGCAACTCACTGACACACACACACACACACACACACACACACACACACACACACACACACACACACACACACACACACACACACACACACACACACACACACACAAGCAGCTGCAGTACAGGTAGTGCCAGTTCCCAATAGTGAGTCATAGCTGAAGGGCTTAGGCATAAAGTAAACAACAACCTCGGCGTAATGATTAGAACTAGAATAGAGGTGTCTGGTTATGGAGCATTTTTAATATTCAAAAAGAACTTCTGGAGTGTTTTCTAAAATGTGCAAATGATAATTTATATACCTATACATAATTACCTACAATTAAAATCAATGAATCAATAAAATACTCCTGAATTTGAATACTTACATCACACACTGTATAATAAGTACACAATAGCACCACCTACAGATTAGTCACACTGATCCAACATGTCTGGTGTCTGCTTGCTGACTGCTGTTTCTGCCGGTTGAAGAAACAGTCAACCAATCAGACTTTGCAGTAGCCTCTGGGTTCATAAATAGCCCTAAGTTCTCTCAGAGCAATGGAGACAGAGCGCCACATCCTGACGGTGAAACGACTGCTAAAGACAGCTCAGGATTTGTACCTTTCTCTGTCGGCCTATAGAGCTACTCCACTGTCTACGCTGACTACAGCCCTGCTTAACTTCTAATGGAGTGATGGCTTTGCTTTGCACACTTGTGTCCCAGCATTCCTCTGCTCACTCCAGATCTTCCTAATAGCACTGTTGTTGCAGTTACAGAGAAATAGTGAATGTTAAAGTATTCAACAAAAGACTCTGTGTAAGGGAGTTAGGTAAGCTCACATCAGGACAGCCAGTGTGGATTACAGACACCAAGACACACACACACACACACACACACACACACACACACACACACACACACACACACACACACACACACACACACACACACACGACAGAGGCTACCATGCAAGGTGCCAACTGCTCATCAGGGTGGATACAGTACTTCCTATCCAAAGCGCTCACACTGATGTCACAGCCATCAGGAGCAGTTACTTATTCGAGGACACTTTGACTGGAATGGTGTTGCCTGAAATCGAACTGGCAACCGTCCAGTTATTAGACAACCCACTCTGTACCTGAGCCATGACAAACATGAACAGAATAACATGTCAGATGTGAACATACTGTATGTATACATTTCCTCTCTTCACATCCAGTACAAATAAAGATTACTTTACCTTCATAACACAGTTCATAACACATGAGAGCAGTGACTCTTACTGTATAAGATGATTCCAGTCTTAGTTAAACATGACTTACCTGTTTCACAGAGTTGTGGTCAAACAGATGCAGTGGACGCTCTCTCTCTGCAGTCTTTTCTGCTCAGCATACTGCTGTGTCCACTCGCTAGGTGTTGCACTGCTCTTTAGTTTTACTTCCTTTCTTTCAACTGTCATTGTGCTGCTGACCCCACCCTCTCATTCCCCCACCCACTAAGTTGATCTAATCCAACCGGCTCAACAGGTGCAGCAGTGCAGGTGTGTATGTCTTTTTAACAGTCTCTCCCCCTCACTGCTTCAGACAGAAATCTACATGTGAAATGACACAAAGAATCTATTGATTAAAAATGAAAATGTGACAAATAAATATTTTGATTAAAAATATGACTAGATTATTTTTATCCTTTTATTGTATTCTGTCCATCTTTCTACACACACTCAGCTCCACACTGATGGGACATGCACACAGGTGTCATTAGACCTCTTCTATAGACTGTGTCTCTCTGCTCATTATAAAAACTTATCATGCATGCACTATATCAATAGTCATAAAACATTATAGATGTGACTTATAGTGTCAGTACAAGTGTCTTGTGGATGCTCTAGACTAGTTATAAACTAGAGGTTGACTGGCTTATAATACATTATGACTTCTTATACTCACCTATACACACACTCCAACATTCAACTGTAATAAGAATTCATAGCATGCCATTACAGTCCATGCAGTGTCATAAAGTATCATTGTATGTGTTCAGTAAAGTGACGTACATTTTGATGTGTCTATATTATTGAATTCATTATCATTTAATTCAACTAAATTCAATTTTATTTATATAGCACCACATCATATTTAGAGTTATCTCATGTCACTTTTCATGCAAAGCAGGTTTAAACATACTCTTTATAATATTATTTACAGAGACCAACAGTTCCACCATGAGCAAGCACTTGGTGACGGTGGTGAGGAATCATTTCCTTTTACCAGGCAGAAATCTCGAGCAGACCCAAGCTCATTGGTGGACAGTTATCCACCACGACTGGTTAAGTTAAAGAGAGAGAGGGGCAGAAGTCCCCCAGCAGTCGAGTCCTATGGCAGCATGACTAAGGGATGACCTGAGCCAGCCCTAACTATAAGCTCTATCAAAAAGTAAAGTCTTAAGTCTTCTCTTAAAAGTGTTGACCGTGTCTGCCTCCCAAACCCACAATGGTAGTTTCTTCCACAGAAAAGAAGCTTGATAGTTGAAAGCTCTGGCTCCCAATCTACTTTTGGAGACTATAGGAACCACAAGGAACCCAGCATCCTGAGAGCGCAGTGTTCTAGAGGGGTAGTAAGGTACTATGAGGTCTTTTAGATATGATGGTGCCTGACCATGAAGAGATTTGTAAGTAAGGAGGAGAATTTTAAATTCTATTCTAGATTTAATAGGGAGCCAATGCAAGTAAGCCAAAACGGGAGAGATGTGATCTCTGATTTTGGTTTCTGTCAGAACACGTGCAGCAGCATTCTGAATTAGCTGCAAAGTCTTAAGAGACTTATTAGAGCAGCCTGATAACAAAGAGTTACAATAGTCCAGCCTAGAAGTAACAAATGCGTGGACTAGTTTTTCTGCATCCGCTTGAGATACAGTGCATCTGATTTTGGCGATGTTACGTAAGTGGAAGAATGCAGTCCTCGAAATTTGTTTTATGTGGACATTAAAGGACAAATTCTGATCAAAAACAACTCCAAGATTCTTTACGGTGGAGCTGGAGGCCATCCCATCTAAAGTAACTAAGTGTCTAGAAAGAGGGTTTCTGAGGTGTTTGAGTCCGAACTTCAGTACTTCTGTACACCAACTCAGACAGCAACGTGCCTTTTAATCTACAGAGAGACCCACACGCACCCAAGCACCAGGCTGGCCGGTTCCCCACCGTTCACCACTGGAGCAGGGTTGTCACTCCCCCACGGATGGTGAGGAGGAGCCCATGCAGCTAGGAAGGGCTCGGCTGACGCATGAAGAGCGATGGAGACGACAGCAGGAGGGCCGATGCCTTTATTGCGGGGAGTTAGGTCATCTCGTCGCTGCCTGCTCAGCCAAGAGGTCCACAGTGGTGTCAGTTCACTGCTTCGAGTCCTGTTCCACGTACCCTCACCACAGTCAAGGTAATGCACCACACCGCCACAGAACTTGAGGCGCTTATAGACTCAGGGGCTGATGAGAGTTTGATGGACTGGGGTTTAGCAGAGGAACTGGGCCTCAAATCCAAACTCTTAATGAAGCCAATCTACGCCAAAGCTCTCAATGTAAAAGAAGTGTTCACCATCACTCACATCTCTGAACCCCTCAAATTGCACATAAATGACAATAGTGAGCACATAAGCTTTTATTTATTCAAGTCACCCTCTCATACACTAATTTTGGGACAGCCATGGCTGTATCGCCACAACCCCCATGTAAACTGGGGAACGGGAAAAATTATGGAGTGGGGGGAGAACTGTGTTAATGACTGCCTCGACATCCTTACTCAGGGGAGGGAAGTAACTGTGGCTAACCTTGTCTCTGCTAATTCTGCCCCAGACTCCAAGTACCCGGACCTGAGCTCCGTGCCGTCCTGCTATCATCCCCTTCGAGAGGGCTTTAGTAAAACTAAAGCCATGGCTCTCCCTCCCTATTGGCCATATGACTGTGCTATTGAACTGATTCCAGGCTCCACCTTTCCCAAGGGCCGCCTGTATTCGGTTTCTGGGCCTGAGAGGGAGGCCATGCGGGAGTACATCAAGACCTCACTGAGGGCGGGGTTGATCTGCCCTTCTTCATCACCAGCAAGTGCCGGCTTTTTCTTTGTGGGCAAAAAGGACGGGTCCCTAGAACCTTCCATAGACTACAGTTCTCTTAATGACATTACTATAAAGAATCGGTACCCAGTTCCTCTCATGTCTTCCGTGTTTGTCCAGCTCCAGCAGGCCAAGGTGTTCACCAAGCTAGACCTTCACAATGCTTACCATCTGATTAGAATAAGAGAGGGGGACGAGTGAAAAACAGGGTTTAATACCCCAAGCGGCCATTATGAGTACCTGATCATGCCTTTCGGATTAACGAATGCACCTGCGGTGTTTCAAGGAATGATAAATGAGGTACTTAGGGACTTTCTCGACCTTTTTGTTTTTGTGTACATTGACGACATTCTCATTTACTCCCCTGACCTGGACACACACCGAGACCATGTAACCCAGGGCCGGTCCTAGCTATGGGCAATGTGGGCGGCCGCCCAGGGCGCCGTCTCCGTGGGGGGCGCACGGACGCCCGAAAATGAAAATAACTCACGTATTTTCGGTACCGCTCATTAAGTTAGCGGAGCTGGCGCCCCCGGAAGCAGGGGGTTGACGAGGCAGAGGGGGGCGCCGGACAGACTGATCGGGGCGCACGGCGCATCCAGGGGCGCACGAGAGGGGGGGTTCGCCCAGGGCGCAAATGTGGCCAGGACCGGCGCTGATGTAACCAGAGTACTAAAAAGACTGTTAGAAAATCTCTACATCAAAGAAGAAAAGAGTGAATTCCATGCAGACACCGTCTCGTTCCTGGGCTTCATTGTAGCTCCTGGAAGAGTGCAGATGGACCCAGCTAAAATTAGGGCTGTCACCGAGTGGCCCACACCTGATAGCCACAAAAACGTTCAGCAGTTCTTCGATTTTGCTAACTTTTACAGGCGGTTCATCAAAGGTTTTAGCGCAATAGCTGCCCCTCTCCATGCTCTTACCTCCTCTCATGTGCATTTCCACTGGACTCCAGAGACCGAGACAGCCTTTCAGACCCTCAAGCGTCGCTTTACCTCGGCCCCCATCCTCACCATGCCAGACCCTCAGCGACAGTTTGTGGTCGAATTAGACACCTCCAACGAAGGGATCGGGGGGGGGGGGGTTCTCTCTCAACGGTCGGAGCAGGATGGTAAAATGCATCCCTGCGTGTTCTTGTCACGGCGGTTGTCTAAAGCAGAGCGCAACTATGATATCGGCAACCAGGAGCTGCTGGCGGTCAAGATCGCCTTGGAGGAGTGGAGACAATGGCTGGAGGGGGCACAGCAACCGTTCATTGTGAAAACTGATCACAAGAACCTTGAGTATATCAAGCAGGCCAAATTCACACCAGGCCAGGTGGGCATTGTTTTTTAACCGTTTTTGCTTTACGTTGTCTTACAGGCCGGGGTCCCGGAATGTCAAACCAGACACCCTGTCACGCATCTATGACCCTGAGACTGCCACCAAGGAACCATTACCCATCCTCCCACTGAACCGTGTGGTTGGAGTGGTTACTTGGCAGATAGAACAAGAGGTGAAGCAAGGGAATGGTGATTCGCCCCCACCTTGTGGTTGCCCAGAGCATCGTTTGTTTGTCCCTGTTGCTCTGCGCCCACACGTATCATTGGTTCATTGGGTCATCTCCGTCTGCCCAGGTCCCTCCGTGTTCACCCCACATTCCACGTTAGTCAGGTTAAGCCCACTAAGGACAGCCCCATAGTCCCCACCACCACTGGGAGCAGTCGATAGAGGTCCATTTTATAAAGTCAGGGGACTGTTAGCTGTACGCAACAGAGGCCTGGGAAAACAGTTTTCAGTGGACTGGGAGGGATACGGGCCAGAGGAGAGACAATGGATCCCACAGAGCTACATAGCCGACCCTTCCCTTATCCAAGATTTCTACAGAGATCATCCTGAGTTGCCTGAGCCGTCAGGAGTCGGCCCTAGAGGGAGGGGTACTGTCATGCGGTGAGGTCAAGCTGGGTTTTTGTCTTGTCATTTCCTGTTTTATTTTAAAAGATAACTCTCATCTTGTTTCAGGTCACTTGCCCTTCCTCATGTGTCACCGGTCTGATTGTCTTCCCCGTCCTGATTGTTTCCACTTCTTCCCCATTACCCTGGGTATATCTTGTCTGCGTCTCCCTTTGTCTTGTGCCAGAGTGTTTCGTTCATTTCGTTCACTCCAGCCGGTCGTTCCCACAGTCCTTGATCTTCCTTGTTTCCACGTAACTTCCACGTAACGTGTGCTTGTTGTTTTTGCCTCCACGTGAGTGATTTTTTTGTTGTAAATTTCATAGTATATGGTTATTGTTTTCTGTTCAGTTTTATAGCGGATTTAGCTTTTGTCCTCCCTTTGTGGAGCGATTTACCTTTTTCCTCTTTGCTTTTTATGTTTTTTCCCTCTTCGAAGTGGTTTTGTTTTGTAGAGTATATTCTTGAATAGTATCTTTACGCTGGTGTAATTTTCCTAGTCTATTCTTTGAGTCACTCAGTGTTGGAGTAAGTTCTACCCAGTTGGTGAAATCTCTGCATCTGAGTCCTCCTTTGAGTCCAGGCCTGACAACAAAATACTTCAGAAGCATCAACGATCATAAAATGTGAGGCTGCTATACTGATATTGTGGTGACATTAGGTGAGACCTGGTGGGTGACGTCAGGAGCAGGACTCCTTAATCACTGATGCCGTGCAGCTGTGAGGGTTGGTGTGGGGAGAGACAGTTTTGATAAGGGCCAGAGATGTGGCGTGGGGGAGAGAGGAGCAACACGTTCGGCGACACGGTACTCTGTTAGCGTGGGAGGGTATCGTTCGCAGTTAGTTAGAGCTGCGGGCGACGAAGACAGGTAGCCAGGGGGAGTTAGTGGTGCATGTGTCAGGAGAGTAGGCCGCTGGCCTCCTGTAGTTAGACCAGGGCCTTCGTAGAGAGTGCCGTGTGGCCATCGCTCCCTGTGCAGCCGCCACAGTGCCCTCCGGATTGCCAGACAGTCCCTGTCCTCGCCGTCCAGCGAAGCCGTTGCCCCGGGTATTTGGACGGCGGCACAAGCGCACAAAGTGCACTTTGTCATTTTTATACGTATTTGTCATTTAGTGAATGTGTGTATAGGTTGACCTATTTTTATATCTTATATGAAGTGGTAGGGTTTCTGGGGCGGAAGTGACGGGTCAGAGGGTGGTCTCATGGATGCCAAATGCTGCAGGTTAGCCATGTGTGGGGTGGTCTGAACTCTGTGTAGCAGGACGGACTCATTGGTCCCGGGCATATTCACCGGTGGCGCAGCCTCGGCCAATCACAAGGGGAGACAGCCACATATAGGCGGGCAGAACGCACCTGTCCCCCTCTTGCTCATAGACATATATATACATAGACGCCGCATTGAGCGGGTTGGTCGTTGGTCACGATACGTCAACGTGTCCGCCATATTGGATAAGGCAGATCTGCCCGTAAACTAATACAAGGAAATGGACTGAACTTCATAAAGCACCTTTCTACAAAGTGCTTTAAGTTAATGCCTCTTATACACCCATTCACACACACACTAATATATCTGGGAAACAAACAGGCACCAAAAACAACGTATGTAACTTTTAAAGTGATGACTATAAATGTTTACTCCTTATGTAAGCACCAAACCAACGTATGTATTTTTCTAATGCTGAGTGTTTACAGCTACTAATGTGTGTAACACTGTTACTGTGATGATAAATTTTGAAATATTTATATTTAACATTTAATCAGTGTCTATAATAACCAGATCCTGAAATGTAGATGTGACATGAGATGACTGAAAATATTTTATATATATATATATATATATATATATATATATATATATATATATATATATATATATATATATATATATATATATATACACATATATTCCTATGTTCCTTGAGGTTGCATAAAAAAAAAAAAAGTTGTTCTACAGGTTCATTCTGATATTTTAGTTTTTGTCACCGACTTTTACAATCCTTGATCTGTTCCTGTGTTGATCTGGCTGTAGAGACACAGTCCACTGCTTCAGTCAGCTGTCTCCATAACTCCATAATCTGTGACTGACTCTCATAAACTTTAGGCTTCATAGCCCCCAGACTATACTAATACTTCAGAGGTTGTAGGGATTTGTGACGATGGTTTCTCCAGTTTATTTGTTCAATTTAAAGTGAGGGGAATATGATTTTGTGGATTTTCAAGTCTAAATTTAAAAAAAAAATCTGATGAGTCATTTCATCATGTTCACCAATAGTCAAATGGAGCAAGGTGCAAACTGAGCTCATGATGAACTAAACATTTCAAATGTCGATATATCGACCCACAAGGCCTTACTCTTAAGTAGTCCACGTCTGTGATTCATAGCCAAAACAAGTTTTTTTTCCTATTTTAGCAACAACTTTATTACTGCTGGTCGAGCTGTCAAACCTGCAGCTCAAAGGTGAATCAGACACTTCCTTACTTTGCGAGTGTTGAGCTGTTGTTTCAAAGAAACCTGTCTTCTGCTTCTGTAGTGGTTTTCAGCCTGCCAGACCTCTTCCTGTCAGAGTTTCTTCCACTTTCTGCTTTTTTGATGGTGTAAGAGAAGCTCGGCCATCCGTGAGGAGCTCAGAGTAGAACCGCTGCTCCTCCGCATCGAGAGGAACCAGTTGAGGTGGCTCGGGCATCTCGTGAGGATGCCTCCTGGACGTCTCCCTGGTGAGATGTTCTGGGCACGTCCCTCCGGGAGGCGGCCCTGGGGAAGACCCAGGACACGCTGGAGGGACTACGTCTCTCGGCTGGCCTGGGAACGCCTTGGGGTCCCCCTGGGAGAGTTGGCAGAAGTGGCTGGGGAGAGGGAAGTCTGGGTCTTGCTGCTGAAGCTGCTGCCCCCGCGACCCGAACATGGATAAGCGGAAGAAAACGAACGAACGATAGGTTCTGGTTCCTTGGCAACAGGCTCGGGGTCATATATTCGGGACAGAGCATCAGGCTTGTTGTTCTGGGACCCCGGCCTGTAAGAGAGGGAAAACAAGAAACGGTTAAAGAACAGTGACCCCCTGGCCTGGCGTGAGTTCAGTCTTTTTACCTTTCTTAGGTACTCAAGGTTCATGTGATCAGTCCAGACGATGAATGGCACCTCTGACCCCTCCAGCTAGTGCCTCCACTCTTCCAATGCTACCTTGACTGCGAGGAGCTCTCGGTTGCCAACGTCATAGTTCCTTTCCGCCTTGGTCAGTCGCCTGGACAGGAATGCACAGGGGTGCATCTTGCCATCCTGCTCCGCCCGCTGGGACAGCACTGCTCTGACCCCTTCGTTAGAGGCGTCCACCTCCACCACGAACTGGCGTCGAGGATCTGGCATCGTGAGGATGGGTGCGGTGGTGAACCGGGTCTTGAGATCGTTGAAGGCTGTTTCGGCCTCTGGAGTCCACTGGAACTGGGTCTTGGTCAAGGTCAGGGCATGTAGGGGGGCCGCGATGGAACTGAAGCCTCTGATAAACTACCTGTAAAAGTTGGCAAATCCTAGGAATTGCTGTACCTTTTTGCGGTTATCAGGGGTTGGCCAATCGACAACCGCTTTAATCTTAGCCGGGTCCATCTGAACCCTTCCAGGGGCTACAATGAAGCCCAGGAAGGAGATGGTGGTGGCATGGAACTCGCTTTTTTTGGCTTTAACGTATAACTGGTTGTTGAGTAAACGGCGGAGTACCAGGTTTACATGGCGTTTGTGGGTCTCTAGGTCCAAGGAATGAATTAATATGTCGTCCAAATATACGAAAACAAAATGATCAAGAAAATCCCTGAGAACCTCATTAATTATATTTTGGAAAACAGTGGGTGCGTTAGTAAGTCCAAAAGGCATGACCAGATATTCATAATGGCCTGTAGGCGTGTTGAACCCGGTTTTCCACTCATCCCCCTGTCTGATTCTGATCAAATGATATGCATTTCTGAGGTCGAGCTTGGTGAAAATGTTTGCCTGTTGTAACTGATCAAAAACAGAGTTCATAAGCGGCAAGGGGTATCTATTCTTGACCGTGATTTCATTCAGAGGACTATAGTCTATACATGGTCGTAAGGACCCATCTTTTTTCCCGACGAAAAAGAAGCCTGCTCCCGCTGCGGATGATGAGGGTCTAATCAATCCTGCCTTCAGGGAGGAGTCAATATATTCTTTCATGGCCTCTTTCTCTGGCCCTGAGATGGAGTATAAACGGCCCTTAGGAATCGGAGCGCCGGGAATGAGATCGATGGGACAGTCGTATGGTCGGTGGGGTGGTAGGGAGGTGGCTTTAACCTTGCTAAAACCCTCTCCAAGGTGATGGTAATCGGTGGGTACTGAGCTCAGGTCCAGGGTCTGGGATTCTGTAGGGGGAACAGATACATGGTTAATCTCAGTGATAGGTTTCTGCTGATCTTCATTCTCATCCCTGTGGTTAGTACCGCTCTCCCTCTACCCCTGAATGTGGCCAGATCTCCAATCCACTACTGGGTTGTGCTGCACGAGCCAGGGAAACCCTAGCACAATAGGGTGAGATAGAGAGTCACATAGGAAAAAGACCATAGTTTCTTCATGTCCCTGAATTTCCCATTTTACGGGTGCGCTGCTGTGCGTGATGGAGAATAGGTCCTGACCGTTAAGAGCCTTGGCCCTCATGGCCTGGTAAATGCGATTGGTAGGTATCTTGAGTTCATGGGCCAATTTCCAGTCCATAAAGCTCTCGTCTGCGCCAGAGTCTATGAGAACCCCTACCATCTTGGTAGAGGTCCGATAAGTCACTTGGCCCTGGATCTGACAACGTGAGGGTTTGAGCGAGTGCTGCAGACTCACATCGGGTCTCTTGGTGGGACAGGACGCCACTCGGTAAGTCATCTCTCCGCAGTAAAAACATCTGCCCTCCTGTTGTCGTCGCCGTCGCTCCTCTGGGGCCAGCCGTGCTCTCCCCAGCTCCATGGGTTCTGTGGGGGGAACCTGTGTGGGTGGTGAAGCGGAGACCGTCCGCGGTTGTCCCAGTCCCAGGTCTCTCTCAGGTCTGTTAGCCCATGGACTTCTTACCTGGGGCTGTCGTAATTCCTGCACCCTGTTGTCGGTACAGATTGCAAGGGCTATGAGCGCCTCTAGGGTGGTGGGTAAATCTAAGGGGATCAAAAGTTTCTGAATCCGCGCCGACAACCCCTTCAAAAACATGTCATATAATGCCGTATCGTTCCAGCCACTCCCTGCCGCCAACGTGCGAAAACGAATGGCGTGATTACTCAGTGTCTTGGCCTTGGACCAGGTAGCTCAGCTCCCTAACTTTCTCTCGATCGGAGGAGACGGGATTGAAAGTCTGCAGCAGTGCCAACCTGAAGTCCTCAAACATCGAGCAGATAGTGGTTTGTCTGGATCATTCAGCAGTAGCCCAGGACCTCGCCCTCCTGGTGAGGTGAGAAACGACGAAAGCCACTTTCGCTCGATCTGTGGGGAAGGCCTGAGGAAAGAGCTCAAAGTGAATATCACAGGTCGTGAGGAAAGGTCGACAGAGACCAGGTTCTCCGGAGTACGGCTCCGGAGGTGCCAGGCGAGGTCCAACTGATGGTGTGCGGGGTTCGGGGCTAGGAGCTGCAGCGGCGGTGTCCACGGAAGCTCGGGGCTGAATGGCTGTTGTTCGCAGCTGCGCGGTTAACTCCGTGATCTGGCTCGTTAGGAGTGTCAGGTGCCCTGCCACGGCTGCCTGAAACTCCTCCTGGCGAGAAAGCCGAGCCTCTTGGGCCTGAATGGCAGCAGCCAAACCTTTTTCCGCTGAGTCCATTCTGGCCGAAGTGTACTGTCAGGCCCAGAACAAAGCGGCAGACTCAGACGCGGAATTGGCAGGTTTGGAGGAAACTTTATTTGTTCCCAAGTTGCTGAACACAGTCTACAAAAATTACAACAAAAAGGCTACTCTGATCAGCACTCTAACTATAACTAAAAACTCTGCTACACTCACTGGAAAAAGACAACACTAAACTAGAAAGAAAAACGCTTCACCAAAATGGGAAGGAAAACTAAGAAGATTATCAAACAAAAACACTTACTCAAAATGAGGAGGAAACAGAACTATTTAAAGCTACAACCTAATCTCCTAAACTGGCTAAAAAACAAAAACGATCCCGAAGGATGAAAAACCTAATCAAAAGAAAAGACAATTAAACAGAAAACGATCCCGTAGGATGAAAACAGGCTACAAAATACTATCTACTCTGAAACTTAAGGCTATGAAACTTACTAGACAAGAACGTGAAACAGGCATGGAAACAAGGAACGGCTTGGGTGCGACGAACAGAACGAACGAAGACACTTCGGCACGGGACAAGGTGAAACACAGACTATATATACACATGAGGGAAATGGGGAACAGGTGGAAACAATCAGGGCGGGGAAGACAATCAGACTGGTGACACATGAGGAAGGGCAAGTGACCTGAAACGAGAGGAGAGTTAACTTTCAAAATAAAACAGGAAATGACAAGACATAACAAAACCCCAGCTTGACATCCCCACGGTGTGACACAGATAGGGTTTTTCCCTCACCATATTTGGCTTTGATTGTCCATTTCATCATGTTGTTACTGTTATGACTGGTCATATTTGTTTGTAGTCTGTTTATGTTTCTTTGTGTGCCCTGTGCTTGTGTCTGCTATTTGATATGCAAATAGGATGTGCCATCCCCAGGAGGCGATTAGTGAAGTAATTTTCCGCTCCTGGCCTGTGATTGGCTGTACCTGAAAGCCCCAAAGATAAAACGAGCCAAGATGGCGGCTGCCAGGTGGACACCACTTCCTCATCCTCCTCCTTTCCCAACTAGCGCCACATGTCCTGTTGTAAAACTGTTTGTATGACCTTAGAAGTAGCTTTTTGTTTGAAGAGTAGGGATGGACTGCCATTTTGTTTGATCGTGTTTTCTCCTGTTTTTGTTAGTTTAGGGAGGTAAGTTTATTGTGATTTTGATTTTCTGAGCAAAGAGATTTATTTTCAAGAGAGGTTTGTTTTGGTTGTTGTTTTGGCCTGGGTCCACCCTGAAGTTGATACCTTAGTTATAGTGTTTTGAGAATTTGACTTTTGTATCAATAAACTTTTTTTCGTTTGTACATAAAACCTGTGTAAGTGGCTACTTGGGACTCGGGGAAGATTGAGGCACCTATTTCTTGTTATACTCTAGGCCCCTAGACTGGGGCTCCTGTGGGTGTAGAGCAGAAGTGTGAAATTGTGTCCGTTAATATGACTGACACATTGGAATTGCTGTGTGTTTTAGTGAAACGGAATGTAGGTCCAGTGTGCTATTTTGTTGTTCCCAAGTGTGCGTGCAGCGTGCTGACTCACTAGCCTTGAACCTCGAAGTTCTTTCACACGCGACACGTACACAAAATAAAGGTCTTGAATCCTTCTTTGTGGTTTGTATTTTTTACTGAAATTTAAAACAATACAAAACAAAAGATGAATTCCTAACAGCTAAATTATCCTGATGTGCCGTGACGGTCAAAAGACTGTGATGCTTCCATGGCTCGAGGCTTCTAGCTGTCCTTCATGCGCCCTCACGCTTTTATATTAACCTCAACAGCCAATCATATTGCATCACATTATAGCATGTGCACATGAATATTCTTATCTTATCTATTATCTGAACATCAACTCAAAATTCTTCAACAAATATTAATATCTTAATATAGTATTAAATCTAAATGTACAAATATGCACAAAACCTACAAAACATAAAAATGGCTCTAACACCAAGGTTTATGGATTTGGGCCTGGGTTAAGATTTTTTTATTAGCAGGTGGGGTGAGAGTTGGTGAAAATAGACCGATTGGAAGGGGTGGTGACTGCAATGGAGTGGTTTTGGTTCTGTTGGGGGGGATGGGGGAGAGGTCTGGCTGGTCCGTAGTGATTGTTTTCTTTAATTTAAACTGTCTGAGAGGCTGTGGGGTTGAGGTTTGTGGTTGTGTAGGGACCTGTTTCGGTTCCTTGGATGATTGGGGGGCTGGAGGGGGTTGGGAAACGGGTTTCTGTGTATGTGGAGGTTCCTGTGTGTGTAGCTGTAGTGTGGTTTGACTCCGGGGAATAATTGGTCCAGTGCAAGGTTGGGTCTGGGGAGAGGTTTTAACAGCCCTGTAAATTGGATGTCTGTGTGTGAAAAAAGAGGCTTAGGGTGTCTGGATGGGTGTTTGTGAGTGTGTTGGAGTGGGAAGGAGAGGTGTCCTGGTCTCTGCTGCTTATTATACTTTGTTATGTGCTCTGATATTGTGGTGCATTGGTCTAAAGACAGCAGAGTCGTTTTTTGAGGGACTGGTAAGGGAGGGAACTCATCCTCATCCGAGCATTCCGGGATGGGGGAGAGAGAGTAGCCCAACCTCAACCTGGTTTTGAATGGTGGTGGAGGTTTACCCCTTAACCTAACCCAAACCCTTACCCTACCTTAGCCCTAACCCTATCATGAGGGGTGATGATTCCTTCATTTACCCCTTAACCTAAGCCTAACCCACACCTAGCTTATTCACCCCTTAACCTGACCCTAACCCTAACCCTAAGTCAGCTGCAGAAATGTTTGAAAAATACCTTTAATAACATGATTTTCCGCTTTTTGTGCCCCTGGGAGACCGACCTCTCTGTCTGTCTGGATGTCTGTAACAATGATTATTACTACTGCTGCTGGTGCTGCTTCTGCTGCTGTTACTACTGTTACTACTGAGGTGTCTGAACACAGATGTAAAGTCACATACCAATACTAATGCTGTTGTAGACATGTGGTTTATTTGAAGATAATTTCTTAGGTATTGGGTTGCTATCCTTGCCATGCCTAGGTCAGAGGTTATTGGAGTAGGGGGTTAAAGGGCCGCCAGCTCGACGCCACTTCCAGATGTTGAGTTAAAACAAAGTTTCCTTTAGATGGATCGAGGAGGAGACAGGTTATAGGTTAAATCTTTAGGTGGACTTGGTCTGTGGGAAAGGAGTTTGTTTATACATCTGGTTCTCTGACTCAAGTTTCTTCATTGTATGGTGTGGGGCTTTAAACCACCTATTTAAGGGCTTGTCCTGAATAGGTCGGGAGAGTCTCTCATCATTCGGCTAGGAGCTCTCCAAGTAGTTCAAGTAGTTTTACTTGCTACGATGACTAAGACAGTGTCGATGGCGTTTCTCTTCAAACATCATCACCACCGAATACACCACACTACTACTGCTACTACTACAACTACTACTATTGACTCACTAACTCAGTCAGTCAGTCAGTCAGTCAGTTGCTCACTCACTCACTCACACACTCACTCACATGCGGGGTGCCCCTCGAGATAACCCTGAGATGATCGCTGGCCCTCGTGGCGGTGATGTCTCATTCGAATGTCTATCAACTTTCAATGGTACTTTCTGTGCCTACCATGGGTAACGGGGAATCAGGGTTCAATTACGGAAAGGGAGCCTAAGAAACGGCTACCACATCCAAGGAAGGCAGGAAGCACGCAAATTACCCACTCCTGACTCTGTGAGGTAGTGAGGAAAAAAATAACAATACAGGACTCTTTCAAGGCCCTGTAATTGTAATGAGTACACTTGGAAATCCTTTAACGGGAATCAATTGGAGGGCAAGTCTGGTGCCAGCAGCCGTGGTAATTCCAGCTCCAGCAGTTAAAAAGCTCGTAGTTGGATCTTGGGATGGAGCTGACGGTCCACCGCGAGGCGTATGGGGTGCCGTTTGTAAAGCGTCTCGCTCTGAAAATAACAGCAACATTTTGTCACATTTAGCTAAAAACAATGTTTAAAAAACTGGTTTGAATTTTTGAGAGTCACTTTTTTGCACATTTAGAACAATATTTGTGAACTTAGAGATATTTTAAATATTTAAATCCAAATGTTAAATGTAAAATCTAAATGCTAAATCTAAATCTAAATGTTCAATATAAATCTAAATGTTAAATATAAATATAAATGTTAAATATAAATGTTAAATATAAATCTAAATCTAAATGTTGAAGCTAAATGTTAAATATATATCTAAATGTTAAATATAAATATAAATGTTGAAGCTAAATGTTAAATATATATCTAAATGTTAAATCTAAATCTAAATGTTGAAGCTAAATGTTTCGGGTGAAACTAAATATTTAGCTAAAATGCAAATTCAAATGCCGGTAACCGGAAGTGCAAAAATAAAAGCTCGAGGAGGTCAGAGCGTGTTTATAGTGGCAAATAACGAATAAAACCCATCTTATCCGGGGAAATGGACTCTTGGACATGGATTATCGTGATAATAACTACCAAGATGAACAAACACGTTTGGAGAAACTTTATTTGAAGAGTACTTTGAGTTTTTAGTGTCACTTTTATGAAGGGTGCGGACATGATCTGTAGCCACTAAAGCCAGACACAAGGGGGCGCACTTTGACTGAGCTGTCATTTTCGCGGTTTTGGATCGTCTACATCCGCCCGCCTTCACCCCGGTAAACTCTACTGTCACATACCTCTGCAAACATGTCGACAAATGAGTCAACTTTAGCGGAGAACATCGGCAGAGCCGTTCTGGCGGCGATACAGGACTTTTCTGCGGCAAGGGCAACGGCAACGGCAACCGCCACAGGGCCAAACTCGGTAAGTTTGTTTTACAGACCACGTAGCATTGGATTCTTGTCAAGGCTAACTGAACGAAACTAGCTAACGGTAGCCAGTAGAGATTTGCTGCTAGCACCAATGCACTTTATGTGTAGCACATATGTTTCTATAGAAGGTACCAGAGTGCATGCTGTAAAATGCATGCTTTGTTTCTACATGTTCCTGTTTTTTTTGGTCTTTGCCAATCACATTGTGTTTTTCTGACTGCTGTCCGTTTAAACATTTAAAAACACATGAAAGTTAATGTTGCTAATATTTTGCTAATGTCTCTTCAGGCTCCCACCAGCTACAATACACCTGGGCCAGCCACAGCCACCACCTCCACTGGGACGTCATACCGCTCGGTATACTTTCATACTCATGTAACCTAGCTGGCTGTTTGTTTGTTTACAACACCAGTATTTTGATTTATTAATAAACTACCTGGTAATCGATCAGTAGTATAGAGACCCCATGATGGATTGATGATGCTATCAGTTAGTTGGTTTGCATCTACACTTTGCATTCACTATGAACTAAAAACGTATTGCTCTCTTGTAATGCACAGGTGTCTGTGTGTTTTCATTGATTTCAAGTTCCTCTTCCATCTGTTCCTCAAAGGCCTTCTACACACTCACGTTTTGTGAGAAGAACCAAAGCCTGCAAACACTATACAGGAGATGTTTTGTGCTTGCCTTTTTCTTCAGCTTTAACATTTCGCATTCCCAGGGGAGACTCGAGAGCAAATTTGGCACAAGATGGCCTTATTGGGAAGATCTCCTTTACATCGGACTGGTCTGAAACACAACTGAAAGAAGAAATGACCTCAATTTTTAGAAGAACATTTGCATTGCCTATGGACCATTCATTCCAATTTGAATATTTGAGTACGGTCAAGGGATGCAAAAGACTAATGAAGCCAAACGTATCAAGCAGTTTTCTGTGGGGTGGAAAGGAAGTTGCCTCGATTAGTTCAGCCACGTGTCTGTATATAATGGCATTAATAAACAAACCTGTACAGGTAAACGGTTTATATGACAGTACATAGTTTCAGTTATGGACAACATTCAATGTATTAGAAGCAAAAATATGTATCTTGCATTTTCTGCTTCTTTGCATAAATGACATAGCAGGTTAATTTTTAACTAGTGTTAAATACTTCTGCATTACCACTGATTTGATGTATTATATATCACACATAACATGTTTTTTTTTCCAGGAGGAACCTGAGGAACTCTCCGATAGTGACTTTGAAAGTCCTGTGTGCCGGAGAAGAAGAGGTGGGTCTGAGAATTTGAAATGTTGTTTCGCAACAGGTTGTAGGCAAAGTCAACAGTTATTTTCTCACTGCAATAACTATCATTTATTTATTAAAAAATGTAGCAGACAATGAGCAGACACTCCTCTGCTGTCATCCACAGTTTCTCACTGAACACCTGAACCTTATCATGCATCTATGTACTGTATATGGAGGGGGCACAGTAATATAGTTTCTACATCAGCCTACACACAAACTTTTCAGGATTTGTAAATTTGTCATCCTTGCAGGCAGCTATACATTTCCATGAATGTTTTCAGCCAATAAGGGCAATATTAATAACTTAATATTACTTCAAGACAAAATGGTGTTTGGAGACCAGACTCATTTCTGATCTTTTGTGGTGAAAATGACCATGTATTGTGATGTTCATCAGTCATGAAGTGTGCAAACCACAACACTCCAGACGTGTAGTGTGAACAGTGCAGTGATCTTAAGACTTTGAAAGTCATGTCGTGTGACCAAAGCTTAACGTTAATGCCAACCTGACAAAATTTAAGCACCAGTTTGTTTTTTGTTTTGTCAACCTCAATTGGATCACTGTAAGCAACCTGTAAACTGTATTTGGATTGGATGTCTTGATTCATCTACCTACAAGTCATTATAAGAGGTGTAGACTGAGCTTAGTAGCACAATTCAGTCATTTGTACTGAAAGGGAGAAGCAACTCTCAAACCTAGCTCATCTCATTCAGTTTTGCTTCAAACTAAATCCTTAAAGGTTGTCTTTTAAAGGAAACACTTAAAAGAAGGAATTAGGCTTACGTTGCACTTATATAACATGAGATTAACATCATTACAAAAATATTTCCTCCTTTTCTTTATGCAGTGTCTTCCCTACCGAGGGACAATGAGGCCAGATGTCAGGAGACAGAGAGCAGCACTCAAGAGAGTCAAAATCAGGGCCAGGCAGGGGACCCGAGACAATTGTTTTCTTATAATGTGGCAGAATTTGTGTAAGATATTGTTTGGGCTTCATAGAAATACAGCAGTGTAGATGTTGGTCTATTTACATTATGAACCTCTGATATAAGTGTCTCTCTACCTCCATCTCCCTCTCTCTTTCTCTGCCTGTCCTTCTCTCTCTCGCTGGGCTTACTGCTGAATTTTCTGTTGTCCCTGTTTATCTTCATTTGCTCAGCCCTGTTTATCTGGAGGAAGATGAGGCTCTTAGCGTAGTCTACTAGACGAGTGTGATGGGCCTGCTGTTAATATTTTTAGGTAAGCAAGTATTTTTTTATTACGGTAAATATCTTGTTTACACCAGTATAAACATTGCAAACAAAATGGAACAGTTATATCATCATGCACTGCAGGTGATAGTGGAGTAAATGCACAGATAGTCAAAGGTCTGTTTATCTTTGGCATTGTCTTTTTTAATATAGGTCATCTGAAATGCTGAGCAAAGAAGAAATTGCAGGCCTTCTACAAGCTCACAGTGAGAGAGTTATTACATCGGGAACAAGACAGATCTATATCAGTCGAACCAATGTTTGGACAACAGCCTTACGTGTGTTTAAGAGACCCAGTTTTGCAGAAAGCTGTGACATGCTCTATGTCACATTCGCAAGCGATGAACATGATGCTGTGGAAGATGCTGCTGACCTTGGAGGTCCCAGACGAGAGTTTTTCCGATTACTGGTGAAGGCTATCTTCCAAGACAGTGGAGCTTTTGAAGGTTCTTTATAAATATATATATTTTGTGGTTACCTGGCCACAAATATTGGTTTGGAAATGCCGGAGTACATAATACACAATGCGCTGTTGATTTATTTAATCTTTCAGGTACACCAAATGGATGTTCACCAAGACTGAACATTCTCCACTTGCAAAATGGACTGTATCGAACCATTGGCAGGATGATGTCTACAATAATAATACAAGGGGGTGAACCACCTGCATTCCTGTCCCCGAGTGTAGTGGACTACATTGTGTCTGGGGACATCCTTCAGGTTCATGTGACACCTGACGATATAGGTGACCCTGATTTAAGGGAGAACCTCAAAAAGGTAATGTGCAATATTCTGATCTGAAGACTATTGTAGTAAGCCTTTGCTTTTTATGACAATTCCACAGCAGTACAGTTACTTTTATTTTGGTGGAATGCATTATCAAAGTAATTTTGGTTTCATATTACCAAATAACTAAAAATTCCAACTTTTTTTGTCATATGTAAGTAACTAAGTGTAAGTGAGTGAAATACACAGTCTACATAGAACTTCTGTAAATGTTGATTAAATGCAGTCATTTGAGAAAATAAGATTTTAAAGATTTGTCTGACATTTAGGTTCAACAGGCAACCTTGCAGGATGATTTGGAGAAAGCAGTCAGCTGCTGTGACTCATGGCGATATCAAGTTGAGGGTCTTCCAGTCGTAGTCACCATGGCCAACAGAGATGCGTTTGTGAAAAATGCAGTTCTATACCATACAGTTGTGCAACGGCAGAGCTGTCTTGATCAACTTATTGATGGCTTGTCCCACTATGGAGTAAGATTTACCTCACAGATGTATCATATTTGCTCTGTGTTGTGGTGAAACTACTAAAAAATTGCAATGTTTAACCATAACTTTCTCATTTTATGGCCTTTTATTTCTGGTGTTGAATTTCCCTCCAGGTTTTATCACTCCTGAGAGAGAACCCCAGCTTGCGTGTGCTGCTTGACATACCAGAAGAGGACAAAGGTCTAGCAGCTGATTTTGTAGCTGGTATTCTCAAACCAAGCTACTCTGTACTGGGGAGCAACAGAAGAGCTAGGGAGGAGTTGATGGTGGTAAAATTTAGGGAGTTTCTCCAATGTGTTGAAAGTAAGTTTGTATTTGTAATTCAGTATATTATACAATAAGGCAATCCAGGAAGT
Organism: Collichthys lucidus; assembly: GCA_004119915.2. NCBI lineage: Eukaryota > Metazoa > Chordata > Actinopteri > Sciaenidae > Collichthys > Collichthys lucidus. The sequence goes on from CM014080.1 coordinate 40,043,570, forward strand.
TTACAGAACTCATGAAGAACTCATCTTCACAACTCATGAAGCTCTGCCTATCCAATGTTTATGTACCATGTAACAAGAATACAGTTGTTATCTAATTGCTTGTAAGAAAAACATTGCTTTTTCACCAAAATACCTATACAGTAATCTCTTAGTCACTCAATTCACTCAGTCATTGATTCAGTCTTTCTTAAACCTGAGTATTTCCCAGTCCCCAAGTCAACACTGGTTTCCTTTTGCTTTTAGATAAAGAGCTGAGAGACACATATGGGGACAGGACTCTAACGAAGGATGAGGAGGCATTCCTGAACACTTTGAGCCCTGGTCACATCCTGGCGTTTGCTACAGGGAGCAGCAAAGTCCCAGCCATTGGTTTTCATCCAACTCCTAAATTCATATTTATTCATGATGAAGACAGACATCTTCCCAATGCACACACTTGTGCAAATGAGCTTCACCTTTTTGTGAACGCAACAACAATGGCTGATGATGATGAATTTAACTACTGCTTCCTAGTAGCACTAATGAATGGATCTTTATTCAGCACCATTTAAACAAATGTCAGGATTTCACTCTTTAGTTTTGGATATGTGGTGCCATGACTAATTTTGGTGCCTAAAACAAAGTATTGTGTTTTGAGGCGTTTAACAGCTATCATTAAAAATACAAGTAAAGACTTATTTTTTACAAGCACAAGTGGAGCATAAATGTGCTTTCCAAGTTTTGATTTTTACTGTAAATCTACTAATAATTTACTGAAATCAGTTAATTTGTAAAAGAACCCCTGCAGTGTGATACACCACTGTTTAGTGTAGGGCTCTCCATGTTTGTCAAACCAGGCTGCTGTGGTGTTCTGTGTACCCTCTGCCCCTCTTGGTCACAACCCTAAAACTTTCCACTACAGCCCAGTGGTTGATTGTGTCCACGTGTAAGTGTATTTCACAGAGGAGGTCAAATTTTCTGTTAAGAGCTCATTTGCAATAAAAATGCAACAATATGTGATGTACACAGTATGTGAACAAATCTTTCACTTCCTGATTTCTGTAAATCAACAACCAGCCATATGCAATCAGTATAGCCTAATTATAAATAATTAAAAAGAAAAAAGTAGCTGTACTTGAACAAGAGTTTTTGACTGTTCCAAAACTATATTCCTGTTTGTGGATGTTAATTAAAAGTGTTTACTTTGACGACTGTATCTGACCCTTCTTTATACTGTAAGATGTAGACCAGCCCGTTTTTTAAAGAGTGAGGTGCGTCTCCCTTGGGGGGCGCCAGAGGACTTCAGGGGATGCGCGGCGCGGGAAAAATAAAAATCTTACAAAGATATGTCTCATCACTGTGCGATGAAAACCTGGAAAGCTAGGCCCCAAGGAGTTGCTGTTTAGTGCAAAAGTTCTATTTCAGCGTAAAGAAAACGCTGCTAATGTTTCTTGCTATGTTTCTTGCTATGTCTCTGCTTTAATTGGATCAGTCACGAAGCTCCGGGTTGTTACATAAAGACAAAGAGGCTGACAGTGAAGTGAGACCTCTTGGGGCGATATACTACCTTTGGGTTTACTTCATTCTGGATCGTCATTGGTGGGTCAAAGGTGAATGTGGGCGGTACTAATCGATTCTCCTGACTCTGATTGGTCGATTCGGTGTAATCAAAATCCACCAATTAGGACATCCTCAGCAGCACCGCTAGCTGCTACATATTATCTTAATACCGCTTGTTTCAAACATCCCGTCGTATTAAAACAAGTCTTCTTTTCTGCTCTCGCAGTCCTCGCTGAACAACTTTTATATTATCTTAAGTCATCTTTTTATCTTTCTTTTATAGTTTCACTCCAATTTAATGTTGTCACCCTGACCCGTATGTTAACACTCGAGTACAACACATAAAGAGAGCAGTACATACACAAAGATTGTTTAAAAAATATATTTTTTTAATGTAGCACATTCACAAATAAAGATATTTAAAATGTCTTACAAATATGTTTTTTTACAAAGATGTTTAAAAAAAAAAGTAAATACACACACACACAAATAGTTGCTTTTGAGTTCCCTTACGGGAGGCCCACTATCCCACACTTTAAAGACTAATGTTACCCAGTTTACCATGTTATGCTAAGATCACACATTTACAAGTTTATCAAAAATAAACTGTTGTGTTCTCTGAAACAATGTTTTGCCATTGTTGTTGTCATTTTGAAGAGGGTTAATGGCATCATTCAGTTCTTGCAAATCCCTGTCATTTAATGGGGAAAATCCTCTTTGAGGGTTTGGTGAGGAACAAAAAACTACGCCTGCCATTGGGTGTGCTGCGTTGTGAAGATTAGGCAAATCATTGTCCAGAGTAAAAAGCTGAACTGGTGTTCTATTTCCTTCAGATGACACAGAGTGATTGTTAAATCCAGCTTTGAATTCCTCCAAAGTGCGGTTTATTCTGGGTAGAAAGACATAATGAAGACAAAATAGGTCCTGTTGCATTGTCTATGTCTAGGATACCCAGGGATTCCAGTTCATAAAAAATGGGTCCATAAATATGGCTGCAGTTCTTCTTCATAATATTCACTCGGTGTCTCGCTATGGGATGCAGCCTCCTGCAGCCCTGATAGAAGCAGAACCCAGTAGTCCCAGCGCGTCTCAGTCCAGGCCACGGGCAGGGTGATGGTGACCCTCGTCATTCAGGAGCGAGCGAGATGGAGCCCGGAGCCGGCTGGCACAGAAAATCTCCTGCCTTGACCGCAGTCCCGCCGCCGCCACCGGCCGCCGCGGCCTCAGTCCCCCAGGCGAGGAAGAAGAAAAGAGCGGCCTGACAGCCTTCCTCTCTTCGGGTGGAGCGTCCTGCTGTTCCCCGTTATGCAGGCCCACCGTTCTGGCTTTTTTGTGTGCGTCCCACGCCGCCGCTGCCCACCCCGGAGCCGGTACACGGGAGGAGAGACATCGCCTCGGAGGCTGCTGCGCCCCGAGCAAAATGTCCGCAAGCACACACATACACACATGTCCGTGTGAAAATAAAAAGAAATCTGTCACAGCCAGGCCACGAGCCGAGGGTGCAGATAGCAAAAAAAGCCAAAATGAACAAAAATACCCTGTCTATAAGCAGTGTGGCCACCAAGCCCTCTGCGGCTCTGCCCCCGAGATGGGCATCTCCATCCCCGGGGAGCAGAGCAACAGGCTCCGCCGCTCCTGCGGCGATGCCCAGGGGTTATTTCCCAGCTCTACCGCAAGGGGGCGCCACAGCACCGCTGTCGGGACCTCCCGTGATGGAGCAGGGGCTGCAATGCGCTTCTCCTCTTTCTCTCAAGTGGGAGAATTGGAAAGCAACCGCAGCTTCACCGTGTGTTACGCACGATTTCTCGGGGATACCGGCTCCAATTCGCCGCTGCCCCTCCCCGTTTCTCCGGCGTAATACAGTCACGAGCACAGGGAGAATTAGCTCGAATCTTACAGGAGGAAATCCTCTCTCTGTTAGAAAAAAGAGCCATTTCTGTCGTATCTCCCGAACAGAGTCTGTCAGGTTTTTACTCCAGATATTTCCTCGTTCCCAAACGGGGGGGAAGAGGAATCCGCCCTATTCTGGACCTGCGGGCCCTGAACAAGTTTCTTCGGAAATACAAATTCAGGATGCTGACACATGCGGCACTGTTGCGTCTAGTAAGACCGAACGATTGGTTTTCGTCCGTGGATCTGAAAGACGCGTATTTCCACATTCCCATTTACCCCCCTCACAGACGATATCTCCGATTCGCCTTTCGGGGGGTGTGCTACGAATATCGTGTGCTCCCATTCGGCCTGTCTCTCAGCCCGAGGGTTTTCATACGGTGCACAGAGGCCGCCGTGGCCCCGCTCAGACGCCGGGGCATACGGCTGGCCACATATTTGGACGACTGGCTCCTGCTGGCGCAGTCAGAACAGGAGGCCAGGGTTCACACACGCATTGTCACGGAACACCTAATAAATTTGGGGTTTGTGATAAATATGGAGAAGAGCCAACTCTCTCCGACGCAGGAGATATGCTTTCTAGGATTATCCCTGCGCTCCGTGCCATTCACTGCTCGCCTCTCGGAGGAGAGAGTGAAAGCTTTCAAAGCGTGCCTCGCGCGCTTCCGTCGACGCAGGTCTGTCCAGTTCAGATTGTGTCTCCTGCTGCTCGGTCTGATGGCTTCAGCCATCCTCGTGACCCGCCTCGGTCGTCTTCACATGCGGGAATTTCAGCGCTGGGTCGCTTCGCTCAGGCTGGATCCCGTGCGTCATGGCCCACGGTGGATAACGGTCACAGCAGACTGCGTGACGGCTCTGCGCCACGGGCGGGCCCCATCCTTCCTGACTCAGGGGGTGTCCATGGGCACTGTCTCGTCCAGAAAGGTGGTCACCACAGACGCCAGCCTATCCGGCTGGGGTGGCATTTTCGAGGGCAGAGGTGTGAGAGGACGCTGGAGCCAGGCTCTCCAACGCCTTCATATAAACGTTCTCGAGCTCTCAGCTGTGTTTCTGTCTCTGAAACACTTCCTTCCGTTCCTCTCGGGCCGCCACGTCCTGGTGAGGACGGACAACACGACGACAGTAGGGTATATAAACCGTCAAGGGGGGTTACGCTCTCGTGTTTCACACTCTGGCACGCAAACTGATCCTCTGGAGCAGTCTGCACTTTCTTTCCCTGAGGGCGACTCACGTCCCGGGGACCCTGAACGCAGGTGCCGACCTGCTGTCCAGGGGCGCGCCGATGTACGGGGAATGGATGCTGCACCCGCAGGTCATGGAGCAGATATGGGCGCGCTACAGCCGCGCCAGAGTAGATCTGTTCGCATCCAGAGAAAACGCTCAGTGCGAGCTGTTCTTCTCTCTACGCACTCTGGTGTTCCACCCGCACCCAGAGCGACTGCAACTGTGGGCCTGGCCCGTGAGTGGTTCAATTTGACCACTGCTGGTCTTCCGCAGAGTGTAGTTAACACTATACAAAACGCCAGAGCTCCATCCACTAGGTCTTTGTACGACTCTAAGTGGAGAGTGTTTGAGCGGTGGTGTCTCGAACGAGACCACATCCCTTTTCAGTGTTCCGTGCCAGCGATACTGTCGTTTTTGCAGGACCTGATTGAAAAAGGAAAAGCCTTTTCCACGGTTAAGGTTTATCTGGCGGCTATAGCGGCCTGCCATATAGGATTTGGGGACAAAACAGCGGGCCAACACCCTTTGGTGTGCCGGTTTATGAGGGGCGTGCGTAGGCTTCTCCCTGTCTCCAGACCACTAATACCTCCGTGGGATTTAGCGGTGGCTCTGGAGGGGCTTAAAGGCCCCCCATTTGAGCCATTGCTGGGAGCGAGTCTCAAACACCTGTCCCTTAAGACGGTGCTGTTGCTGGCTCTCGCCTCTGCGAAGCGAGTGAGTGATATCCATGCGCTCTCTGTGAGCCCAGCGTGCGCTCAGTTCGCCCCGGGGAACACACGTATGGTTCTGAAGCCCAACCCGGTATTTGTACCTAGGTGGTGGGCTCATGTTCCCCGATTGAGCTCGCAGCGTTCGCCGCTTCTCCTGGAGAGCAGCGAGCGCACATGCTGTGTCCGGTTCGAGCTGTGCGCTCTTATATGGACAGAAAGCAAAACATCAGGAGGAGCGATCAGCTGTTCGTCTCCTGGGCTGAACCCCGAAAGGGACAGCCGGTCACAAAGCAGCGCCTCGCCCACTGGGTGGTGGAGGCTATAGCTTTGGCGTATACGAGCAGGGGACTGCAGCCGCCGGCGGGTGTGCGTGCGTACTCTACCCGCGGGATGGCCGCATCCTGGGCTTTATTTAGGGGAGTGTCTGTTCAGGACATTTGTTCAGCAGCGAGTTGGTCCTCGCCTCTGACTTTTGTCCGGTTCTACATGCTTGACGTGTCAGGGCCGTGCGTGGCTAGCGCGGCCCTGGAGTCCTAACTGGAACCCATGGACCCTCCCCACTGGCTGGTACTGGTTCGATAAGCTGTCTGGCAATACGGGAGCTACCATATCCCATAGCGAGACACCGAATATTATGAAGAAGAACGTTTGGTTATCTAACATAGCCTCAGTTCTTAGAATAATATGAGCGAGGTGTCTCGCCAGACGACCCTTCTTGCTGGGCGGTGAGAAGAGGTTTGCTTATTGAATTAGGGGAATGTTATCCGCGCACACTATATATAGTAGATAAGACTACTGGGTGCGGCGCGGATGAACACATTCACCGGCCAATCAGGATTGGCGGATTGAGATAAATGCTTCTATCAGGGCTGCAGGAGGCTGCATCCCATAGCGAGACACCTCGCTCATATTATTCTAAGAACTGAGGTTATGTTAGATAACCAAACGTTTTTGTTCAAGTCTCGGTTAAAACGAGACTTGAACAAAAACAGACTCCGGCATGCTAACTAGCTCTAGCGTTTGGCCCCGGATAACCGGCCTAGGTCGGTGTGTGACAGGGCTGGGGCGTGGCCGGATAATGGTCTCCCCTCTCCTATCTCACACCGCATGTTCGTGGAGAACCTGGTGCTAAATCACTTGCAGACAGACGTCCTGATTCTGAGTTGGGGTTTCATACCTAGCAGAGCAGCTCCCTCACTGCGATCCATTGAAAATCAGCCTTTGATCCAAGCTTTGGTTGGCCGCAGTCCACCGACACCCGCCCCTCCCCCGGAGTCCCAGGTGTGCACAACGCCGCTTGGCCGGTGTGCATGCAGGCAGAGGGCGGAAAAATGGCAAACGTCCACAGCTAGTCTCCCAGGGGCAAGAAACCCCCTCTGCCTGAAAGTGGGTCCACAGTGGGTCAGCCTCTCTCTCTCTCCCTCTCTCTAGAGAACCATGAACACATTAGCAGAATCCAACGTGTTCATGGTTCTTTGGCTTTGATCTTGGCTGTGGCCCTACCTGCCTGCACTCAAAGGGACTCAGGGCATGTGTTTGATTAGCAAATTAAAAATATGTTCGCATTAAATGAATTAATCATGTTGATCTCCATTAAATGATTGATGTTCTTGTTTAACACGAATCAAGGAAAATTCAGATTAGATTCATTCATTTCAATGCAATGAGAATGAGGTCCTTCAAATCAATGACTCTGATAAGGAATAGCTATTGCACATGTGCTGCACCCACCAGATGCAGAGAAAGTTCTGCCAGCACATGCAAGAATTGTTTGCCATTCACGATATTAAGTCCCATTTAAAGGGGCATGTGCCTCAGTAATATTTTGCTATGGCCCAATCATGGCAGATTGGATGTGTTTTGGCAGTGTCAAACAACATAGTGGGTGTCACAGCACCCAATTTAGTTTATTTACGATAATTTACGTTACTATAAGTCCAGTTTAACATGTAACACATTTATATAGAACACAGGAGGAGGACCGTGCTCTGTGGTCTAAAAACACTTAATGTCTCAGAGTTGAGAGAAAACACTGATTCTGTTTTGTTGTTGTTGTAAAATGTTCACAGACAATTTAGTAAAACATTTTATTGACTACACACTTCATGATGCTTCCACTGTACACACTTTCCACTTGCTTCTATGAATTTTACATGAACAAAAAAATTATAATAAATGAACATCATATACTGGAAGGAGACAGGACATGACTAATCTACAATGATGTGAGAATGTGGACCCTGAATGGGACATAAGAAGACAAAGTGACGAGTAAATCCAGTCAACAGTTCATCGTCATATTCAGCTGGACTCTGGTTTGGTTGTTGTTTTCGTGGTTTGCAGATATTTCTAGAAGTGAAGTGAAACAACAGAAACTGGATTAGACCGGAACACACACCTCTTGGTAATCAAATAAATGTTGACAGTAAGTGTGTGTGTGTGCTCTACCTGAAGGTTCTGGTAGTGTTTGAGGGTTTTGCAGTGGTTGATCTCTGCCTCTTTGGTTCCACTGAAGAACCTATTACACACCTTGCAGAAGAAACCCGTCTTCGGGACCAAGAACTCCAGACCTGATGACACAGACATGAAAGTGAACTCTCAAATCAGACAAGTTAAAAGCAGAGAACACACTTCACTGTGTGTTGTGTATGATTGAAACTTCTTACCAACAGGGTTGCTGGGGTCAAACGGAGGAAGGGTGTCTCCACTTGTGGGTGTTTCTGTCTTTAGTTTCTTCGCCACACTCTCCTCTTCAGTGATGGTTTGAGTTTCAGACTTCTCGTTCTTTCCTATGAGAGACAGAACTATGAGTGGCAGCAGTACACTGACTTCAGCATCTTCTCTAATTCAAACTAAATCAAATAAATCATACCTGGTTCCACAGCAAGAGCTCTCGTCTCTTTCTCCTCTTCACCCTGTGTCTCCTCTGTTTTGTCTGACACCTCCACCATCTCCTCCTCCATAGCCCGGCTGTGATTTTTCTCCTCTTTCTTATCTTCCTCTTTCTTTGCAGTCACTTCCCCCATGGCTGGTGTGTTTGAGGAGGAGTCAGCTGGGGCAGCTGAAGCTGCAGGTGTGGGCACAGGTTCATGCTGTGTGGTGGAGCTCAGAGTGGGTGTCTTTGGAGTTTCTGGACAAAATGAACGACACAAATGAAACTTAAAGATGGAGTCTCCTTCAGGTCATAATCAAGGTGAATCAGTGTGAGGGTGTACCTGTGTCAGGTGATTCTGGTTCGTGAGTTTGTGTGCTGGGGGATGAGGCAGACTGTGGAGCCGGAGAGGGAGATGCTGCAGCGGGTGTCGAATCTGAGGACACCAAACTGTCTGAGGTCTCAGCTGTCAGCAGAGTAACAGGTTCAGACACTGATGTGTTCTCAGACTTCAGAGTCTCTGCAGCTTCTGACTGTTTTGTTTCTGTGGTAACTTCCATGGTCTTGTCACACACATCCTGGAAACAGGAAATTAGATATGTGTATACCGAGGTAGAGAAACTCTTTTAGGTGATATTCAGATGATAGACGTACCTCTGGAGCATCCTCCCCTCCTCCCGTGGTTTCTATGGGAACGGTGGGAGAAGGAGAATTAGGAAGGTCATTAACATCTCCCACTTCATCTACGGTCACAAAGTCACTCAGGTTGAAGGGGAAGTCATCATCATCTTCCTCCTCCACCATCTGATTGGAGGACAGGACAAAGAACAGAGGATGAGAAAAGAGGAGAGGTTTAACTCGTTCAACACTTCTTGAGCGCTCGTGTCCTCTCACCGTTTTAGAGTTATGTCCATCCCTCCTGACGCTCTGCTTGTTTCCCTCCATCCTGCCAGACGACCTCTCACCATAAGATCTCTTCCTCTCCCTTCTCTCCCTTTCCCTCCTGTCCGACTCCCTTCTTTCCTCCTCCCTCTTCTCTCTCTCTCTCCTGGCTCTTTCCTCCTTCTCCCTCTCCTTCCTGGACCTCTCCTCCTTCTCCCAGACCCTTCTCTCCCTGTCCTTCCTCTCTCTCTCCTTCCTTGCTTCCCTCTCTTTTCGCTCCTTCTCCTGCTTCTTCACATCCTCCTGTGTGTGGTTCTTGGCCTCTTTTGTCTCCTCTGCTGCTTCCTTGCCCTGCTCTGTCTCTGTTTGTGTTCGTTCCTGCTCTCCGTTGGTGGAAGCTGGTGTGTTGTTGGGATGACTGGCGGTCCTTGTTCGACACTCCACGAGCAGTGCGTTCACCATCTCCTGAGTAACCTGGTCAAACAGAAAGTCCCAAACCTCAGTGAATATGCTGGAGGGTCCTGATGTTAACTGCAGGAGAACAGACTTTATTACCTTTGGGAGTTCTGGCATGGCTGTCTTCAGTGAAGCTGCATGGCCATCAGAGGTGGATCCTCCTGTTGCTTCACCAGCAGGAGTCTCGTCGTTCCCTGATTTGGATGCAGTGACGTCTTCCTTCTCTTCTGCTGTCTCCATGACATTTCCAACAGTTGATGTTTTCATCGTGTCAGTCTCTGGGTCTGTTTCTGGCTTAGTCACCGGTGCAGCCAAAGAGTCAGACACAACATTACTAAACCTGACCTTGCTCTCGTTTTCTCCCAAAGCTTCGTCTTCACCAAACGTCTCCTCTGTGGTCTTCGATTTGTCATCCTTCCCATCGACATTTTTCTCTGTTCCTTCCACCAGACATTCAGAGCCCTCTTTATGTGCTGTAGCCTCTTCCTCTGCGGCTACTGTTGTCTGGCCTTTGCCATTTGCAGATGTGTCCTACAACCAGACACATCACATCAAGTTAAAGCTACAGAAATCTACATCCGAATAACAAGCACTGCCGATCATTTATCAAAGATACTCGCCTCAGATGGATCACCATATGCACTGATGACTCTGGTCTGTGTGTTAGCTTTGGGGTCCGGCTTGCGGGAGAAGAACAGAGGGTTGTTCTGGATTATGCACGGGAACGTCTGGAAGCGTTTGTAAACAGACAGAGCCATGGCTGCAGTCGCCATTTCACAAATGACCTGAACAGGGAGAGACAGAACATCACGTCAGCATCATGTGAGTTTTCTTTCTCTCATCGAGGTGACAGATCAGGAGAGGATGGATTGATCAGGATACGATAAGCAGGTCTCACCATACTGTTGAGCACCAGAGTCTTGATGACGGTACCAAAGCGCCGCACCAGTTTCTCGACCTCCGAGGAGCTGGATGGCGTGCTGGGAACATTACTGATGACCAACAGGCTGCTCCAACCAACTGAAACAGAACTCTCCTGCAAGACGTAAAAGAACATTCAGTGACCTGTTAGCCAGCAGATAATTCCGGTTTAGCAGACTCAGTCAGTTCATGGAAAACAGACCAATCAAAATAATCTGGTAGAAATACTTACTAATAGGTCCACTGAGCCCATCAGAAGATTGTAGAGAGCCACCTGCATAAAGACATTCTTAGTATTCATTTTCAGGTATTGCTCAGTGTTCGTTGTTCAACTAATTGATGACAAAGATCAGAATACTGTGGAGTGACGAGTCGTACCGGCGCATTGAGGTAGACGCAGTGTTTGAGATGAGTCATCTTCAGCTCAGTGTCGTTGATCTTCATCGGGCTGAACGAGTGAACTTTCATCATCTCTTGAGCGATCTCCATGTTGGGTACAGTCACCAGTACCTAACACACAAACAAGATGTTTTCATACATCAGTGTGGCACACAAACAGCAACAGCCTAAAAGCCCATCGTCAGACATGGTCTGTCCTGAAAGAGCTCCAATCAAAAATACAAAAATAAACTGCCAAACAAGTAAAAAAAATACCCAAAAACACAGACAACAGCAGCTCAGCAACACACACATTCATTTTGGACACAAAATACACATTTCACTATAGAATATACTAATATAATATATATATATAATATATCGCGGCTTGTTCTCCGTGAGATGTATGAAATGACTATATCGCGACCATCGAGTACTTGTCATGTAAATGTTTTAAGAGTTACATATGTTGTTTTTGGTGCCTATTTGTATCCCAGATATATTAATGGTGTGTGAATGGGTGTATAAGAGACATTAACTTAAAGAACTTTGTATAAAGGCGCTTTATGAAGTTCAGTCCATTTCCTTGTATTAGTTTACCGGCAGATCTGCCCGAACCAATATGGCGGCGCCGTTTACTTATCGTGACCAACAACTAACCCGCTCAATGCGGCGTCTATGTATATATGTCTATGGACTTGGTTCCGAAGAAAAACAGCTGCGGTCACGTCTCTCATTTTCGCGTGGTCACATCAGCCGCTCCAATATTTTCAAGTGCGCCCTTATTGCCAACTTAAAACCGGGAAAGTCAGCGCTGGCTTACTGCAGCGTGTGGACACTTCCGGTTTTCAAAATAAGACGTGGGTGTTAAATGTATTAAACGTTTATTTATAAAATATGAAGAATGGTTAAAGTTTGATTTGAAAAAGTGTCTTATAAGCCAAGTATGATCCTGCACTGCTTCAATGCTCATATGTACATTATGTAATATATTAAAAAAATATGACAAGTGTTAAAATGCTATAAAAAAAAGAGTGTGTGTCGTATAGCAGGTGTAGATCTACTGTTCTACACTGATTTTGGGCCAATAGGTTACATGACCTGGTAGTTATTGAGCTTTAAAGCTCATATTTACATCATGAAATGTATTAAAAATTCTTCAAAAATATGACAAGTGTTTAAATGCTATAAAAAGAGGCGTGTCTCACAGCAAGTGTAAATCTACTGTTCTACATTGATTCTGAGCAATTCCAATGCTATCAAGGTAATAATGACAACAACAAAAATATCGAGATATATATCAGTGTATCGATATAGCTTAAAAATATCGAGATATTGGTTACAGGCCATATCGTGCAGCCCTAGTTCACTATGTCCTTATTTTTCTGGTCATAACAGAAAATGTTAAAAATAAAATTTTTATTCATGTATTACTCTCACAGTTCATACACTCACATGGTGTACTAAAACTATAGAAAATATTTGTAAAACAAATGAAGACAGTGCAGCATGTTTAGAACAGATGTCTCTTATTTGTGTAGGGTTTAATGGTACACTGACATTCAGCACTTTTTAGATCTCAAAAGCAAACTGAACTGTTTAGATTTAGTTTAGTTCAAAAGTCCTGAGTCTCATTTTGGTGCCTTTAAAAATGGTTCAAATAAGAAATGTTACTTTTAAACTGTGGCGGCTCTGTAGTGTCAGACAGAGCAGCCAGTGAAAGAAAGAAAACATGGAAGAATTAGAAGTGAGTGGGTTGCTACAGTAACACTGAAGTGGACATTTACACTATAACACATGTATGGCAGTGACACAGCATACACTGGGCTAACATGGCTAAGTGGACTGGCATACTACGGCTGACAAAACTTTCCACCTGAAATTTGTTTCTGTTCTGTGTGTGCGACTTTGTTGACAGTGTCACTGAACGGAGTCACATTTGAATAAATACACTTACTGCTACACCTCTAATACTTACAGACAGAGTAACACAGAGGCTTACATTTTATATTGCATTGTGGGTATTCATGATCATTTATTGTGATTATTGTTCTGAACACTCACACATACAGAAAACCAACTATCATGTAAAAATTATGAGGTATGTGCATCCATTACTTTTACTACTGATGTCACTGAAGTGTTTGGTCCTCTTCAGATCAAACTGTGTGAGTACCAACCTTTCCAATATGTGTTGCCAGGATGATGTCGGGGGGAGTTCCAAAGGGTTGGACCAGCTTGATGATGTCACTCTCTGACCAGCCACTCTCAGGAAGTCCAGTGATCAACAGCATGCTCTTCTATTGGAGACAATGGATTGAAATGTAAGAAAATCCTGATTACTGACATTGTATTAGTGGAGACAAACATGCAGACATTTAGCTGTAATGAAGCAGATCATGTTTAATTTATGCTCACCAGCCTTTACAGTGTACAGTTTTTGATATGGATTTGTATTTATGTACCTCATCAGAAGACTTCTGGTCAGCCTCACCTTCTGCTGCGGGGACTTGGGGAAGGGTCAACGTTCAAGCAGAGCAACTATTAGTATATATTCAACAACACAAACTAGGTCTACATGTACATGATTCAAACCAAATCCAGCGGTATGTAGAAAATGCAGGTTAGAATAAAGCAGAGTGTTGAGGCTACAGGGCGTGTTGAATTAAACTAAACAAACGAGCTGCCTGAATCAACCTGAGCTGAAAGCAGTCCAGGTGGAATTCATGGAGGAAAATACAATATGTTACTGGTTTTGTTCATTTCATAAACAGTCTATATTATAACATAGTGACACAAGACGTTCATTTGGATCTGTGATCTGTTTGTTTTGAGAGAGAATAGATTTTATGGCAGTTATGTTCATCACAAATAAAACATTGTCACACCACCTCTACCACAGAGCTCTGCGGCTGCTGCAATGCCTGCTTGGGTCTGAATATGGCCTTAGCCACAGCAGTGACTGCTTTTTATAGAATTATTCAAATACAATTAGGATTCCAGAATATAAGACATAAGCTGATATTTAGAGTACCTAAGTCGTCTGCAGCAGCGCCTCTGTCCTGTCCTGGAGCCGGTCTGCTGTGAAGACAGAACAATTTATGGTTGAGTGAACAGTCGGTGCAGCTTTGAAACTGCTTCAGATGATGAGAACTGTGACAGACCTGTTATCAGAACACTGCCCCACTTCAGCTTTCTAAGACAAATAAAAAAAATGAATGGACATGAGCTTGAATTTGGGCTATACAAATAAAATTTGATTTGATTTTCCACACTGTACCTTGGCTGTTAAAGCAGTGATCTGCTGCTCTCTGATGGACAGATCTGTGGAGTTAGCCAGAGCCTGAGCGTCTTCAGCCTTCACCATGCACACAGACGCCTGCAGCACACAGGGTGACAGCGATGAAACCATGATGAAAAGAAAAGCAAGACATTTTCACGTTAAAAAAAAAAAAAAAGATATGTTCATTGAAATCTGAACAATTTACTGTGTCAGCTGTCTATAGAGAAGTGCATATAGATATGAAAATATGAAATACTACATGCTATAGTCATCATACCTGGTACACTGTGGAGATTTGCCTAATGTAATAAAATGTGTAATAAACAGGACCACCGAGTGGTCGGTTATTATACACAGCTTCTTCATGAGCATGTGCACCAATAGCTTCACCTTGTAATTATCAATAAAACACTGCTATATTGTTTAAATGAATGATTCAATTCACACTGATTTTGGGAGGTACCTTCACACATGAATCACAGACAGAGACTCTTTGAGAAGCTGGGCCGGTGCAGCAATCAGATGTATTTTTTTGTAAGCCACATTTATATTGTAAAAGTAGATCTGGATCATTTTGATTCAACAAAATTGAAAATTACTATTGGTACATAACATCAGAATATTATCTTATAAATAATAAATGAATGAACAAACCAAATTTGGAATTATCTAGTGTTTGTGACTGTTTATGGCTTGTGTGGGCTGTAATTATATATTTGTCTTTTATCATCTATTAAAGTGGTCAACGTCACAACTGTAAATAATTCTCTGGAATTAAATTTCTTGCATAATGCACCTTCTGCCCTTCGCCCTTCTCGCTCTCTTCCTCGGAGCACGGCATCAGGATTACATTGTTGATCTTGCCAAAGGACCCGACCAAGCCGGTAACTTCTTGCTCTGATGCGTCCTTCGGGATGCCTGTCAGATAAACCAGACGATCTGCGACAGAAGAGTCCTGGGAGCCGGGAGTCACAGTTTTCTTCTTTTTCTTGGCTGAAGGAGGTTTGGCAGACTGGAAAATAACAGCACAAGATTTTAGGTTAGCCTAGAAAAGTTTAAATCTGAGCCAACCAGAGGCAAACACGCAAAGTCTGAATACTCACTCTCCAAAATGTGTGATTTACTCGACATTTTACTCAATTAGCTGTGGAATTGTATGTATTGTCATATTTACATAATAAAGAGAAAAAACACCCACGGTGTCAACGGCCTTGGCACTTCCCGTCTTCGTTGTCTTGATTCCAGGCTTCACTGCGTTCTTGAAAGATTTGGAGGTCTGTGAGGATCCATGTTTGGAGTTGTGACCCGCCTTGGAGGAGGATGGATGTGGGCTGGCTGAATCATCATGTGGACGCTTCACAGCACTGCGAGAGGAACCTCCTGTTGACACACCATGAATGAGAGAGTGGTGCGAAAAAATATTAACAGAGAGAATATTTCAGTTTGGCCAATTATATGAAAACCTGTTAAACCATGCAGTTTAAATAATAAAGCCAGCAAAGGATCAGTTATTTGAAGCCTCTATGTGTCACCTTTTCAAGTATATTCAGATCTATCAAATGGAATGAAGGCTTATATGTTTGTTTTTATGTGTAATTACATAAATGGGACACCCTGATAGCTTAATGCTCAGACACAGACCTCAGACAGTGTGTGAGCTACAAGCATTCACAAAGGTCTTTCACAACATTCTGTGGAGAAGCAGGAAATCATTGAATGAGCCAGCACACTCTGCTATAGCTCCTCAATGAAGAGGAATGGAATTAGTTGTAAACTTAATGAAATCCTGTAAATAACTTTAAGATTTCTAAGATCTTGTTCTGCATGCCTGCCTTTTACAAGCCTTTGGACATATTAATAGTAAAAATGTATTCCTTATTTCTTAGAAGTCATTGCTTTAGTATTTGTGCCAGTCATGTTCTTGTTTCGTTGGTAATGAACTAATGATATATTCTACAGGTGCCTGTTTGATCTTTGTATTCAATATGATAGTAATAATATATTTATCGTGTGCAGACAGTGCTGCTAAATAACAGATAAATAGTCCACGACCACTTTTGCAAATCAGCTCTGGTCATCTTTCTGTTCATTCCAAATATTTAAAAAATGTTAAAAGTTATTTATGCCACAATATACACATCATTGGCATCCTTGAGTGAGTTCCATACGTCGCCACTTTGTACATATTGTGTCTACTCTCCAGCTTGTGATCTACCTGTATAGTGTGGGTAGTGAGGGTGATGGTGAGACCTCCTGTGACTGTGGGGATGGGAGCCCAATCTGTGTTTGCTGTGAGGAGGACTCAGCGGAGGAGAGTGAGAGAGGGAGCGAGACACAGAATTGGATGGAGAGTGATCCTTGGGATCCCACAGAGCCCGGCTACCGTACCGTCCACTCCGACTGGATCAAAGACAACATTTATTAATAAAAAATAACCCGTGAGACGACAGTGGAAAGAACAGGGCTGCACCGAGTTAACACTGGCTGCTGCTCACAGCTAAAAACATATTATTATTGCAAACATAAAAACAAAAGTCTAGCTGACCTTGGTAGATCTGGTTTCCAGTCAGGATACCTTCAGACACAACATCACACAACAGACAGATACCTGTTAGATATTTATTCAACATCTTCAAACAAACTATTTTTTTTTGCACTTTTTAGGTTAATCTAACTTTAAGTCAAACACCTTAATTCCCCATCATGCAAATCTATTCTTTCTACTATAAATAACAGAATTGAAATCATGTTGCTGCTACACTAATTTGTAATTGAGTGACTGGTGTCTATGTCATTCCACTGAGAGCCCTGTTCAACTGTTCTTACACTATGGAACTTTGTTCTCCCGGTACGATCCTTGCAAGATCCTTGAGATCTTCTGGCTGCTCCGCCTCAACTCTCTGTGATTTACTGTGAGTTTCCTGATGGACAGTGAAGTAAACTGCTGCCAACTCTAGCTGCTGTTAGCTAATGTTAGCTCTGTTTGTTAACTGGGTTGCACAGACCTTTTTAAGCCTGGGGTAAGGGGTGAATACTGATAGGGGCACAGCTGGTGTCATACCTGAACCGGTGCTGTGTAAGCGGGTGATGTAAACGGGCACAGCAGCCACTATGGACATAGCTAATAGATTACACAACTACAGTGGAACAAGCCAAACACATTTCTGTGTGGTTTGTTTCATCAAAAACTACTTTTATACACTTGCAGATTGCCTAAAGAAGTATCTGTGACATAACATTAGAGCTACACTGGAGATGCATAGCTTTGGTAGCATGCAAAAAATGTCCTCACTTGTTACGCAGGTCTCTGCAGGCAGCGGTGTGGTTGACGGTGTTAATATGATCAACCCAGTCCTAAAGAGAAACGACAAAATGGGAAAGGAAAATGTCACGATCACAAATGAACAGCAAGAATTCAAACTAAGCCAGAATTACATTTCACATGTGTGCAGTTAAACAATGCCACAATTCATTTATCTACACTCAGAGACAAAAGTTCAGGTGTATCTTTGTTCACTGGTCACTGAAAATCCTGAACTGAAAGTGACCCAGTACTTTGATTCCATATCCATGTACAAATTATGTTTCAGCCACTAACACGATACAATACGATGTTTCGATCGTCTTCAGTGTAACTACCAATCTTTACCATTAATACACTATACATCACTGGCAGAAACAAACAAAAAGTAAAAAAAGTTTTTAACCTAGTTATGTCCCAACATTTGAAGCGGATTGATCATTTATTACACTCAGCTCATTATCAGCTCATCCAGCAATCTGTTTTGCCTATGCTATGTGGAAGTCCTGTCACAGCTCATGACATGATAATTTACTTCAAAATAAAATAAAACAAATTCCTGTGTTGAAAAGTTGACCATAATTCAGATAAACCAGTTTGTAACTGGAAACCTAAAAACCTTCTCCAATGTTACAGTGATTCTAACAGAGACCTTTACATTCTGCTATATCATGACATGCAGTTGACTTAATGACTAAGAGTCATATTTATACATTAGGCTTCATTAACATCAATTTTGTTAATTTGTGGTAATCTTATTAGACAAATATGAATCTGAGAAAAAGAACTAAACCAAAATGTTTTTTTCCAAATAAACCAGATCTTCAAAAAGTTCCACACTTGGCATACTTAAGAATGAGAACAATCACACACAGCTCTAAGTTATTGGTGTTCCGACACTCATGTCATTATTGACACTCAACACCATTACAGAACATGAGAAACCAGAGCAGTCCATTTCCTCAGAGAACAAAGAGTTTATCCAACAGTATTTACTGTTAGTGTAAAGAGTATAGTGTAAACCATCAGGGACTGTCCTGAAAATAAAACTAACTTTTTAAAAATGTTTAAGGTAAGGTAATCATTGTTGATGAATGTATCTCAGAGACATTACATCTATCAATAACTACATTTGTAAATATTCTGTTTTGTATTTATGTTTCAACGTTTAAATGAACCTGGATAGTGGATGTCCTAAATTCTTTATCATCATGAAACACCAGCTCACTGCCAATTTGATGCATTCATTCTACACACTGAACATCAGTAATTAGATAAAACAGCTGAAGATATTTTAAAGTTTTGATGCGGTTTGAATTTTTAACCCTTACACGTACTGAATCCATGAAATACACAATATTTGCCTGATTAATTCTCTACATTGAACATTTCCTAGGAACTTCAGATATGTCTGGTGCTTCACATTGTCATGTGGGTGCTGAATAAATTTAGGTTTGTTTTATTTTTTCTAATGCTCTTTTTTCCTTCTCTGTGTATCTTTTTGGGGGGGGTCATGTGAACATCTTGAATGGATTTGAACATAAATTATTTGAAAAAGTAGTTTGACTGTCCATCTTTTACATTACTACTAGACTTTACCAGTCCCAGTTAGCAGAGAAGAGGGGCTCATCTGGCCACAGCTTTACAATTGAAACTCTTATTTTGCTTCACCACACAGTTGTCTTTTGACTGTCAAATTTTCGAACCTAGTTTTTCTGCTTTTTGCCATGTGAGTCACTTCTTGAAGTCAGAACCTCTAAATTTATTTGAAGAAGGTGGAGCTGCGGTAGCATGAGTACGTAGCTCGTCCCATGCAGAACAATGAAAGCTGGCATCTTACCAGTACTGAGCAGTGCTGCATCTGAAGGCACTTCAACACAGACTATAGTTTTGAGCCAATTTGGGCTGTTGAAACTATTTGGATGACACCAGAGTGACTCATCTTGACAACTGCCTGGTGAAGAAAGGCTGCAGACTACATTTGAACATGTGACGTTATTCCTTTCAGACATTGCTACGTGGGCATGTTTGGCACTCACCTTTTCCTGATCACACTGTGTGTGGCACAAGGAGCAGGTGTGGGGATACACCTTTGGAGACACAGCTGAGAAATCACTTATCATGGTCGGGGTAGGTAACTTCTTGCTGTTGCTGTGTGGTTTTGAGCCAGACGAAGAGGAAAGAGATCGTCTCGAGGAAGCCTCACTCCTGGTTTCAGACGAGGGCCTAGGTTTGGGTCCGTCGTGCCTGTAGTCTCGGTCGAGGTTACGAGATTTGGATGATGGTGGAAATTCTCTCCCAGGTGAGCGACTGCTCTTGCAAATTGTCCTGCGATAGTCCCGGTCTCCATGCTTGATTGATTCGGTGTGTTCCAAACGAACCTGCCGCCTTTCAGCTTTATCTGCTTTTGGAGCCAATGAAGAGGATGACGAAGATGGGAACATTTTAACTGTCCTTTCACTGGAGAGCTGCACCCTTTTGAAAGTTTCTCTTGTACTACGGTCATCCTTTGCCCGACTGGCATGACCATAGTCAATGACTTTACCTGCTGTCTGTGTAACAGTAAGAAGGCTGGGCACTTCTGGGGAGTTTGACCGTGCCAATGGTGAAGAACTGGTAGGCGGCAGTGGCAGGTCATGGACGACGCGTGAGAACGAGGAGGAGGAATTAGGAGCCGCAGTTTTCTGGGTGCCTGACTTGTTGATTTGGATGTCGCGGAGTATGAATGGTAAAGTGTCTGGGGTTAGCTGATCATCAGGGTAGTGACTCAGCACTTCTAAGTCCTCATTTGAAAGTCCAAAGCTAGCCAAGATACTACCCGCACTCTCTGGTGTGTACAAACCCTGACCATCCACGCCACCAGCATGGGGGTGCCGGGCTTGGGGAGATGGTGAGTCACTTACAGGAGCGGTCCAGTTTGGCATGTTTGTTCCAGTGTGGCTGCTCGGGGGCTGCTGCTGCTGCTGCTGCTGCGGCCCCTGGGGTCGTTGGGGCTGATGGCTAACACTAGGTGAAGGAGTGGCAAACAGTTTAGTTGGTGGTTGATAACTTGACCAGTCTATTCCTTGCTGGTGTACAGGCTGATTATCAGAGCTGAGTGGTATTGGGTTAGAGCTGTAGCTTCCATGTTGACTGATCCCAGAACCTGAGTTTTGGTTCTGGTGCTGGTTTGGTCGGTGGTTCATGTGGTCAATGAGGCGGTGATCCATATCCCTTGCACCACGGATAGCCAGGGCAGACTCTAATTCATCAGGGAGCTGGGTGGGACGAGGAAACTGGTAACCCATCACTTGCGATAGCATATCTGAACTGGGGCGATTCTGATGTTGATTTGGAGGTGGCTGATGATGAGGTGGCCTGGGCCCATTCGAGAAGGGCTGCGAGCCCTGTTGTTGGGAGTGATGGTGGTACATGGCAGCAGAGAGACAAGGTTGTGTTCTGTAAGTTTTGCTGGCTGACACCTGCTGTCTACTGAGAAGACTCAGGAAAGCCAGGTGAGGCGGTAAGGTTGCTGCTGCGAACCCGTTGTTGTGACACTGGTCGCCAACAGTTATGGTTGCTAGAGTGGCAAGCTGGAGAGCAATCTGCGTCTGAATCTCGATCTGAGCCAATCGAAGAGCTGTCACAGCACCAGCTACGGATCCAAATATGAATTGGGTCCCTCTGGTGCAGTTGGCGATGGAGAATGTTGCACTGGGCTCCAACCGAAGAGAAGGAGCGAGGTGCGAATTACTGTCTGAGTGCACAGCAAGGCTGTGAGGTGGAAAGCAGAAATATACAGATGAACAAGCTTTGTTTTCTCATTACAACAGAAGATTTCAGATGAAGTCCTTTTGCTCCTGCACTTTTATATAATAAGTTGGCACAGTCCTCATTTGTTTGTAGTTTTCCCCTTTAAATGAAATAATGTCACCCTCAAGAACTTCCTTCCTTTGTCCTCAAGTGTGGCCACCTTGCTTTTCTTTCAGGACGGGAAAGCAAAGCAACATTATAACAACACTGATTCAGTGAAAAGCAGAAAACCCCAAAGCAAAGCAAATGTAACCTACGAGGACACACACACACACACACACACACACACACACACACACACACACACACACACACACACACACACACACACACACACACACACACACACACACACACACACACACACACAAAGAAATGTTTGCTATCCTACAATGCATATTGAAGATAACAACAGTCCAATCATGGCATCCTTGCCAAAATGTTCACAGCTGAGCAAACAGTGCAGTTTTTCTCTGAATGTTTCCTGCAGGTATGTTTGGGGCGTTCAGATGTCAAAGGAATCATTAAGACATGTTGATTTCAATTCTGCTGTTGCTATCCAAATTTCACCTTGACTGCAAATACCTTCCCTGTACCTGCCGGGACCTGCCAGTCCATCTGCACTTATTGTCATTTGGGCGGTCAACAAATATTCAAACATACTCTCTGCTCTCTTGTGGGCTGCTGCACCGAACCGAACGAACTGTGTGATGAAGACCCACGACATCACTTTCAGACTGAAAATGTCGAATCCTAAAAGAAGCTCATATTTGTCTGGAATAGATGAGCAGAATTGAAATGAAAATTTCTTAATGGTTAAAATCTTGATTATGAAATTGGTTCTCCTATGCCTATCCCTGAAAAGCCAATAAAAGACAAATAATAAAACGAAATAAACATATGAAGATTGAAGGCTAACATTATATGTATGTGGACACACATCGTCATCAGACATGACAAAGGTCTATGTGATTTAAACAGTTAGCTCTCTGGTTTCTTTCTATATCTTTTACCTGAATGGATGATTATTTTTCCTTCAAGATCTACAGCTGCTTTTAGTCTACGAGTTTACACTGCCATTGTGCTCTATCATGTCATACAGTATCTGGCATAGAATACAGATGTAAATGCATGCAGAGACTGATAAATGTTAGCGTGCACATTAGAGTTGCATGATACCCACGATTAGAGTTGCACGATACCCACAGTATACACGGTACCCCGCGGTGCCAAATCATAACGGTCGCTACTATACTAGAAATAGGATACTTTGTCTGGTATAGTATCGTGGTTACTCATTTTATTATCGTGACAACTCTACCCACGATACCCCACGTTGCCAAATTTTAACGGTTTCTACTATACTAGAAATTCTACACGACGGTACTGCCATGGATTACTATACTACCGGTGCCAGTTTCCTCTACATAGCGGTCACCTCTGCTCCTGGCTTCTCACTGCATGCTATTCCCTTGTAAACAAACCAACATGGCAACTACTGCAACTGAGCTACACAGCTGCTGAATGATTGGGGATATGATAGGCTGTTTCCGCACACTGGGTCCACCCGTCTGTTAGCTGATTGGCTGTTCGTGCGTTCAAACTCCATGAAGACAGCTCCACTTCGAACAAGCTAAATTTCTGTCTTGCCCAGACGTGCGCGCGGCTTACACAAACACAAGACAACACACTCACAATGGCAGAAGCACGGGGTCTGAGTGACAAGTCGTCAGTGGCAACACAAATTTTGCTCAAAAAAACAAACTCATTGTTTCAAAATTGTTTCAGTCTAATTCTTACTTCACCAGTATAATGTTTATCATGCACCAAACAACATTATAAGTCATTAATATTAGTAAAAGTAAAGTATTTACAACTTGTACAAACATTGCGGTTAAACAATAATAATAAAAAAAGGCTGCAGTATCGCAAATCTCATTTTGGTATCGTGACAACTCTAGTGCACATTCAATCTGGTGATAATCTGTCTTTGAGGGGCACGGTTCCTTGGACAGACCAAGTCGAGCAACTTCTGACCAAACGTAAAAAAGGTGAGCGTGCATGCTGGGTAGAACTGTAAACCGGACACGGGCCAGAGATGATTTCTTGCACAATGCCCAATAATTTCAACAGGGAGGTTAATAAGGCAAATGCTTGAAGTGAAAGTGGAACAATGCAACATTTAACTGAAGAAAGCATATCATGCAGGTTGATATAATAACAAATCAATGAAATACAAAGGGAAACGTTGAGGACAGGATGAAAGAACAGTAAGATGTTTCTAAAAAGCTCCGTCCTCCTAAGAGTCACTGCAGTTTGGTTCGAACACTTACTTTACATTAATTTCTCTAATATAGAAAATATTATCTGGAAAATGACCCAAACAGAAAGGTCCAACATGAAGAGACAAGCAGACGAAGCAACACCAACACGAGTTTCTGTGCTTCTGACTACTAACTTTCTGCAGCATCCGTCTGCAGGAAGATCCAGAGCACTGTGTTAACCTCAGCTCAGTGCTTAGCATACAGAAGGTCCACAGAACTGTGTCTGATGCTACATATGACACAATGAGCGACACCTGTTCTAATATTAAACCCCAGAAACAGACTAACTGTGTGCAGCTTCACAGAGACAACATTAGATAAGAGAAGGCTTGGACGCGGATGTTACAGCCTGGTTTCACTCTGTACACAGCACAGGCAGTCAGCTACACCGCCGTGCTGCAGTGTTGGAACACAGCTCGGTCCATGGACGTTCTGTGTCCTGCATGGCGCCTTCGAGTGTATCACTGTGGAACACTGGGCTGCAGAGCCGGCTGTGGCAACAACACTAATAACACCTGGCTTTAAACACACTAAATAAAATGCAGCCATAGCTCATATTACGAGAAACAAGCCTCGGGTTGTATGTAATCATAATGTAAAGATGGAGTTCAGCCACCCTGCGTAGTCTCCACGCAGCAGCCATTTTGGGTGTTTTCACCATCTAGCCAGCTAACGTTAGCTGGAGGAAAACACAAACGTCACATTTTATGGACCTTAATAACATTTCCTACAAGTCCACACATTCAAAAAATTACCTTTCACGACGAGCTGACGACAGTCTCTGTTGTTACAGGAGCGTGTCCAATCCGTTTTTAGCCCGTTGTCATTCGTGTTAAAGAGCGGAGTCTGTGTTTCGCCGCCATGAACGACTACATGCACTTCCGCCTCGCCTTCAAAATAAAGCAGAATTCTGAGATTAAAAGTCAAAATTCTGAGATTTTTTTTTAATGTAGCCCCAATCCTCTTCATTCAGGGGTAAGGATCTCTTTTTAGTGTTTGAACAACTATGCAGGGATACAGCTGCATTATGGCTGTTAATAAATCCATGTTTGATTTGGGTTTTTGTGATGGGTATTTCTTGAGCCAAGAGAAGGGGCAACTCTGCTGGATATTCCGAGAAAACTTTGATAACTAGAATGGAGAAAGGGCAGAAAAGACCAAGAGATGCTGGCTGCAGACCTCCACTGTCAGACCCCTACCTCCACTGTCAGGCCCGGAAATAAACGAGATACATTTCAAAATAAAATCACAATTTCGTGAATGCACTTCCGGTTGGATCTTTTTCCCTTACAAATTAATTAATTAGTAAACAATGACATAAAATCTTTCAATTCCCGGTCTATTACATATGTTGTTTTTATAGTAAACTTTTGTTTGGTCAGTCCACACATTTTCTCTTAAGCTATTACTCATATTCATAAGCCAACATCTCATAAGATTATACAGAGTACTTCACTGCCTTTTCATTATCATTTAATTCTGACTTTATTGCACTGCTCTTTTTCTATATATTTGTTTTAATTAGTTTTTCGGTTGTGTTATTCTGTACTACAACACACACACCAAGTCACAACATGATTAAATGTTCTGTAGCCCTTTACTCTTAAAGTCACTCAGTGTGACATTCACAATATGCCAGGTATTTTTTTGTGCATTATTTCATCACAAAAAATCCACATGTCGTCAGGGTTGTGAAAAGTAAACTTGAATGGCTCCAGGATCACTTCTCTTTCATTGTCATCCAATTCTTTTTGCCACAATCTCCCATACTGTATAGCAGCCTCTGCCTGTTCCTCCTCCCCCATGCTCAGAACATCAGGCAGGTCCACTTTGACTGAGAACAGTGGTTTGTTGGCCTCAACCCACTCTGCTGAATGTTTGCAATTATAAAGAATGTGATCTTCAACCGAGTCCTATGGAAAAAAAGACAGAAAGAAAGATGTCTATACCATAGCTGCCAGACCAACAGTATCTGACCAATAGATACTGTGAAAAAGCTTACGCCTTCCACTGGTGTGTCCACATTGTCAGGTCTGACGGCAGGAGAGACCTCTGTCTGCTGCTCTTCTTCCTGAAAATATACAGATAAGCAAAATTATCAGTTGTAATATTCAAAACACAAGCTCCAAAAAAGAAAAAAAAGAAAAGATTCCATCATTGCCCTCCTCTAATAGGCCTACCTCGACATATTAGACAGTTTAACAAATGTTCATTTTTTAATTCCAATCATGCATTATCTAGACACTTTATTTACCTATATACCTGAAACAAAAGAAACTCAGACAGAACTCAAACAAAATAAAAATCTGACCTCAGTAATGTCATCCACCTTCCTTTTTGTCATCCTAAACAATGGTGGCACCTCACCTCGCAGAAAGGCTTTAGATGCATCTGTCCAGTGGGCGAACAGCTTTCCATGGCTCAAACAATAGAAATAAATAAAGAATTCTTGTAACAACTTCAGGTCAAATAACAATCTTTGCAGTCTCACCTTCCAAAGTCAAAATTTTCCATAAGGATGATACACCACCTCTGTCGCAAAATTGGCATGTCCAGCTGGAAAATGAACAGCAACAAAAAGAAACACAATTTGTCATAAAAAGTGTTTTGTTGTTGTAA
This sequence comes from Collichthys lucidus, assembly GCA_004119915.2. Taxonomy (NCBI): domain Eukaryota; kingdom Metazoa; phylum Chordata; class Actinopteri; family Sciaenidae; genus Collichthys; species Collichthys lucidus. Next base: position 40,069,761 of record CM014080.1, read on the forward strand.
ATTTGAGCTTACTTTGATTGCATGATTCAATTTACAACAGAAAAGTCATAGGGAGCATCCAGTGTAAATTACAAATAATTAATATATAACAAATGATGTCTACTACCATCAACAATAAGATGCCACAGTCAATCCTGTATGGTTGTCATGGAAAATCCTAGATATAAGAAAAAACAGTTATGTAATTATTTTTTTTACAGTATTAAAGTATTCAACTAATAATAAATACATGCATTATACATACTTTATACTCTAACCTGAATTTGTAATCCAGTTCCCTCTGTCCCATTGCCAGGATTTAGTGAGTGGGATAGGTTTCTAAAAGACTGTTGCATTAAAAATAAATATTAGTCATGTTTCTTGTGCACTTAAACAGGTAATATCACTAATTAGTTCATCGAAACATTCTGGTGTGTTGCATCGTGTTGATCACGTCCATGACTTCAGAAAGATGTTTTCAACTTTGTGACTATGCCAAACTAATGCATGGAGAGTTTACAAAAATGTTTCACGTTACATACAAACAAATGTGAACAGTTACTTTACATTATGCACTAACAAGTTAAGGTGTTGATGTAACCACCATTGGTGAAAGTAAACTTAAAAGTCATCTAACCTAGCTTCACAACGACAGCCCAAACCGACATGTAACATTCAGTAATTGATGACCTATAACGACTACTACAACAGCATCTGTATTGACAAAGAACACAAGAAACCATGCATTTACTTTCTGTGGATAATAAAAATCAGAAACTCACCGCTACTCTGAGAATAAGTTCACTCTTCTTCTTTTTTTTTTCATATATATGCGCTCTCGTTGGTCTCTCTCGAATTTAAAGGGCAGGTGAAAATGACCCTCTCAAAATGTCCTCTCCACCTCCCCACCCCCCAAAAAATGTTATCACTTCCGGGCCTGACAGTGCAGGTGCCTGACAGTGGAGGTAGGGGCCTGACAGTGGAGGTCTGCAGCCAGGTGCCTCTCGAAAATACAGTGCATGAACGAGCATGTGGTGATCAAGCAAGAGTCTGGGCAGGTGACAAAGATAACATGCACCACGATAAGTAATATTCTGTGTGCTTTCAGATCATACTGAGGAGGAGATCATGAATCTGAATGGATCATCATGTCATGATTCCACCAGGGTTTCAGTATTGGGATTCAGTGATTTAGCCAACTGTGGTAAGATAGTAATTATTCAGAATTCACCTTTGTTTCATTAAATGGTCCTATGAACTTACAGATAATACTTGACATGATTACATTGTCTTTATTGAAAAACAAGACAATCATGGCCCTGTAGAAAAACATATTTTACAAGACATTTACATTATGGAGAGGATGTGATATTTCTTGTTTGTGATTGGATAAACTTCTAGTCAATTCAGAGTTTTAGTGTACAGGATAGGTTGGTGCAAGATTGGATTAGCCAGGGCGACGCACAAATCTCTATGCTGCTGTGATGGGTTACTTTGCTATAAGGCAACTGGTCACAGGCAGGTGAAAAGACTCTTAAAATGTGTTTAAAAACAACAACAATAAAAACAATTATAATCTCTACAAAAACAGTTCCTTGCAGTTTCACTCTGTTACACACTGGATCCAGTTTTATTACTGTAATACATCCATGTTATTGACCTATAGTGCTAGAGAGTCCAAAATAGCTGAAGCTATCATATTGGCTGTGCACTGTCAACTTTTGCACGTGCTACTGTGCCAGTGTATGAAGTGCTCCACAAAAGAGTCACAGTGAGACAATGTCTGAACTCTGTTATCGACCTGTTATTGGTCTGGTTGGCTAGTGCTGGTATGTGACTGGTATGTTACATGGCAAACTTGCCAGTCACATACCGTAATTTGCTAAATCCTGACGAAGAAGTGCAGATGAATTTTGCTGAGCCCCTTATGGTATGAACAGAGCCTGAGCTATTTCAAATAAATGAGTAATGATAGTCAAAAACAAAATAAAGCAACATAATTCTGTAGGTATTTAATGCACATTTTATAAGAAAGAAATAAGAGATGGAAAGAACTGATCAGCTGACTGTAATGTGGTCATCTGTTTATCCAATGAGTGAGTGCTGCTGGCCTCTTTAAACCTGAATGTCAAGGGTTGAACTTTATTAGCAGCTAGCCACTGCATTCTCACTCTGACTGTGCGTGCGTGTGTGGGTTTGTGTGTATGCCAGAGACATGGACAGACAGGAACTCAAATGACATGAAGTTATTACCTCAGCAAATCAGCACATAAATAAATCTCTGTTTTCTACTCACTGCACACAGACACAGTCACAGACACACACACACACACACACAGTCCACTTTTCAGGCGGGGAGGCAGGATGAATTTGGGCTCCAAACTTAAACCACTGACATTGACACTGTCATGTTCAGAATGGACCTCATGCTGTGGATTAGCCCTCATGTTCCCACTCAACTCGATACTAGTTTCTAGTCATGTGAATGACTTAATTAGATAGTGTAGATCAAGTGTTGGCTTAGATAGTGGATAGTGGATCAACATACTCTCAGGAAAGACCTAATACAGGTCAGGTATCTCTCTGGAGGCAAAGAGGGGGAGGGTGGATGCACATGGAGGTCGAGGACTATGAGGAAGAAATGGAAAGTGGTGAAGTATAAATATATGGGCCATGATTCATGATCATACTGTGGGAGCCAGCAAAATATTTTCAGCGTTACTGGCAGCTAAGCCGTCAACCTGTCTCTTAGACCCCATCCCAACTAGGCTGCTCAAGGATGTTTTTCCTCGAGGACTGCATTCTTCCACTTACGTAACATCGCCAAAATCAGACACATTGTATCTCAAGTGGATGCAGAAAAACTAGTCAACGCATTTGTTACTTCTAGGCTGGACTATTGTAACTTTTTGTTATCAGGCTGCTCCAATATGTCTCTTAGGACTTTGCAGTTAATTCATAATGCTGCTGCACGCGTCCTGACAGGAACCAACATCAGAGATCACATCTCTCCCATTTTGGCTTCCTTGCATTGGCTACCTATTAAATCTAGAATAGAATTTAAAATTCTCCTCCTTACTTACCAAGCTCTCCATGATCAGGCACCATCATATCTAAAAGAGCTCATAGTACCTTACTACCCCTCTAGAACACTGCACTCTCAGAATGCTGAGTTCTTTGTGGTTCCTATAGTTTCCAAAAGTAGATTGGAGCCAAAGTTTTCAGCTATCAAGCTCCTCTTCTGTGGAACAAACTACCATTCTGGGTTCAGGAGGCAGACACGGTCAACACTTTTAAGAGTAGACTTAAGGATCTGTGTCTCTCTAGCTCTATCTCTATCACAGGTTCCACTGCTACTGTAATCATTTTATCATTCATTGTAATTGTGTGCCTGAAGGAGCACACTATATACTATTCACCGCACTTATTATTATTATTATTATTAGTATTATTATTATTCTTATGCCCTCTTTTTTGGCATGCTTATCGTTTATCAAAATGTGCGGCTCGGCCAGGAAACAACTGCTATGACTTTTCGCCAAGTGTTTCGCCAAACGGTTTGCAGAAAAATCGCCAAAAACCAAACCAAAAAAATTAAGGGGTGTGTATTGGAAGAATGTTCGAGAGTTAGAGTGTGTGACATCATCGCTAGAGTCGAGAGGGAGAGAAACATTTGTTGAAAAATAAATTTGTAAACTGCGTTCGAGGCCACAAATGTCACTCACACGCTCACGTGGCTCTTCGATGCAGGGCTACATGCTGTTTTTTTATTGACAGTTCCAATCTTATTTGGCAGCACTATATCTCTTTTGCGCATGGTGGTATCCATGTAATTCTTTTTCACATTACCTACACCATGCACCACATGACCAATCAACATGTGGCTGAATGGCCAGGATCATCATCCACGTCCTCACGTTTTTGACTGACATGAACTAGCTCCCCCAGCAGTAGGTCTAAGAATAGTGACACCCCAAGGTCTTATTTGAAATTCTTTGTTGTTATCACTGCCAGACAAAACAAACTAATGGTGGGAACTTTGATAATCTTAGATCACTATGCACACATAAACTGCCATCTGCTAACACACCCATTAATGTGAGGGAATATTTTATTCTAGAATGTCACATATGAGGTTACACAGGGTCAAACATGTCTTACTGTCACTGTAAGAACAGAGTTAAACCATAAATTGTTATGAGGTCACTGACTGATACAGAACAGCTGTATGTTTGTAATCAGGAAAGCAGGTCGAGTCAAGTCAAGGTTGCCAACAACCTTAAGTGTCAATGGTAACTGTTTTTGTAACTGAAGGCTTTGATACAACAGATCCCTTTAGAATTCACACTCTGTTTGGCCTTTCTGGAATTATTTTTACTTGGTCCAAATCTTATACCAACAATAGAGTCTTTTGTAAGAATGGATGAATGTTCTTTGAAAAGCTGTAAATTTTATTCTAGTGTTCCCCAAGGTTTAGTTATAACACCTTAACACCTTTTAACCTTTACATGCTGTCAACTGGACATTTTCATAGCTATGCTGATGACACACAGCTTTACATTGCTGTGTTTCAGGATGACTCAGGGAAAATAGATGCCATTTTTTAGTGTATTTTAGATATTAGTTTTTAAGTTATGGATTTCAGAGAAGTTTTGGTTATTGGTCCTGAAGCTCAGAGACAGAAACTCTATTAAAGTGAAAGACACTAATGTGCCCTTTTACTTCCTGCAGGATTGTCGATTGTACAGCTCAATTGCAGTTACTTTAAAACTTAACTGTATGTTACATTACATTACATTACATTACATACAACTGTATGTGTTGACTTGGTTCTGCAATTGGGATATTGTGTCTGCCGTTCTGATCAACTGGTGTGCTTCATGACTCAAACACTATTTAAACAGTGAACTGAAGCCTCGGTTTTAGTGCATGTCCAATGTTATAAAGATTTCCGTTGAATTGTAGTTTATGCAATCTTGCAAAGGTTTTGATGTATCTCATTGAAATAATGTATAATCTGTTTAAATTTAAAGTTGTCTCTGACATACCTAGTTACCTTATTGATAACTATCTTTGTTTTTCTCTTTCAAACAAAATGAAAGATATTAGAAAACCGTGCTGAAGCATTTTGACTCAACATTTTTCATCTAACCCTAACCAATCAAATCAGGCAGACTTGCCTCAATAATATATTACATGGTCAAAGAGTGTGTAGAGACACTAGCAGATCTGCATTCCTCAAACTTCATTGGCAGCCAAATAATTTCAACAAGCGATTCTTCAGTTACATCTTTATTAATGTAACCTTGATTCTGAACATTGATCCTGACAGTGTTGCTTTCCAAACACTGTATTTTAGTTTTAGTTTGTTTGTTTTTGGTTTGCTTACTCTGTAGCAGCTACACTGGCTTCACTCTATGGCACATGTGTCAAAGTCAAGGCCTTCTGTGCGCGCCGGTTAGCTTAACACTGCATGTGTAGCCGCGGCTCACTAGAAGGCGCTCATGAAGGCTTGGTTCTCTGAGAGCAGGTAGGGGACACTTTGTTTCAATCTTGACACCCTCGTTGGAAAAATGTCGCTGTCGCAAAGGGAAAGCTGGACACAGAGTGTCGGATCTTTCAGGAAAAATTGACTAATTAACTAACGTATTTTTTCACGGAGATGAATGAGAAACCCATGTCTTTGTGGGCGCATAACATTGATCTCTACGAGCAGCCAGCGGTCCCGACGAGTGCGCAGGGAGCATCTGCAAATTTCACGAGAGAGACGCTGCAAACAAAAATCAATAACTCCACTGTTATACAGTATTATGACTTCAAAATCACTCCACACGTCAACATGACCTTGTGGTCATACTACAACAGCTGTTTTGGAAAAATATACTTTTTTATATTTTGGGTGAATTCTTATTGCAAATATTAATCAATAACTCCACTGTTAAGCATTATTATGACTCCAAAATCACTCCACACGTCAACAGTCTTCTCGTGGTCATACTACAAGAGGTGTGTTGGAAAAATATACATTTTTATTATTTTGGGGAGACTGGAGGTCTAACTTGGCTTTGATTTCTGTCATTAATGTAACCTGGAACATTTCTTACATATTTTTTTATTGTTCAAAGCTATATTGTTAAAAAAATCAAAGCTCATGCCTCCCATGTCATCTGCTTGCTCTGCTATGAGCTCTTAAATAAAAAAGATTTTGTATTGCACTTGTTTCAGCACATTTTTTTTATCCATATATATTTTTTTATATTTTCAAATTTTTGCAGTGTTTTTTGTGCTCTGGCCCCCTTGAGCTCATATATAGTTGTATGCGGCCCCTGGACCAAAATGAGTTTGACACCCCTGCTCTATGGGGACAGGTGGTGTCCTATGTCAGTCTAGACTATTTTAAGAGTCTATCATAACCAGAAAAATTTTGATGGTAAAATAATGACCATTAAAAAATACTTCAGATTTGTTCACCTCTGAAGGTCATATTGTGTTAGAACCCCTGCATAAGTTGTCTAATTATATCTTTAAGATTTATAGACTACTGCTGGCACTTAGAGGAGGCGTTAGAAGCTGGCATGTGTGTGTGCGTTAGTCATTCGTCATTACAGTGAGTGCTAGTTCAAGTTTTATGGCATTGTCTTTTGCCAATCCTCAATGTTCAAAACGTTTAGTAAGTTTGTAGTTAAGTATGGTTTGGTTTGGTTTGGTTTGGTTTGAAATTAATTATTAGATTTAAAAAGTCTTCTGGTTAGATTCAGGATGAGGGGTTACGTGATTAGTGCAAGATCCTGACATGAAAAGAAAAAGCAAATAATCCAGAGAAAATTATCATGCTGTCACAGTGAATTACATGAAATTCAAGCTACAAATCAAACTGCTCCCTGCCCAGCAGCTCAAATTATCCAAGCATGTATCCTACACTGAAGCAGCTGTCACCATTACAGTTGTCATCATTGCAGTTGACTTAGGAGAAGGTGAAGTCGTTCAGTGTTATAGATTCTCTTTGGAAGCTCTAAATGTTTAAAATGAGCTACTTTAAAATGATTCTTGGTATACTCCACTCAAAGCCTGAAAATCCTGGTGTCATAGACATGGACAAGATAGGACAAAATGTACAAATGAGGATAACAGCAGACAGCCTCTTCTCAAATACATTAATGCACTTAGTTGTACATAGTAAAGTAACAGAAATAGTAAAGAATGAAAAAGGAGGGCTTGAGAAAAGTTACAGAAATTGTTGAATGCAGTGCCCCCAATTTCAAAGTCAGAGAAGAGTGAGAGATGCGATTTCAGGGTTTATACATTTAAGCTTAAAACATGCCAGAAGCCATGGAATCCCCAGCATGGATGTCTCAAAACACCCTAGAAAAAATAGTAGTGAATGGTAAATCCAAATTGATGATTCAGAACACATTTGAAGTCCTCAAGGAAGTTAGAAAAAAAAGTTCTAAAGTTGTGCTTTTGTACAGTAATCAGTGAGGCCCGGACATAGATGCATGTACTGCAGCAGTGCTCACAGTCACTCATAGACTGTATCACACAGGAAGCACTCCAATGATCACACTTATTGTCTTATAATCAAAGTATTTTTCAGAGTTTTGTCCCGCGTCCCAGGATAATAATCAGTGTGTTCATTGACAGTAAAAGTAGTCTTAACACAGTCTCTGTGTCTCTCCCAACCTCCCTGTGTGTTAGGTGAGAGGCCTGCTATATTCTCTGTCTCATGACCGACATCCCAGAACGTCTGAGCAGGAATGACCTGAGCGGCTGCTCATCGTAAAGCTGTCTATGATTTGTAGCTGCAGGGTCACGGGTCCCCTCTCCTCTCCTCTCCTCTCGTGGATTGGAAACGTTCACTCTTGTGCAATCTATGAATATCTTCTACATGAGACAGTAACCAGTAGCAGGGTTCAACAACGCCTGTCAAAAGTGCCCATGCCTGGGCACAGTCAAAAGCCAGTAAAACTTAGTTTGCTGTTAGCCTATGCAATAATGCTACATGTATAGTATGTCCCTGATCAGGCACGTGACTCATGCACACACGTCATAGTCACAGAGCAGATCTTCCATTTTTACAAAAAAATCTGCTGCTCACACAGCACTGCACACCATGTCATTAACCTGCAGGATGCTGCTCATTTCAGAATCATACAGTTTATTCGCTCATACTGCTGAGTAGGAATCATGCAGACGTATAATCAGTATAATGAACACAGAATCGAGTTCCGGACTAATAAGTTCAGGCATTTTTCCATTAATAGTTATCTTATGGCAGGGGTCGGCAATTAGCGGCCCGCGGGCCAGAACTGGCCCGCCATCAATTATATCTGGCCCGCTAGATGACGTTGATTTATTTTAATATATACATATATATTTTTAAATATATCTTTTAAACCTCATGTTTCCCTTCAAAATACAACAATTCCACAGATTTCACAACATTCATTGAAAAGTAGCTGATAAGTAACGTGACAGCAGCCAGAACATCTACGCAGCCTCTTTACTTGACGCACAGGTCGGAACGCTAATTGGCACGTGCGTGCGCTGTAACCTGTGGAAAATAAAAGTGTCCTGTGTCCCTCTTGCAACGGACAACGTGAAACAAATATGTTTTATTAAATGAAAAAAACAAAACCAAACAAGGTCGACAGATCTGCGCTGCTGTATACATTAGTTACGGCAGGTTGCTAGGGCAGGTTGACTGTTTCATGACAGACGCAGTGGGCGTTTAAGGCCGTAAAACCCCTAACCACACACTTTTATACACCTTGTTACACGCATTTTGTACAGTGCTCCCTTAATAAATCAGGACGTTCAACATACGTGTAATGACTCACATTGGTGTTTTTTTGTTTCTATGTGGCAACACTGTGATGACAACTTTCCAGTGTGTGTTCTACCTCTCGCCCTCAGCTGGGATAGACCCCACCACCCAACGACCCTGATAAGCAGTTACAGGAAATGTATGGATGGACTACTCAATCAGGGCAAATGAATTGTTAATCTAACAATTGGCAAAGATGTGGGTCATCAGTGGACCTGAGGCATGACGCCTGGGTGCTTGAACAAGCCATCTGTCATAACACATTAATCCACAAATGCCTGCTTATAGTGCCAGACATCAAGTTGTCATTTTGGTACTGTAGATGTTCCTTATTGTGGAAAAAATGTGAAAATTTAGAAAAGAAGATAACTAGAGTTATGATTTTACAAGGTTTCTTTTTTTTTTTTTATTAACGTCTAACTTCACACCACAAGTGAAAGTATCCGTACATTATCTGTATAATAATTTTGGCCATTTTGAATGTAATAAAGCCAATAATGTAATAACATGCCAATAATGTAATAACTTAGTAATAACTAGCTAACTAACTACTAACACTGAGTAAACACATGTAGGTCACATAACCACTGTCTTCTTCCTGAGTTCTAGTACATTCCACTAAGTGATCTAACTAGCATATACACTTCACAGTAATGAATGAAATATTATTCCTCCATACATAAAATTATGAATTTACATATCTAAGCAAATAAATAATATTCTAAATAAAGAGTTTGTACAACAAATAGTGTTGCATAGTACGTACTCTTGATAAATGAATATGACAGCTATGCCATCTACTTTATCTATTTCTGATAAGCAAATGCACAAAAACTCCAAAATAATCTTTTATTTCCAAGAAATGCAGCCCTATCCTAATCGCATAACGATTTTTTAAAATGCTATGTCAGTAACATAATAACTTATTACGTTATTTGCATGTTATTACATTATTGGCTTTATTGCATTTAAAATAGCCCAAATTATTGCGTTATTGGCAGGTATTAAATTATTGGACTTTATTACATTATCGGTTGCTACAGGATCACTGGGGGCTGGAGTCTATCCCAACTGACTTAGGGCGAAAGGCGGGGTACACCCTGAACAAGTTTCCAGTTCATCACACGAGTGGAAGTAAATAATTGGTCAATATGCAGAGACAGAGACATTAAGCATGTGTTGCTGTCAAAAGAGTCATACATACTAGCCCTATCAGTATGTTACCATTATGCCTTTTACATCAAAGTGACATGCTAAATGGACTGTACTTATATAGTTTCCTTCTAGTCTTCTGAGCACTCACTTTTACACTACTACACTACATACCTCATTCACCCATATTCATACTCTGATGGCATTGGCTGCTATGCAAGGTACAAACTGCTCATCAGTTTTAGCCATTCTAACCATTCATACGCATTCACCGATGGTGTGTGATCATCAGGAGCTATTTGGGGTTCAGTCTCTTGCCCAAGGACACTTTGACACTTTAACTGGAGGAGCCGGGGATCAAACCACCGATCATCTGATTAGTGGACGACCCACTCTACCTCCTGAGCCACAGCACTACAGATACAAAACTGATGACTCTGTGTCTCAGTTCAGATACTTTCAGACTTATACTTACTACTTTTGAGTCTGTGAAGTGCATTCACACTGTCAGTTCTGTCAAAAGTCTGCATACTGTGCATACTGTACAGTACCCGGATGGAGCACACATGATGGTCAAAAAGTGTGTTAAACACTGGTCACTTCTCATCCTCAGTGGTCGCCATTTTGGTTACATAGCTAAACAGGAGAGACAACCAGCATTGTGAAAAAGGCGACAGAGGAAGCTGCTGGAGCTGAAGGGGAAGCTGTGAATACAGAAACATACAAATGGAAGTTGTATGTATGTTTTATGTTTATATTTATATTTATATTTGGCAGTCAATTGCCATGGCATTGATTCAAAGAAGTGCATGTCTGAAAGGGTTTTTTACAAAGACTTGTATTGCCCATGTGTAATCTCTTCTTCATCATCTGTCCTAATAGAACTAGGCTAAAAGATGACACACCTAACACACATGCCACATCCAAGAATAGAAATGATGGCAGCGATGAAGTAGGAAGCATGCGAGACTAGACAGGGAGCCAGGGAAAGGTGTGAGATCACATGTAGTACTTCCCACTTGTCTGAAATATACCTGGGGGGGACACAGTGGGTGAGAAGGCACAAAGAGTTTTGTACTTTTATCTTTAAGATTACCTCTCAACTTGCCCCGCAAGGTCACCTAACTCTGCCTCTCTCTAGTAGTAGTGATAGACAGCAAGCGATTCATCATGAAGATTAATTTGGAAATATTGGAAATCCACCCTTCCCAAACCATTTGCATATTAAGATCTGATAAATGCATTTTATTACCAAATGTAAATGCAAAATCATTATGAAGTTAACAGATGTAAATGACGGCAACAATTCAGGTAGGACACAAAGATCATCACAGGCTAGGTGTGTGTGTATGTGTGTGTGTGTGCACGGTGTGGTGCAGCGGTGAGGTTGTAATGATAATGCACATCAGCATGGTGTGGCATTCCACGGATAAAGCAACCCAGACCAAGAGAAAAATCTTAAATGAGACTTATTTTTAGTTCTGTGTAACATGTAGTAAATATAATAGTTCTATGTACTGACCATCAATATAAGACACTGTGAGTTTGTGTACAGGAACGTTGATAAAGTTTGTGTTCAGCCAACAATGATCATTATTTAATACAGAGTAGAAATTTGAGGTGACGTTAGCATCATAGCTTCTTTAAGTGATAAACGTTGCTGATGATCATCATCATATAGTGTGTGTCTACGTGTGTGTGCCTGTGAGAGAGAATGTTAAGGCATGCTGACAAGCAGAGGCTCATGGGATTTGGCTTCACAATTTCAGCTGTCTACACCAAATAAAAAATGATTCGTCTCTGAAAATGATACAGCAGAAAACACACAAACTTCGTTTGCTACAAGTAAAGTGACTGTGAGTGTGTGCCACAATGCGGGTACACGCAGTGCACATTCATTCACCTAACTGAGTGTAAGAAATTAACACCAGTAAATCAGTAATAGTAAAGGCTATTAAACGGGCCATTGATTCTACTTTTATGGTTAATTGGGGGACATAATCTTTATATGTAAGTTTGTTGCTGACCTGCTGCTTTGTGATATGACCTCTGAGAGATGGTTGTACCATAGTTCATAATGGAGGAAACTGTCAATAAAACCTCTGTTTTCTTTTCTGTCTGAATTAAAAGTACTATACAAAGGTCACGAAACAAGACTAAGCAAAAGAAGTCGTGCTCACATATTTCACCACTGGGCCTCACTGTAACTGTTAGTTACAGACCGAGCTGTTGAGGTTAGCTATGATAAATATGCAAACAATCATGTACAATAAGATGTCTGAAGAACAGCACATTAAACCTAGAGAGGTATGTCTGTATCCAACTTGCTAATATAAATATAGAAACAAGTGTAAGTATATAGAAAAACCTCAGAGTGCATTACCATGATTATACCACGACTCCTGACCAATAAAACAAAACAAAAACAAACATTTTTAGTTTCATCATTTTTCGAGGTAATTAGAAACACACAAACAGCAACATATCTCTTTATCTCTTGATACATCACTTTGGATCAAATTCATAAATCCAACTTAAAGTTTTTAAATTCTGACTTTCAGAACATCATTAATATTTCAGAAATATTAGCTGGGTGAGTAGAATGCATAAAGTGCATAAAGAAATTTCCTGCATGCAGAAGTGATAGTGGGTTAGAAGGTGAACAGAATGAGCTGATTAGTATAACTTATAACATCTATTTTTGTTTTATATTTTTTCATTTTGTTCATTTCATTTTTTATTTAAATGGAAAATAACCATTTTACCACTCCAAAAATAGCATCTCATTCAACTTCTCAGTCATTTGTTAACTTCCAAATCGTCTCCAAAAAATGATTAAATAATTATTCTATTATACTATTCCTACATTCCTTTCCTTTTCATCATATAGTACAATTACAGATTAGACATTACACAAGGTTATTCTATTTCATGTTTTACTTTTTCCTAAACTGAACTGTACCTGACTCGACCCTCCTACCAAACCCTCTTACTCACTGATGAGCTGCTTTTGTGAGGTTACTGCTGATCCTCTGAGCTCGCTTCTTCCTGTTGATCTTCTGCATCTCCAGACCACTCTGAGAACCCTGAATAACCTCTCAAAGATCCAGTAATTATAATTTGAAAATGAAGGATGGCACGAGGAAAGACTCAAGACGAAGGAGTGAAAGAAAGGAGTAGTCCAGAATCTCTGCCTCCACCATCTACAAAATTACGACAAAAGCTAAACTGAATCTTTGTGCATTGAACTCAGCTCCATGTGCAGCCAGCACAGCACATGCTCAAAGTGACTGACTTAGCTCCGTCTCTTTTCGCTTGCTCCCTCTCTGGCATTCACCCACACAACATTACCCCCTCCTCCCTGGATCATAGACACGCTGTAATTGATTATGCCCCAAAACAGAAAAACACACCTAAAGAAATAATTCACCCTCATGTGACAACCATCTAGATTAAAAGCATTTTAATGTCTTGTTGCAGTATATCAAACAAACCGGCTAAAGCTGCATCATATGGATTTGCTTTTGAATGACAGTATAACAACACACTAACTACACTCTATTTGAATTTATATATAGTAACCTGTATTTAACCTATTTATAAGATTTCATTTCTGTCGGTCAGTTGAGGGCAGCATTGAGGGTTAGTCCTCTTTTACGGGATGGTAAGAATTACTGGGTCACAAGTCACAGCTTTAGAGTCTCCAGTTACAGCAGACCGCTGATTCAGAGATGGAATGGTTAAGTATAAGGGCACAGTGAGATGGAAGAGGGTCTGGAATGATGTAAGAAGATAGAGCATCACGTAACAAGAAAGAGAAAAGTCACAGAGGAGTAATGTGAGAGGGGATGGAGGGAACATCGCAAATTAGTCAGAATGAGCAATGGTAACAATATATTACAGTCAGCTGCATTTTACCTCAGCTGAGCCAGCCATTACTGTGAGCTCTTCAACCTAAAATCATAGATTTCAAATTTTATTCTGAATCTTACGGCTGATCTTGGTTCCTATCAGTACACGTGAAGCAGCTTTCTGGATCAACTTCAGAGGCTAAAGAGAGAACAAGAGTTACAATAATCCAGCCTAGAAGTAACAAATGCATGGATTCATTTTCATGCATCCACTTGAGACTGGATACTCCAACAACTCCAAGATTCTTTACAGTGGAGCTGGAGGCCAGGGTCATCCCGTCTGAAGTAAATAAGTCTCTAGAAAGATTTTGTCTGAACTTAACATCAATTCAAAAATCATCCAATTTTTTATGTCCTGATGGTATGTTTGAAGTTGAGTTAACTGATTGGTTTCATCAAACTTGATTAATAAATTTGGGTATCATCAATAAAAGTCAGCATATATAGGGAGAAAGAATCGGTTCAAGCACAGAACCTTGTGGAACGATCCAGAAAGATCCAGTAATCCAGGCTCTCAGAGAAATATATATATATATGATGTAAATCATATTATGTAAATGTGACTGTAAGCTGGCCTGTGTGTCTAGAGGGAATCACAGTGTGACAGGTGCTGACTGATGTGAGTGATGATGCTTCCATTTCTGTCCAGGCAAAAAATGCAAAACCGTGAGCACTATGAAATTCCATCTGTGTCCATAAGTGTGTCAGTGTGTGTCCAATTAGGCGTCCACAGACACAAAAGTCATTTGTCTGTGTAAAAATTAAAAAGCTTAGTGGTTGTTTTAAAAATGGTAATCTTTCATATACAAACACTTGGTTGCACATGCGTCCAGCTCCCCGTGATGTATTGGAAGTAGGTGGTGTTGAGACAGAGGTCAAACAAACTACAAATCTGGCGCAGCATGAGGTTGGTCCTGGTGTGTAGAGTGTTGTCATGTAGTAATCTGCGCAAACAGTGAGTGACACCATGATTTCATCTGTGTTCAGTTTCAGTCCTCAAACCTCGTTCACAAAGTCCATGGAGTACATCCACTAATATCATTTACAGTTTTTGGGTACATTAAGTCTAGCTGTTGGAGACACTCTATGGCCTTCTTCTTGTATCTGCTGGTGGGGTCGCATCTTAGTGATTCATATGTAATAGGGTAATTCAGGAGGGTGGTAACCCTCATGTGGTAATCAGCCATCATGATTGTTTTGTTATAAATTTCTTAGTACAGCCATTTGTTTCTTAGTGCTTAGTATAGTTGTTTTTCAGCCTCCCGGGAGAGATTTTCAGTTAGTGTTTTGCAGCCCTTTGATTTTCCTCGTTGTGAGTGATTTTGGTTTTGATCATTTTTATAAAGAAGATTTTTTTCCTCCTTTTTGGAGTGATTTTTGTTTTCCATAGTTTATGTCTGTTTTCATAGCCTGCCCTAGCCTCACTCTGTCGAGGGTTTTTTGTTATCAATAAATAAGCTCATTTGACACCTCTGCGCCTGAGTCTTGTTTCTGAGTCCAGCCTGACAGTACACTTTGGCCAGTATGGACTCAGCAGAGGCTGGCCAGTGGGCGGCTACGCTACAGGCTCAGGAGGGCCGCCTCTCCCGTCAGGAGGAGTCCCAGTCGGCGATGGCGGCGCATCTAGGACAGCTTTCATCCCAGGTGGGGAAGCTGGTGGACCACCTGCGGCAGACTGCCCAGCCACCTGTGGTGCCGGCGGCAGCGGCTCCGACCCAGGGCGTTCCCGTGACTGGGATCAAGTTGGCTTCCCTGGAGCGTTTCTCTGGGGAACCAGGACAATGTAGGCCTTCTCTCATTGACTGTTGGGTCCACTTTGAGCAGCTCCCGCATGCTTTCGTCACGGACAGGTCCAAGATAGCGTTCATGGTTTCCCACCTGACAGGGAGAGCCAGAGCTTGGGCCACCAGAGTGGGCTTGTGACTCTCCGCTTTCTTTCTCACAGACTTTAAAACTGCCCTCACAAAAACGTTCAACTCAGTGTCTACTGACCAAGAAAAAGCCAGGGAGCTGAGCAGTCTGACACAGGGCAGAGACTCGTGTGCGACTACGCCATCCGCTTTCGCACCCTGGCGGCGGAGAGCTGGTGGAATAACGCCGCCCTGTACGACATCTTCCTGAAGGGACTGGCGGCTCACATCCAGGAGCTACTACTGCCACTGGACCTGCCTGCAGACCTGGACTCTCATCTCGCTTGCTATCCGGACAGACAACCGGGTTCGTGAGCTCTGGCAACCACGGAGTGGCGGTTCAACGTCGGAGAGGTCTACACCCGCCCTGCGCAAGCGGGTTCCCCGTTCATCACCGCCGGCGGTCTTCCTCCTCCACCGCCAAGGAGGAGGAGCCCATGCAGCTTGGCAGGACACTGCTGACACTGGAGGAGCGACGATGACCAGCAGGAGGGCTGTTGCTTTTACTGCAGGGAGCCAGGTCATCGAGTCGTTAGTTAGTTAGTTGAATGCCCAGCTAAGAGGACCTCGGTGGTGAGTCGGGTTACAGCTGTTGCTGTGCTTGTGTCACGTAACCTCACGCCTGTTAAGGTAACACACCACGCCACCACCACCGCAATAAGGGCTCTCATAGACTCAGGGGACGATGAAAGCATGAGGGACTGGGGGTTGAGGAGAAGATAGGCCTCAGGGCTGAACTTTTGGTCAAGCCCATCCATGCCAGAGCACTGAACGGACAGGATCTTTTCATCATCACACACATCACAGAGCCTCTCAAGCTCCGCATCAATAAACACATAGAACACGTGCTTTTTTACTTATTTAAGTCTCCTGCACATACACTGATTCTGGGACATCCATGGCTCCTCAGTCACAACCCACAGGTCAGATGGGCGCTTTTTTTTTTAACAGATTTTCCTTTTCCCTCTCCTAAAGGCCAGGCCCTTCCTCATGTGTCTGATTGTCTTCCCCGCCCTGATTGTTTCCACCTGTTCCCCATTACCCTGTGTATATATTGTCTGCGTCTCCCTTTATCTTGTGCCAAAGTGTTTCGTCCTACGATTGATCACCTACTTCTTTCTTGCCTGTCTACAGCCTTAGCCTTGTTGCGTGAGTGTTCCTTTGTTTTTTATGTTGAGTGATTTTTTTTTTTGTAAATTTCTTAGTACAGCCATTTGTTTCTTAGTGCTTAGTATAGTTGTTTTTCAGCCTCCCAGAAGGGATTTTCCGTTAGTTTTGCAGCCCTGTGATTTTGATTTTTCTAAAGCAGTTTAGAGGTTTTTCCTTCCTTTTGTAATGATTTTTGTTTTCCATAGTTTAGGCCTGTTTTAATAGCCTGCCCTAATCTCACTCTGTCGGGTTTTTGTTAATAGGTGGGTTGCACGTTACGTCACGTCTGCGCGCGAACCTTAAGTGGTGGTCAACTGGTGGCACAGCCCATTTATATCACAGTGTTTTCAGCTTCCACAATGCCTCAATTTTGTGCAGTTTTTGGCTGTTCCAATCGGTCTAACCGAGAGAAGGGAAAGGGTTACTACCGAGTACCTAAGGTAATCGTCCATAGAGGTGAAAAATGGAAAAAACTGTCCGAACAACGACGTAAAAAGTGGATAGCTAATCTTCGTTTAAAGACTAAGGGAGCTGAAACTGCTTATGCTCGTGTCTGCGGCGACCACTTTGTTAAAGGTATGTGTAAAAAAATCTAACAGCTTTGTAGTAGCCTAGCGCAGTGGAGTATTATGTTGTTAAATGTCAATACCAATGCCAACAGTAATGTAATATTAATACGGGCTACGTTTGGACTTTGCCTTGAAGGCCGCCCCAGCGCGTTGTTCGCTACTGAGTCAATGGACTGGGCTCCGACGGTCAACCTGGGTTACGAGTCCGGAGGCACAGAGCTAAAGTCATCGTCATCTGTGAGACAGATCCGTAACTTCGGGATAAGGATTGGCTCTAAGAGCTGGGTCGGTCGGGCTGGGGTGCGAAGCGGGGCTGGGCTCGAGCCGCGGCTGGGGGAGCAGTCGCCCCGTCGCCCTCCTCTCTCCGCCGCCGGAGGCGCGGCGCGCGGCCCGCCTCGCGGGGCCCCTCGGTCCGCGCGGCGCCTCGCGGCGTCGCTGGGCGTGGGGGGTTCTTCGCGGGGCGGTGTCCGACGCCGCGCGGAAGGCGGCCCGGCGGAGGGGACCGGGTACGGCGGTCGGCGGCGGCGACTCTGGACGCGCGCCGGGCCCTTCTCGCGGATCTCCCCAGCTACGGCGCCCGCCGGTGCCCCGTTCGCTTCCAGGAGCTTCCTGTCCACCAACAATGACTAACACATAAACCACGCCCGTTTCCAAGGAAACAAAACGCTATCTTTAGAAAAGTAATTCCGCACTTAAAGTGGGCTACCTTTAATTACAAACATTCTGTGTCAGATCGAAAAAATGAAGTTTTGAACGGGTTTCAATGGCTCCAAGCCCAGGTTGTCCACCACTTCAAATTCGAGCGCTCCCGTGATGACGTAACTGCAACCCACCTATTCAATAAACAGTCCTGCCTGACACTTCCACCTTTTTTTCCCTGTTAAAGGTTTTTTGTGGGCAAGTTTTTCCTCACTTGTCTAAGGACAGAGGGTGTCACTCCCTGTACAGATTGTAAAGCCCTCTGAGGCAAATGTACTTTGTGACTTTGGGCTATACAAAAAAAAAGAGTTTCAAAAACATTCAAATTTCTATACAAATCATACATGTTGAAGTCAAGGCAGGGAGTTTTTATTATCTCTCCCATTAATAACATCACAGTCCCTCAGATTTATTTCACGACATATTAAAAACTCCAGAGAAGAAGTTTAGATAGTAACATGCATTAATGAGACATGTATGTTTACATGTGGTGATGGAGAGAGAGGGAACTGATTTTTCATTTTTGTATTCATATTTTAAACCCAAACTTTATTTACATCTGCTTTTATGCAGACATGCAGCCCAAAGTGCTTCACAGAGCAAAATAAAGACAGAGATAGAACATAAAATTACCAAAATAACAAACACAAAAACTGCAACAATAAAACAAATGTTAATTCAATAAAGGTAAATTGAAACCTATAAGGTGAATAAGCACAAATAAAGGTTACAATGACACCACTGACCACAGACCTAAAACTACTGAAGACATCAAGACCATTCACTGTTCACACTGTTATGTATGCATAAAGATGATAAAAATGAGAAATGTGTCATTTCCTCTTGTTTCCTCTCCTCTCATAAAGGCATCAGTCATTTCTGTATAATTTTACAATGACCACATCAGGAAGTCCCACTCAGAAAAAACTCACTATCACAATCAAGGAGTGAATTAAATAAAACCTTCTCTTTGATATGTGATTATAGCGCCACTCTGTAGAACATTTGCATGGTGGCGCTCAAACAATATCACTTTACTTTGAAAAACAAGCCCAATATTCCCTTTGACAGTTTGACAGTTCCTCTCGTTTGAACAAGCCAATTTTATCTTGACATAAGTCGTGCATTATATCACTTAGTGTGTCAAGGCCCAATAAAATGTTTATTTTAGACCTTGTTACAGAAACCGCTATAAAAAGCATTTTTTTCACAAATCAGGGCTGCGAACTCCGTCTCGTCATTACAAACCAACTTTTTCTTTTTTCTTTGTGTAACTTTATAAATGTTAGTTCAGTCATATGAGGCTATAACATGATGTTAATTATGTATGCAGATTTTGTGAAGCAGACAGTCCCATCATAATGTTCCAGATTTGGATCTGGAGGTTCGTGTCAGGAGTGTCTGCTCAGTGTCGTTCTGACATTCTGTTTTATAGTTACAGCACAACGGGGTAAAGGAGCAGCAAGCCTTCCACACAGGTCAGGCTACAGTAATGCTTTCTCACAGATCCACTTGTTTCTGCTGCTACAATTGAAGTCATTCAAGCCAATGAAATCTTTCATAGTACGAAGGTCAGCGCAGTCTTCTCCTCCATACGCCCCATCGGGCTGCCCATTGGCCCACTGCGGCCTGCAGACAGAACAAACCACCGGCTGTCAGTGAGAGGAAAACATGAGGACAGTCGCCCAGTATCATCCAGTGTCATATATTGGTTGTTGTTGACACACTGTCATTTCAAGCTGGTGCCCTAGCAGATTTTTTATCCTTTTTATTTTTATCAGAATTATTATTTTTTTTAATATAATGTTGTTATGATTATATTTATTAAGCTTGGTTCTACAAGGAAGCAAAATCATGCATTGCAGCTTGACATTTGCGTCTTTTGATGCCAAGGTGAAAGCTTTACTGCAAACTTTAAAGGAAACATCTGAATGTTTTAGAGCATCTCAACGTGATCACACAAATCTGGAATATGATTTTTCAACAGGGAGTTACTATTATAACATTCAAATAAAATATGCTGGAAGGCGAAGCTGTTGATTTTCTAGTCTATTTACGTTCCTACCCTCACCTATGGTCATGAGCTTTGGGTAGTGACTGAAAGAATGAGATCAAGGATACAAGCGGCCAAGTGGCTGAAAGTGTGTTACAGCTGCAGAATCCACCAATAAAAACGGACATTAGAAATAAACAACACATTTATTTCTCCAGTATAAAATGTCCATGTCTTTATGAATATCTCACATGTCCTCGTCCAGTGGTGTTCCATCCACCCAGACCCAGGTTCCTTCCTGCTCCCTGTCAGTCATACCAACCCACGCTGCCGCTGTGAATCCAGTGAGGAAGGCCTGTCATAAAGCAACATCCATCACATGTCTGTTTAAATATCATATCTGCTGGTATCTTTTAATGTAGGAATGACAGATTTCTTTAAGGATACATAGAACCTGTTCCTGTCTGCTGGTGATGATGACCAGGTCAGCCTCTCTCTGCATGCAGTCCCGCCGGCTGTCGTCCCAGCTCCTCCTCTGTGAGGAAATGTAGTAACAGCTGGAGCCGAACATGATCCAGCCCTCAGGACACACACTTATCTCTGTCTCACCTCGACACAGCAACACAGATTGCATGTCACAATACAGAACATGTAGACAGAATGGTTTCATGATGCAACAAAAAACAGGAAGCTGCATGTGAACAGTACAAAGCTTAAGAGACTCGTCAGATTCCTGTAGGTAACATATGGGGCTGAGCTCAATCAGACCTGCTGATATTAACCACTTTTTAAAAGGGTGTATTTATGTAAGTTAGGAATATATACATACTTTAATAAAACTATAAAAAGATTTTTACACAATTTCTGGAAAAACCTGACCTAGATAGCATGGCGGCATTGATTCAATGGTGGTCTGCTATCCAGGGATTAGTTTAATTAATCATATTTTAATGTTGGTTCAATGATAACACAGAGATTGATTTTAAGTTGAACTAACATTGATTTTATGTCTGATCTGTTTTTTCATCATTAAATTAAAATGATTTCAGGGTGCAAACCTGATGAATAATCAATGATATATTTTAATGTTGTGCAGCGTTGATTCAATGACAGTTTCGTTTCCCATCAACATTGATTCAGTGTTGACTCGGTTGTTTTATTTTGGCATTTTTGTCTGTTAAATGTCACCATGACACTGTGTCACAGAGGTACACTGTGCCAATCTTCACTGGAAGCCTCATTAATTCTTTTAAATTTGGTTTTGTACAATGTTAATACTTACTACTCCTGTTTACACTGCTACTGTAGACTGATTTCATTTGTACAAGGCAGCAACAAGTTATTTAGAGATTTACCCCTGTAACACTGTAATATGTTAATATCCCTGGATTACATACCTCTAAATACAGTTAGAATACACTTACAAATACTGCATATTGCCAGTAAATGACCCTGTTATGCTGATTTTTATGTTTTTTTTAAAATTTAAATTCAGTTTAATCACAGCTTTGTGTTTTATTTAAAGAGCTCCAAATGGCACTTTCCATACAGAGCAGGTATAGACCGTACTTGTTGTAATATCAATTATAGAGACCCAACAATGTCCACCATGAGCACTTGGCGACAAAGAAAAACTTCTTTGAAGAGGCAGCCTCGAAACCTCGAACAAAATCCGACAGGCTCATGTTGGGTGGCTATCTGCCACAACTGGATACATCTTTTTTTAGCGGCTAAATGTTCCAATATGTTCACCAGCTGGTCGCTAACTTTGTGTTTGTGTGCAGTGGGCTGAAAGACGCTAAAGAGCTGCACATGGCTGAAGGTGCTGCAGAGTTAGTCTACCTTTATCAGTGGGCTCAGTCAGAGCAAGTCTCAGTGAGATGTTGAGGATCCCTTGAAGGACACACAGCAGGCCAAAGCTCAGCAGAACCACACTGATGTGTCTTAACTCTGTACACACACACACATTTCTATTTCAATTCAGACAATTAGAATGTTGATATCCTAATGTTATCATACAGCCAAAACACAGCAGCACTTACATAATATCATATGTCCCTGATGATGACTTACTTGATTTTGGAGTCTCTGTCTGAGCATCCTTGGGTTCAGGTCTGGGGAATTCCTGATACTCAGCAACTTCAAAGTTGATACCAGAGACACTTGAACGAAAGAACACAGCCATTTTGAAGCCTCCGAAGTGTGAAGGTGTGTTTTATGTCTGATGTTGTACAGCGCCTCAACACTGACATGTCTTCCTGTCTGTCTCTGCCCTCCCCTGTCTTGTGTAAAAAAGTTCCATACGTCAAACGTTTTATCCTAAACAGACAATATAGATTGATGATGATGAGACAGTTTCACAGTGACCCTCTCCTGTTTTTAATGCTTTTACCACAACATCTAATATGACACATATCGACTGTCTGCATTTTAAATCTGGTTTTACTCTTTTTAACAAAATATTTTTTCAGTGTTTGGTTTGGTTAGGCATCTTTAAAGATTTTTACAGAATGGTTTCATTCTGGAAATTCGACCTTCTGTTTATGGACGTCCATTGATGACTGTATTAAACTAAAGTCATTCAGGTCATTCCCATTTTCAGTTTATTTCTGCAAAATTCAAATGACATTTTATTTCAGTCCTGAAACACATCTACCTGTAATGATTCAATAAATGTCAACTGAAGAAATTAGGTTAAATCTTCACTGATTTGTTTGTTGCTTTGTCTTATGTCAGACTCCGGCGTCACTCGGTGTGATGTTGAGGAAATCTTTTGAAATGAAGTGAGCACAGCAGCAGCTTTACACAACAGTGTGACAAAAACATGTTGCACAAGAGAAATGTGGCTAAAATACTGTCTTACACAAAAATATTTATTTGAGACACTGGAGAATATGTTGACATTTACAACGCATTGTGATACAAAGAAATACGGTACATGTACAATATCACAAGTGTGACAGTGCGCTGGTTTCGGAGCTCAGCCATATTGCTTCTCTATTCTTTACAGACATGACTGTATGAAGGAAACAAGAAGGACCAGAGCATGCTGGGATATATTTAAAAAATTAAGCTGGAGTGTATGCAGTAAATAGAACTGTAAATGTAGCAGTGTACAGATCATCACAGACAGGTGTGTGTATTATTCAGACATTAAATATTTATTCTGCTTCAAATGACTTTGTATTCCGTCACATTAAAGCCGCTTGATATTCAACTACAACAGGTAAATCTACATGTAAAATTCATTTGCAGGCAACCATAATGACACAGCACATTTTGACATGATCAATATTAGAGAGTAACTTCAATTCTGCCATCTTTTTGTGTCTGTGACTAATGGGGACGACAGGTTGTGAATTTGGTTCAGTGTTAAATGACATACCATTGTCTTCAGTGGTTAGTTTATGTGACTTTGGTGTTTTTAATTGGTTACATATAAGAATAATACAAACAACTAACCAACTTTGTGTTGAGCCCAGTCAAATGGTTGTAGCACAAAAACATGTCCAGGTAGAATCGACCTAAGTTTACCCCTTTAACCCAAAACCAAAGAACACAAGGAGCACTAAAAGTACGTTGTTATGTTGTCATGTGCTTTGAATGCACAGAATTCTGCCTTCAAGTTTTAATCAAAAACACAAGAGGAATCTAGTTTTCCCAAAATAACTTCGACTCGAAGGCTTCCTCGTCTCACACACACATCATTTACACAATACTGGTGTGTAGGAAGTACGCTGTTTCCTCGACAAATAAATCTATAAATTGGTTTTCTCACACACGTCCAGCTAGCTCATCAAATGATGATCAGTCAATTAATAAACAGCAGCCTTCCTTCTCGTGTTTCAGTCCATGTCCACGAGGTGTGGGTCATCTTACAAAGAAGTCTAGGAAGTCTAAGAAAACTGTCACCTTTACTTGGAATATGACAAATAAAAAAATAGTTATAGTTAAATAGACTACTTTCCTTCAGGAGATGATGAACAGATGTATAACTGTTTGAAAAATAAGAAACTAATATATTTAAAAATAAAAACATCACATTGGCAGAGTATGTGTTTGGTCCCAGCACATTGCTCCACCCGCTATACTGACTAAATATCTTTTTTTAATAAATCAATGATTGTACAGCCTAACACGCAGAGCCAGTGGTTCATACACATGATGATCTGTCTACATACATTAATGCAATGTATCACTGAGGAGGAGGAGGGGGGGGAGGAGGGGGAGGAGGAGGAGGAGGGAAGTCAGAGAAGGGGAGAGAGTTTGGTGGCCAGAGAGGAGAAGAGAAAGACGGATTGAAGAAAGAGGAAGGAGGAGGAGGGTATAGAGGGAAGTTTGGTGGGGGGAAAGGGTGAGGAGGGTAAGGGCAGGGAGGGGGGAGGTACATGGGAGGAAGATGTGTGTGTCTAGGTGGAGGGTGTGTGTGTCTGGGCGGAGTGTGTGTGTGTTTGAAAGGAACATGTTTGTTCCTCGGGTTCTGGTGCCTGAATGAAGGCCCTGCATGTCTTGGTGGGAAAGCCCGTACGTCACGCTGCTGCTGCTGTTGCAAGGTGTTCTGGGTAATATTGGCAGGATTATCTGGAGGGGGAAAAAAGAAACAGATTAAACAGAGCAAGAAAAAAAATGTAAAGATGGGTGAAAGTGTGTCATATTATACTGGAATTGTTCAGATGGTACAAAGCATCCAAAGCATCCAGACATGTTTCCTGTGCTGTGAGTACCTGAAGTGTTGTTGTCTCTCTTCTTCTTGTTTTTCACTTTCCTCTTAGCTTGCTGCTCTTTTTCATCATCACTGTAATCTAAGGCCTTCAGAGAGAAGAGACAAACAAACTGCATTACTTTGGAAACTCTCCATGACAAGTTTAGAAAATTAAATAACCATCATTTCTTCAGATTTACTCATTTTTATCATCAGCCAACTGCAGTTTCCATGAACATTGAATGGTCATAAAATGAAGGCATGTTACCAATTAGCCCTAAATCCCACCGTGCACGGATGCACCACACTGCATTCTGCACAGTGTTTGTGACTCCACCAGAACTGCTGTGGCGCATTTCAGAAGCATCACATATTACACATTCTATTTCTGAGAGACGCTGCAACGAGCTGTGCCAAGCAGCACAGGGCAGATCAAGATGACAGGAAGTCAGACAAAGAGCCAGCAAAGGCTCCTGTTCATTTTCAAAATAAAACACCTCGCACAAACTCCAGACTATAAAAACAGACAGGGTAGGGTAAGGGTATTTAAGAACGTTGTCTACTTATTCATGATAGAAGATCATAGACCAAGAAGAAATGACCAAATCTGAGCAAGTTAATAAAGTCTGGGGACAAACCCATTCTGCAGTGCTTCTGGTGAGATATTCTGTGGAGACAGCTGTGACGTCACGGAGACGTGCTGTTTATTTCATGATACAGTGCTGTTTATTTCATGATACAGTGCTGTTTCAACATGCTACAGCTGTCTGGGTGCTCACCTCCACTGGTGGTTCTTGGTCATTTTTCCAGGATGCATCAGAACCCTTTAAACTGAATGAAAAGTATTTTCAGTATATTAGTTCAGTTTGGTCAGAAACAAACTTTCATCGTACAAAGGAACTATTCTTAAGCAAATAACATGTGTAGATTTGATAGATTTAATCTAAAATTAATGTGCACTGTGCAGTGTGTGTGTGTGTGTGCTTACAGTTTGAGCTGTTGTGTGAGGATGTATCCTGTGTACTCCTTGATGGCTGGTGCGTAGTAAACTGTCAGTCCCTCCGTCAGCCCCTTGCTGTCTATATGGTCTGCGGAGTTAAAACGCAAAATATAGAGAGGACTGGTGACCGGGCCGAACACCTCAAAAACCTGAAACACATGAAGCACGTAAAACACAGCATTAACACAGTGGTGGACTACAGAGGGAAATCAAAGAGTTAGAGACACATGATGAGCGTAAAGCTTTTATCATGAATTTGACTCTTTTTCAACCCGACCAATCGAGAGTTCCAGAGTGAAAATGAGTGATGATATTATTACTATTTTTTACTAACGCAGCATATGATCTAGGTTCTGTTCAAAGGTTTTCCTTGCTACTGTCACTGTCAAGTGCTTGCTCATGGTAAAGAGTACAGACTAGATGGAGAGTCATGAGATAACATAACTTTTGTACTAAATTGAATTAACTCTTTTCCTGATGAGTGATGTTGATTCTTAGCTGAGGTAAGACATTATTCATGGAAACGTGTTGAGCTGTAGCACAGTGATGTCACCATAAACAGCTGTGAAATGACAGTAGCACAACACAGTGGTTTTCTGAGTGATGCAGAAAATCACTTTTTCATCTACACGCTAAAAGAAGGATGAAGGCACAGTGGCAACAGTTCATGTTTGGTTCTGATACACTGCCACGTCTATTTCACACACAGATCAGAACATTGGTTTTTGCTATTGGTATTCATCAAAGATCCTTTTCAGTAAATGAAATGAACTCCTCTAATCAACCTTTCTTCTTATTTGCAGAAACAACATTGATTTTTGCTGTAATAGTTTTTTCACTGTACTTCAGAGCTCTCTGTTAAAACAAGCTGTTCCTCCAGACTGAAGCAGGTCACACATGATTGGTCCATTTAGAGTGAAATGACGGAGCAAACACCTGCAGTGGTGATACTTGTCATCTCTGTCTGTGGTTTGAGGATTTGTGGAGTTGGCTAATGTAAAGAAAGGCTGAGGTGGAAACCAACAAGGCACAAACAAAGAAATAACAGAACACTCGTAGACAGAGGTGAAGACAGACAGAGGCCGGCCCCTCACCTTGCCCAAAGCCAGTCTATCAGCTCTAAAGATGATGCTCTCATCATTCAGGGGGGGCGTGTCTTTCAGGGACTGGATGACCACTGCAGACACAGAGAGGGGTTAAAGACAGAGCTGACAAAACATTCATTCAAAGACTCATTCAGTGATATGCGGTCCTGTAAAAAACACTTAAGTGTGACCTTAACGTCAGCGTGTGAGTAGGTTTACCCAGTTGCTGTATGATGCTGGAGACCGTTCCTACAGGCTGCAGCTCTGCATCTGTTGGTAGCGACAAACACACTTCCTCCACTGCGGGCAACTCCTATGACAAACAAAATGTGCGCTTAGACCTTCAAAATGAGACGTGACCAGCAGGTTCCGATCCTTACACAGTATTCATCTTTTTCAGATATAACCTGCTAGATGGGATTTGCTTTGACTTTTAACTCTGCTATACAGCTCTGGTGGATGATTTTCAGTGTAACACAACATACAGTAAGAGAAAGCTGCCCCACCAGTGACAGAAAGTACTGACTGACTAACTGCTGTTAGATTTTTACTTGGTAAATGGACACACACACACATATAGACACACATTCCCACACTGATGGTGGAAGGTACCTCTCATCAGGAGCTGATACAGTATTTCCTATCCAAATAGTTACACTGATGCTTGGACTGGACTGGAAGAGGCCGCAGTTGATTAAGCAACCTCTAATTAATTACTACTGTTTGCTCTGATAGTTCTTGATTGAAGTCATGACTTCAGCTTCCACATGGTTCTTGTACACCAGCTGCTTTAAATCCCCGAACGCACTGTAAAAACCTTCACGCAAACGATGGCAGACTGACCTCAAGCAGGACTTCGTCTCTGGTTCTGATGGGGGCCGGCTGGCTGAAACCCTCGTCGTCGTCGTCGTCTCCGAACACAAGGGGAGAGGGAGAAGAGGAGGAAGAGGAGGATGAGGAAGAAGAGGAAGAGCTGTTGCTGAGGGAGACAATCAGAGTCATTCTCATTATTTATAAGTGAACTGGAATTCCAGGCGTGCAGGGGACCGGCACTTTGCTGTGTGTTTGTGTGATACCTGTCTGAATCCTCTTCATCGTCGTCGTCATCATCCTCACAGTCTCCGGTCTTACACACAGCGTCCACAGAAAGTGTCTCTCCTCTACACTCTGTCTTTACATCTGCTTCTTCTGGACGTGTGTGTGGATGTGATGACGTGTCCGCACCGTCAGGGGCCACGATCAGATTTTCTAGCTGCGTCGTCAAGGTAACGTCCATCTCCTCTTCCTCCGCCTTGAGTACTGGTGGTGTCTGTTCATTGTCCTCTGATAGTTTCTCATCCATCTGAAATGTACACAGTGTCAGTGCAGGCTGATAACACAGCACACAGCCTCCACCTTTAATGAGCCATTCAACGGCTCCTGGTTTGAACACATTGTGTGGACAGTGACACAGACACAGGGCTGTTACCGCTCAGCTGATCTGAGAACAGGTGAGGAAACGTTCAGCCTCGTTTCACAGACATAATAAACGTTGTTCACTTCAGTTCACCCGTCATGACACAAACACAGTTACACGATAATGTCTGTTATGTCACCACTGCAGTTCATATTTGTTTGTTCAAAATAAATCTTAATTTGAAAAAAAAAAAACACACTAATGCCAGTCGGCAAGCTAACGACCTAACCAGAGCTAACCAGAGCTAATCAGAGCAAACCGCCTCTAACTAAAGTTCCGAACAGCCGCGAGCGGCGTCACAAATAACTCCACAAACAACATGTCTGAACAAAAAGGCTGTTTTTACAGTTACAGTTAGATTTTTACCTGTTTGTTTGTTTGTTCGTGTCTGCTGGCTTCGTGCTGGGTTCGGGAGAACAACCGCACCAAGCTATTAACCAGTAAAGTTTACCGCCGTGACAGAAACTACATCCGGTATCAACATCAAAATAAAATCGCGGTTAAACAATTAAAAACTAACAAACGTTACTATGAGAAGTACAGTGAGGAATTAAGCCCGGGGAAATGTATGTAAAATACGTACTTTTATTGCTCATAGCGTGTTAATAAACTTGGTTTAAGTAGAACATCTTAAGAGTATTATCTTATTATTAAGATTATCATTATTATCTTTTTAAAACCTCATAAAAGAATCACATGGCGTTATTACAAAATCATGTAGAAGAAAAACATTGTAAAGGTAATATCTATTGAGGCTTGCATTATGAACTTTTTTGTGACTAATGATGTTTGTACGTGCCGTACCAAATTATTCCAACGCTATTCTTCCATTTTATTTTGAAGGTAAAGTCATTGAGTTCCGGTGGTAATCGTTCGTCTCTGTGAGCTTGACGCCGCTAAACCCTCCATGCCTGTTTACAGCACGTGGGGTTATGTTTTTCCGGGTGCGCGCGAGAGTGTTGCGCAGTCTAAATTTTTCGTAGGATTTAAAAGAGTATATTAAAAATCATATTCTCATATACAGATCACGACTCTGCGTCCCCTTCCCCATAGGCTGGAGTTCAGAGACTCGTGCATGAAGCACGTTCTGCTCGGTAACTTTAAAAAACCTTTATTTAGGCCTACACAATGAAACTTCTAACGGGTTTACCATTCTAACAATGCGCGAGGTAGTGCACTGTACATATCACAAAAAGCATACATACAAAAACGATAAATAAATAAAAATAAAAAGCAAACAAACAAAAAAACCTTATTACATGATCCTATATTTTCTACAGCTTTAGAGTTGATGCAGAGCTTTAGTGTGGCCAGGACAGCCAGGTTGGATTTCTGGTTTTAATGACATATATTTCACTGACAAACATGTCATTAGCAAAATGATACATATATATTTTATTCTTGAATTTGAGTGTCTAGTCTTGTGGGAGACAAATTCTGGCAAAGGATATGTTGTGTTGTTTAGAGAGGTCAGAAACGGGGAGATGGAGGATTTAGAGCACTCAATCCCCCAGACAGTTGGAGGCTGGTGGAGGTTTTCAGGCCAGTTCTCAAATGGGCTGTTAAGAACAACATGTCAAAACTAAGGAGGTGGAGAAGTTGGTGGTGATGGTTGAGTTTTGTGTCTAGGGAGAGACAGTGACTGAAAGGAGTGATTAATGAGTGTATGGCGATCTGTCTGAGAAGGACAGTGAGGGTGGCTGACTTTCTGAAGTCTTGAGATTCAGAAGAAAGGCAGTGAGGAAGAGTAGGTTTTGGTAGTACTTTGTATGCATACACAAAATATTTGGACCATGAAGCGTGAACCACAAAGGCCTGATTCACACAATCTCCTCTGAACAGTTGATGTTGACATGTGCTTTCTACATGAACTCTGTGAAGTGTTCAGGCTCTAACCTGAGGCTGATAACTGTAGAAAGTTGCAGAGAGAGAATTGCAGCTTTTTTTTTTTTTTTTTTTTGCGATTTTTCATTTTCTAGAGCCGACCTTCATGTCTTGCTCGGTTAGTGAATAATAATAACATGGATGGTGAAATTCCACAAATGAGCAGTAATTTAAAGGTGGCTACTTTGAAGAATCGTGTTATTTCATAGTTTTGATGTCTTCAGTGTTAATACTAAATGTAGAATGAATGAGATTGTGTGCAGAATTTTGTCTGGTACCAAAGTTTCACTTAATTTAGTAGGTTTTGTAATATGCCCGCCAAAGTATTTGACCATGGTTTTAATTATATAGACTGCCACAAGATGGCAGTCATGTATAGCCAACAATTCAATTTTTTTTCAAGTTCAGTTGTAAACCAGATCCTTTGGAAAATGAATCAACCTGAATAATCTTTCGGCCCTGCTTAACATTTTTCAAAAACAGCTGTTGCCTGTCAGCTGACCTACACATTTTTTGGTTGATCTGAATTGTTTATATAGCTGTTGAATTTCCACTACAAAGAAGAGTTCTGGTGAAAAGTGGGCAGCCTTGTTTAATACCTCTGTTAACTGTAAAACAAAGTACCCCTTGATAAAGATATATTTACAAAGATATTTATGAAATTAGCCGTGAGATCAAATTGATTAAATTATCACTGAAGAAGAAAAATTAGAAGACTATAAATGAGAATATAAAAAGAACAAGAAGATTCATTGTCATTGAGTTTCTATTTCCTTTCTTAGTGATTTGATATTTTCAGATTAGATGACTGCCTCTCATCTGAGTAATTTATTTTTGTCAGCATCAGTAATTGTTGTTATTATCTTTATTTACAGACTTTTTTATCTCGTTAATTTGGCCTCTTCTAGCTGGATGGATTGTTTCAGTTGGATATGCAAAAGTTCTAAACTTCAGAACCCCCCATTTGGAGACTGCAATAGACTGGGATTGAAGTTATGATGAGCTTTATTTCACTTGTAAGTGTTATGGAATTTTCTTTCCTTAGGTTACTTGAGGGCACGTGTTAGCCTTGTGGTCCTCGGCAGTAATAATTCTTTGTCTTTGACTGGGTGCCACTATATCTCAACACTGTGGTGGCCAGGGTCACAGAGACCTGTTGCTGCATTCCTAGACATCAGCTTATGTCCTCCTCTGTAAGTCGCTTTGGATAAAAGCGTCTGCTAAATGCAATGTAATGTAATGTAATGTAGTAGATGGCTTGACATTGACGTTCTAATCTGCGTAAACAGACATCTGTGTCTCCAGACTAGAATATGCTGACAATAACACCTCCAAGGGTAAAGACATTCTCTTTGGCTAATTGATGAACTTTGAGAGTGTCTCTAATTCTCCTTGGCCAAGCGTCAATAAATAATACAGCATAAGACATCAGAGGCTCCTGAACACTTTCTTCCCTCCTGACCTCACCATTGACCTTTGACTTCAGAAATTTCTCCACAACAGTAAGCAAGTAGTACATTTCAGAGTTCAATTAATAAAGCAGTGTTGTACAAGAGGGCTGCTTCTTTTAGCCCCTCACAAATAGATAATCTTGTCGATAGTACTACAGGCTCATTAATGACAACTCTAAACTCTATTGCACCTCTGAAAAAGAAAAACATTAAACAAAGGAGGTTAGCACCATGGTATAGCCAGCAGACTCGTAAATTAAAGCAAGAGGCACGTAAATCTGAACGCAAATGGCGTGCCACTAAACTGGAAGAATCTCATCTAGTCTGGCAAGATAATCTCAGAACATACAGGAAGGCTCTCCGTAATGCCTGAGCAGCCTACTACTCTTCTTTAATTGAGGAGAATAAGAACAACCCCAGGTTTCTCTTCAGCACTGTAGCCAGGCTAACAGAGACCCACAGCTCAACTGAACCATCTATTCCCTTAGGTCTAAGTAGCAATGACTTCATGAGCTTTATTAAGGAAAAAATTCTAACTATTAGAGACAAAATCCATCACCTCTTGCCCTCAACAGGCACTGATCAGCATTTTGATACAGCAAGTTTGCACGTGTTCTGACAGGAACCAACATCAGAGATCACATCTCTCCCATTTTGGCTTCCTTGCATTGGCTACCTATTAAATCTAGTATAGAATTAAAAATTCTCCTCCTTACTTACAAATCTCTTCATGGTCAGGCACCATCATATCTAAAAGAGCTCATAGTACCTTACTACCCCTCTAGAACACTGCGCTCTCAGGACGCTGGGATCCTTGTGGTTTCTATAGTTTCCAAAAGTAGATTGGGAGCCAGAGCTTTCGGCTATCAGGCTCCTCTTCTGTGAAACTACCATTCTGGGTTCGCGGGGCAGACACGGTCAACGATTTTATGAGTAGACTTAAGATTTTCCTTTTTGATAAAGCTTATAGTTAGGGCTGGCTCAGGTCATCCCTTAGTTATGCTGCAATATGATTAGACTGCTGGGAGACTCACCACCATACATGTTAAAAGGTTTTTTTGTGGGCAAGTTTTTCCTCACTCGAACCAATGGTCTAAGGACAGAGGGTGTCACTCCCTGTACAGATTGTAAAGCCCTCTGAGGCAAATGTATCTTGTGACTTTGGGTTATACAAATAAAATTGATTGAACAAAAAATAATCATTTTTTTTGCCCTTCACCATCACCACAACATTAAGCACTGTGTCTGTGTGTTACATTCAGCTAAGGTTGCCGAAGAATTGCGTTGCTTAGGGGAAAGATGATTATTTGTTATCAATAAATTATTTTTTATATTTTTATATTATTTTTACTGTGAATATATTTCATTAAACTTTGCTGGTAGTAACTGTTTTATAAAAGCAATAAACCACGCTGTACCGTGATTCACAGTTATTTTAGAACACCACCCTTTAGCTGTTTCAAAATCAGAAAAAAGTTATATATGTTGTTATATATACATATATGAGTTATGCTTACAGTATTATATTTCTGCCATATTCTGTATATAGAGCCCCCTAAATCAATTTCAAATCAAAATTCATTTTAAATCAAAATGGCATTGTGCTGTTGTTTTTTTAAAATTTATTTTATTTGGATTTGTATTATATGCTATGCCATATACTGTACTTTAAATTGGGAAGGTAGAATTTCACTTCATCAAATATGACCAGTAGGTGGCAGCCCAATCCTGCATAATTAATCAGTTAATCAGGTTATGTGGAGTGATAAAGGTTTATATATTTTCATAAAATCCAATTATTTGATGTGAAGCAGTGGGTTTATAGCTGCTTTGCCTCAGATGTCTGAAAAAGGCCAATTTTGTTATTCAGGTGGTTTTGTGTTAAAATGATTGATGTTAATAAATTTGAATGTGTTATTATTCTTCATCACTGAATTTAAATGACCAATAGTTGAACCCTTTTCAAAACACTGTAAAAATCATAAATCATTCCACAAGTCAATGGTGATCAGCTCAACGGTGAAGGCAGGAGTTGAAGGGAAATCACTTTATTGATGGATTTGGGATGTGGAGTGTGCGTGTGCATTTCTGTGTGGTTCAGTAAATGTCACAACCCAAGAAATGTGTTCAAATCTTTTGTTTTTGTGTGGTTTGACTTTAGAACAGCCAAACTGTGGTTGACTGCTGTTTAAATGTCTCAGTTTTCAAAATGTCCTTTCATAACCTGCCTTGGCTAAATCTCTATCCTCTGTTGTAAAATGTTCAGCATGTGCAAAGAAATGACATTTCTAATCATACTCATTTCTTTTTCTCAACAGCTTAACCTCTAAATCCATTTTCCTGGCTAGTGTCAAAAATGGCAACGAAAACAACCAAATCTTTTTCCAGTTTTTCACCTTGCTGCAGGATCAAATCAATATTACAGCATATTAAATCAGCTGATGCTGGCTCCTGAATGGCCATATTGTTACTGAGCTAATCAACTGGCACCAGTTCAGTGCCACTGCTTTGGTTCAAAGCAGGTTTGCACATCAAACAACACTTCTAAAGAGCCTCAAAAGAAGGGCCGCTTTGCACCTATCAATGTTGTTTTTGAAAACAATATAACATAAATGGTACAAGTGGCCGATCTTACGTCAGCACTGAGAACAATTGTAAGTTAACTCCAGTAGGATTCATATTTTCATGCTCCACAGGAGCTAAGAAATATGCTACTGTTGTTGGTGTGTGTGACTCACCTTATTAAAATGCTTCAGAATTTTTTTGGTGCGTGCATTCACGTTGATGGGAAGTAGAACCCAAATATGGCTACCCTCTGTATCCTATGATATTTCCTATAATAACATTGTATAAACCAAGCCCTTAACATCGATTCCCATTGTTTCATGAGGCAAAATAGAACGCAGACATCATAGCTGAAAAATTCCTAACGTGCACACACAAAGAACACCATTCAGCTGACTCAAGGGGCAAAAACGGCAATGACAAATGACAAGGTTCTATTCTTCTTCTGTGGGGAGCAGGAGATTCAGTCGTGTGGTGCATGACAGGTACACAGCAGCAATTTGACAGACCTTATCTGTATTTGTGGATATGACTTGACACAAATGAATCAAGCTAAAGAGACCAGGCACACCAAACTCAGATCTCCTTTAAATGAGGCATGGATGATTCAAGTTACAGTGACTCTCGCCTCAAATGTCTTTTTGTCATTCTTGATCTTTTTGTTTAAAGCTATCAACATTTCCTTTTTTTCCATAATTTGGTAATACCTGCAGGCTTAGCTGTCTGGTGTCTATGGTGATGATGCTAAACATTAAGCACTAACTAAGCATGTTAACATTGTTAGTAATTCAATGCAAAAATCAATATGCAGGGAAACGATTGACTGAATTTCTAGAAAAATGTTGATGTTAATTCACTGGTTTGGCAGGGGAGGAGAATGTGATGAGACAACATAAATAAAACAGAACCACAAACACCTGTTTTGGGATATTTTACTTTTTTTTAAAGATTGTACAGAAATATTGTAATTTAACAATTTTTTTGGCCATGTAGAGGACACACATATGACATCAGCAACCCAAAAGTTATGAAGGAGATTTATGGTGTGGGCTGGTGTCAAAACTTCTGTAAAAAAAGAAGTACAGATTAAAAGACATTATCATCTTACATAGATCAAACAACTTCAATTATTCATTGCCTGATTGATCCCTTATTGTAATGTATATAGTGTCTGTTATTGGCCTATAGTATTTAGTGTTTTTGAACATAGTGGTCTGTCTGTCACTTGGTGTGGACTATCCTTACCACAATGAAAATAAGCAGAATAAGAATATGCTGTTTGACCTCTGACAAGCCGTCCTGATGAAGCATCCTGCAGCTGAACAGCTCACAGAGCTGCCCGCATGGCTTTTCACTCTTTTTAATGTCGTGGTGAGGAAATAAAACTATTTTCATCCGGCTTACACAGAGTGGAAACAGCTTTACGTCGGTTTAGTTTGCAGCACGTGGCTCAGCGGTTTGCACTGTCGACTCACAGCAAGACGGTTCTAGGTTAATTCTCCTGTCAGTACCAAGCAGCAGCCTCTTTGGCTGTGAAGTTAAGCCAGCACAGAAGTGCCAAACACTGCAGTTCTTTCAACATCTACTTGAGGCTCAATTAAAATGTCCAGCTTCACAGCAGAAATAAACATGTTTACAGCTTGGTACAAAAAACAGTTTTGGTCTCTGTAGCTAATTTCCCCGTTCATGACAACTGTACTGAGGGTAAATTTATATACAACTCACCTGTTCACATTATATTAAGGCTTATGCAGAATTAAGTGCATTGCTGCTTGATTGATAGGTTGGTGCAGTCAAAAGTGACATCTGTGGGTCATGTCTTTGACCATCTCTGACCATTAGCTGGGAGGCAGCACTGACAAAATGGCAGTGTTGGAGCCACCACATTGACATCATAGATATGATGTCCATGTTTTCTACACTCTGTGGTCAGTACCTTTGACCACTGGCTTAGAACTGGAGTTGGTCAACAGGGGCCTCATGTACGAATACTTGCGTGGATTTCCTACTAAAACTTGGCGTACGCCAGAACCCGGAAAGTGTCGTACGCACAAAAAAATTCAGATGTATCAAAGTGTGCGTACGCATGGATCCAAGCACGTTTCTTTTGTACATCCCAATCAACGTGGAATTCAGCGCACGTGCAACTCCTCCCTGTCCACGCCCCATTTACATATGCAAATCTATTTAAATAGGCCCTGGACCTGAGATTCACCTCTCTGTCCGATCAGATAACGCGACGAACAAAGGAAAGAAAAGTAATTTCACAGAGTCTGAGCTAAAGATTCTAGTGAATGAAGTGAAGATTCTGTTTGGTTCCCTGTCAACAGGGATAAATATGACCCAAAAAAAAGACGTGAGTGGGAGCGTGTGTGTGAGGCTGTAAATGCCGTGGGATCCGAGCAGCGCACACACAGGTGTGGACAGGTGTGGCGCTGCAGCTGACATTTTACGCCCGCTTTTACTGACAGGAATACTGAACACAGG
The DNA here is from genome assembly GCA_004119915.2 of Collichthys lucidus. Taxonomy (NCBI): domain Eukaryota; kingdom Metazoa; phylum Chordata; class Actinopteri; family Sciaenidae; genus Collichthys; species Collichthys lucidus. The sequence goes on from CM014080.1 coordinate 40,106,577, forward strand.
GAGACAATCAGGGGCTTGTTAGAAAGCTCTGCACCTCTAATTTCACAAGCGGAATGAAGAAATAAAGAAAACCAAAAACATGATATTTGAATGCGCACATGCCCACATATGCTTTGGCACACTGGCACGGCTTCTGGGTAAGTAAAGAGTTTATTCATTTAATTGTCCCGTATGTAAACCAGCGTTACATACGGGGCAATTAAACGAATAGAAGCCACCCATCGCGCACCGTGCCAGCCTCCAGCCTGTTCCCAGCCATGCTGTTAGTCATAATGAATGAGTCGTGCGTTTAACCAGGCCACCTTGCCACGATGTTAGTTGGCTGCATTCGCGCATCACATATGATTTGAACATTGATGGAATAAAAATGTTTCCTACTTAGATAAACAGCTCCCGCTGGAATGCCCCTGTTGCCAGGAACCCCAGCGTAGTCAGCACAACCCCGAGCTACTCTCCGGCCCCCGTTGCGCTCTCGGGCCGGCCGCAGCTCTGCGCACAGCTCCAGTTACACTGGCCTTGGTAACCGAAATCGGCTTATGAGAGAATTATCACGGTTTGCAAGTAAATCCTCGCGTTCCTTAAATCGCTCACGTTTGCAAGGTCCTCTAACAGCGCTAACGCTGCCTTTGTTAATATAATTTTCTTCATCGCATTACGCATGCTTTTATATCCACCTATATAATTGCAAACATGTGGGTGTGTTAATTGTTCATAAGTGTGTCTCTGATGTGCACATCACTCTGATGACTTCTTGTTTTCACATTATTAACAGTTTCCCAGCGTCACCTCTAAGTGTCGCCAAAGGAACAATAGCATGTAGAAACGTGCGTACGCCAGCTATGAAATTGGCGTGAGGCACGCACATTTCTACGATCGTTTCACGTTTGATACATCTGAACGTGAGCGTGGAAAAGGACGTACGCCACTTTTTTGTGCGTACGCAAGCTTTGTACATGAGGCCCCAGGTGCTGTACACTGGCTGCACACAGAGTATGGATGATGGTGAAGGAGAGGCTGAGAGGCTGAGAGGCTGAGAGACGGTTTACCGATCAATGTTCTAACTTTCTAACTATGGTCATGAAATTTGGAATGAAATGTTTGATTCAGGCAGAAATTTCAAACTGCTGCTCTTTCAGCTTAAAAGGAGCCAGCTGGGTTGATTTAAATATAGTACACACCTAAAGTGATTTAGATTTTTTTCACATGAGTGAAAACATGTCTTGATTTGACATAGAATACTTTGAACCTGAGCCTGTTTGTGTTTTGACAGTACACAGGAGGAATTGAACTTGCGCCTCTGAGGGGCCACAGGATGTGTTTGCTGGTCATAAAGGCAGCAGGTGTTTTTCTGGCATTTCCCTCTCTCACACACACATGCACACACAGCAGGTATTCTTTGTCAGAGACTATTCTTCTTTTTAATGGCCCCAATGTCACTCATTGTGTCACACATGACAAACAGAATACATTTACTGCATCTCCACTGTGACACATCCATATGTCAGAGAGAATTCCTTAGATTCTTGGATTCTTTGCCCTGTTGTTGGTGTGTCACTTCCACATTTCCTCCTGTGAGTGGCAAGTTACAGCTGTTTACGAGCTTTAAAGGAAAAAACACTCACTAAAACACCATAAAAGGACGAGAGCAGCATTGCTACAGTTTCACAGTTTCAGTACACACTACATCTTTTTTACACTTTAATGTTACAGTCTGCCTCTCTGATTGCTGTTTTAGATTTTTCATTTGCACAGTAAAGCTAATAATAGCTATCTCTCTAATTCTCTGCATGTACATGAGGACAGGCAGTCTGTTAAATAAGCTCCGTTTAACACAAACAGGCAAAAAAAAAACACACACACACAGAGTTACATTTTAAATATTTTCTTGCATAAAACATTTAACGGGGCAATAACCACTGAAGTCTTGTTTCCTGTCCATAATATACAGCATTAGTAGCACAATGCATTCATTGTTGCTTTTGGTGTTTTTATGATATTTGTTGATAAAATCATAAGAATAAGAAATAAATAACAAATTTATATAATAATTCATACTGTCATATTTTGCACTGCATAATGCACCACCTATTTTTAATGGGAGGCAGGTCTGGACTGCAGGCAGGCCAGTCTTGAACCTGCTCCCTTTGACTACAGAGCCATGCTGTTAGAATATGTGCACAGTGTTGTCTGACATTGTCTTGATGAAATAAACAAGGCCGTCCCTGGAAAGGACATTGACTTGGCAGCATGTGTTATGTCGTTCAGGTTAATGGAGCCTTCTCAAGTGTGCAGGTTACCCATTATGCCATGTGCACTAATACACCCCCAGCCTCTTGGACTTTGGATTGTCCATTTCCTCTTTAGCCAAGAGGACATGAAGGCCATGGTTTTGAAATCATTTTTAAATGTAGACTCTGCCGAACAGAACGCTGTTCTGCTTCCTGCCAGTCCGGCTCAGAAGAGCTTGTTCCAAAGTTTCTGGATGTTGTTGATATCTTTTCATGGCAAGTCTGAACTTCTTTTGTAGACAACAGTTTTCTGAAGTGTCAGTAATATCCTCAGTAATATTGTTTATACAGTCATGTGTGTTTTCATTGCAGCGTTGCCTGAGGGGTCAAAGGTCACAACATTTAATGTTTTAGACCTTACATGCAGAGATTTCCCTGAATCTTTTCATAATATTCTGGATCATAGATGATGACATTTATACATTTGGGTTGAGAAACATATTTGCAGTTTTCCTTACTTGTGAAAGATTTTTCAAAGACGCCCCTTTCATACTCAGTCATGACATATCACATTACCAATAAACCTCGGTTGGTTTTTGATTATTCCACAGCTTTGAGTCTTTTGTTGTCCTGATGCAAACTTTATTGGAACATGTTACATCAAATTCATAAAAAAACAAAAACAATAAAGTCTGACAATTAGAAGAATTAAACAGCTTGTCTTTGTGCTGGATTCAAATTAATATAGGTTGAAAATGATTTACAAACATTCTGTTTGATTTCCGTTTTACACAGCACCCCGACTTTCTTAGACACATACACACACGCGCGCACACACACAGGCTAACATGCTACATGTCCTAAAGGACAAGGTTTTTGTCCTCTCTCGTCATTTCCTGTTTTATATTGAAAGATAACTCTCCTCTGGTTCCAGGTCACTTGCCCTTCCTCATGTGTCCCCGCCCTGATTGTTTCCACCTGTTATATATATTGTCTGCGTCTCCCTTTGTCCCGTGCCAAAGTGTTTCGTCTCTCATAGTGTTCACCAAAGCCTTATTTTATAGCACACAGTCACAGCATTATAGCTTTAGTGTTCTTTTGTTTTCCTTCCTCGTAAGAGTGATTTTTTGTTGTACTTCTTAGTCCATCCCTTTTGTTTCCTAGTGTATAGCCTAGTGTTTTTTCAGCCTCGTAGGAGCGTCCTAAGTTAATGTTTAGTAGCCTTTTGTTTTTCCTCCTTGAGAGTGATTTTGATTTTGTTAATCTTAAATAGAGTAGTTTAGAGTTTTTTTCTCCTTTGGAGTGATTTTTTTGTTTTCTCTAGTTTAGGCCGTTTTTCATAGGCTCACTCAGTCGAGGGAATTGTTGATCTGAATAAAACAGCTCCCTGCCAATCTCTGCATCTGAGTCCTCCTTTGAGTCCGGGCCTGACAGATGCAACATAGAACTGACACTGGATTTTACCATTGTCTTATTGTCTTTGATGCATCTCCACAATATGCCACAGTACAATTTAACTGCTGACTAAAACAGTGTCTTAAATCCTTCCAGCATCAATTAAAGCAATTTTCTTCAAGACTCACGTTGTCTGTGTCAAAATCTTTGTAAATAATACTCAACTTTAGGAGCTCAAAGTGCAAGTATGACTGCTCCACTCACAGAAACTGTTTTTTTTAAACCTGTATGAATACAACTGCTCCAGCCACAACTGTCCATCTAGTAAAACCAGTCTAGATGCGTGTTCAAAAACACTGTTCTGTGTCATCTCCATTTTTAACATATGAGACAACAATGTTAAGCTCAGTCTATTGTGCAAACTAAATTGTTTGTTCGAACATTTTTCTTTTAATTTTGAACTTTCAAAAACAAAAATCTGCATTGGCAGAGAAGTGGACAAATGTCATGCTTGCATCAGACATCAAGCTTATTCACCCTACTGTATAAGCTTGTTCTTCAGGAACTGTGCATTGGATGACAACCTCTGCCCATCCAGCTTCAGTTGAATCTTCTGCAGGACTTCAAAAGTACATTTGAGCTTGGGTGGGTAGCTCAGGTTCAGACAGTATATCAGTCCAAATAACACAGCACAGGCAATCGCAGTGTCCCCCAAACCACTGGGGACCTCCACACCTTCAATTAGGACACCAATGTCCTCTGGATCATCTCCAGGGTTTGCCTCCTTCTGTATGATGTACACTCCCATCACAGTTTGCTCCACCGAAGTGTTGGCCTCAGTGTCTGTGTCCTATGAAGTAAAATATGACAATAAATACATTTGATATGAGTGTCCACAATACCGTGTAGAAATAGACTTAGAATTTAATGAGGAAAATAAATACAAATTAAGTCGTACAGTTGGAAATGTGGCCAGATGTGCCAACAGGCAGGTACAGGTGGAGAGCTACAGGTGGAGAGATGGCCTCCAAGGGTCAGTATGAACCGGGAGCAAGTTCAATGCTGACTGGCCAAGATTGTCATACTCTTTAGTTTAGTTTTATTTATTTATTTTTTTGGTCAACGCAGCTTCTCTCTGTAGTCCAATAAGTCACACAGAGGTCACCGGCTGCTAAAGGATGAAAAACCCCAAATCAAAACAAACAAGACAATGTGTAGGACACACACACAAGCAGACATAATGCTGATCAAATCCATAACGATCTGGCGCACACGTTACTAAATTGCCAATATAAATATTAAAAACCAAAGGAAACATGTTAGTACTTTTGGTAGAATAGAGGTTGATAGATTTGTGCCTTTGTGGTCCTGACAACTACTGCTGCTGCTGCTGACTGAGCATGAGACTACACAGTTGAGCCCGAAAGGAGGCACCCAGTTTGAAGGTTTTGTTTACAAACTCACACACACACACACACACACGCACGCACGCACGCACGCACGCACGCACGCACACACACACACACACACACACACACACACTCGTTAATTCCCCTCCACCACTTTGTCTAGTGTTCCTGTGTTGATCAGTGAGTGAAGGAAGTTTATGTTAAAGAGCTAATCAGGGATTTGCATGTGTTATGTTAGCAAAATACACAAGCTAATTTCCTGCCATGATAAAGCATTCGCGACATGCTGGCAAACACAAAGTGAGAACTTAGCTGTACATTGTGGTAAAAACATCCTGTGAACAGGTTATAAACATTGGAGCATATTGTGTTGCATGTCTGACTCTGTGCAAACACACTCTCCTCACGCTCCTTACAATGTTTGACCGAGCCAAAGTGAAGCAATTATTTTCATATCAGCTCAAATTCCTCAGACGTCTGTGATTGCACGACCAAAAGCATAGCATTCCAATTAGGGAACACACACAAACACTGACGCAGAGAGGGATGAACACACACACACACGCACACACACAGACATACACAGATTAGTTCTCAGTGCACAACCTTGACCCGCTGTTTGTGGGGAGTCCGAGCTATTAGAGTTTGGATGTGCTCTGGGTTTGTGTGTGTATGTGCACAATTAATTGCCCAACCAAGAGGTCAACGTTGAGCCAAGGATTTGTTGTTTATGTAACCAAGAGCTGAAGAGATGCAGGCAGAACAAACACGAGCTGAACTTCCTACAGCAACATACTGAAGGCTAGTTCACCGTAATCTGTGATCATCTGACAGATCATTACATTAAATCATAAGAAAGTCAAAGTTTCTTTTATTTTAAAGAACTTCTGTGCTGGCTTCACTTCACAGCCTCAGAGGAAGCTGCTTTGGGTATTGTCTTTTACAAAAGGGAGAAACCAGAATGCACTGAGCTGCACCAGACCACTACACAGTGAAGTACTCTAAAATATGTATCTGAAAAGATCTGAGGCGAGACGGAAGTAATGCAGTAACAGAATCTAGATTCATATTTATTCAGCATCAGATTGAGTTTTGTGAGTCATCCCTTTCTTAATCTGACTGTCCATGGAAACAAGTGTGTGAAACTGCATGAAAGTACAATCAGTAGATTTTAAGATTTTCGTCATAAAAAAATCAATATAACAACGCCTGGGTAGCCTCCCTGCGAGAAGAGTTCAAAATGTTGACAGACTGTTACTAATTCCAGCATTTCTATCAGCAAGCTAAAACTAAAAAAAATCAACATAAAAAACAGTTATTTAGAGAGAAACAGATTTGCAGCACTGAAAACACACATACTCTGATCCAAACACACATCAGCCATTAGTCAGGTCATTGACCTGTTTCTGTCTCTCGGTCTAATTAATGGTGTCTAAGTGTCAACCAGCTAACAAAGGAGGCTTATCTTTCCACTTACATGCTTTCCCTCGAGAAGCCACTGTGTGTGTGTGTGTGTTAGTGTGTGTGTGTGTGTATGTGTGTGTGGGTAAGAGAGAGAGAAAGAAAGAAAGAGAGAGAGAGAGAGAGCATATCACCCTGTATCTGCACACTGACTATTCCTATATGTTGTCTTTCATATGTCAACAGTCTTTACTTCACTAACCTGCTGTACATTTTCCCTACTCACCACAGATGTATTCTTGTGTTTGTATGGTCACTGGTAGGAAATATCGCCCATACAGGAAATGACTGAGAGAAATGGTCACTGAAATAGCAGCAGGTCAGAGCGCTGCTCACAAACAGTCTGGCTGTGTTCACAGGGTTCAATAGACGATTCTAGTGCTTTTTTGCACTGGTAAATCCATTTGTAAATGGATTCGATTGTGGCAGACTTTGGTGATGGACAGAACTCTTCAGAATTTCATTAAAGCAGAAAGATATTCTTGTGTGGAAGGTGCAGAATCACGTTAAAAGCAACATCCTATCCACCTGTAAATAAACCTACGGGTACTTCACAACAGACAATTACGACTATAAGGAGGAACTTGGTGACAGTAGCAAGGTAAATCGTCCTTATAGACGCAGAAATCAGCTCAGTGGTGGAGCCTGCTGCCACAAAGAGTAATTATGCATTTGTATGTCTATGACATCTGCAGAAACTGGACACAATAACATGAACCTCAACAATCTATTATTACCTATATTTCCTTCATAAAGTTCAGAGAAAATAAATAACAAGCAGCTCATGTCACATACAATCCAAACATTATCAGCTGCCATCTCAAAAATGACCAGTGTGAAAAAATAGCTTCGTAAACGTCTCATTGTTAGATGTAATGGTTTGCATTTCATAGGTGTTTGTGAAATTGGGTCCTGTATGTTGCACTTTTTGGAATCCTAAAGGACCGTACTATTTGTATTTTTTTTATTTTATTTGCAATATTAGTCTCTTTACTCTAAGTCATGTAAATGCAATTTTACATAACATTTTGTAAAACATAAAATTGTCTTTTTTTTATATTTGAATGTGTACTGTTATTTTGGACTCAGCCCTACACAGGTAGAACAGGTATGGATGGATGGATGAAAGGATGGATGGATGGATTGATGAAAGGATGGATGGATGGATGGATAGATGAATGATGGATGGATGAAAGGATGGATGGATGGATGAGTGGACGGATGGATGGATGAAAGGATAGGTGGAAGATGGATAGATGATGGATGTATGAAAGGATGGATGGATGGATGAGTGGATGGATGGATGGATGAAAGGATGGATGGGTGGATGATGGATAGATGATGGATGTATGAAAGGATGGATGGATGGATGAGTGGATGGATTTAGCAATGACTTCTGCACTTGAGCCTTTCACATCTTTAAACATACAAGTACAGCATATATCAAGCTAAGAGTCTTTTCCATTTCCTGCATTTTTCACATAGCTTACACACACACACAGACCTTTACTAGCATGCCCATTGTTGTTCAGTTCCGGTAGAATAAAAATTCCCACAGTTGGAATGGGTGGCTAAGTACACACAAATATGACAAATATAAATTGTTTTCCTCAGTGCTGTAAAGATCTAATAAACGCCAATGGACACCGTCCTCAGCTGTCTCTGTCCGCTGAACCAGCTGTCTGTCAGCAGCACAGCTGATAGCTGCAGAGCTTTAAAAAAATGTCATGAAAATGCAAAGATCCGGAGGTGATGCTCTCGTGTCTAATGGATGTGGATTTGATGAAATGAAGACGTATCTGTTCCATGAGTCAGACCAATGACACACAATGAAGTGCTGCTAAAAAAGCTTCTCTGTGTGCATTGGCCTTTAGTGTCCTCCTCTGGACACGTGTGTCAGCCCAAATGAAACATAAGTTGGAATTAGAGAAAACACACGATAGATTTGTGAATTTAGTTCAAATATTCTCAACCGGTGTCCTGCTCCATGTATCCCATGTACAAGTGGACTTTACACATTACAGGTGCTTACTGTGTTCTCACATGTGTATTCAGTGCCTGGATGTTTTAGTGAAATAACTAATCTGAAAAACAAAAAAACAAAAAGAGCTTGACTGAGCTTTGTTATCATTCATAATGTGACTATGTAAATGGTAATTTCTGATTGGATAGCAGGTATTTAAAATTGTACAGTAGTTCAATACAATCCAAACAGGGTGCAAAATATGTTGATCTAAAGGAGACCAGGTCATTCATACAGGGTCAATTTAGTAACTGCTCTGAAACGTTGAATCATATCAAAGAATTTATATCAGTAGTGACTTTTCATGGAAAAGGAGATGTCAAGGACTTGTCCATGCCGGTTTAAGACCAAAGACTTTGGATAGATAAAGCTAGGGCAAACTCCTCAGACAGTAGAAAGTTAGTTATGTAGAAATTTTAGTTGAAGCAATAAATCAAAATTTTAAGAAAGTTTCCTTTGAATTATCAAGCTCGGCTTTCATTTCATTTTTAGAAATGTTTTCTGCTCGATTGAAAAACGGAATCAAAAGCAAACTTTACAGGAAATACATTTCATTGCCAACTCTTGCTCTGCTGTTGCTTTACTGGTCATTAAAGCTACATTTGTAGTAAAATTATTCATCAGTTACTACAAAGGAAAACAAAGGCTGCTCACATTTTCCAAGTTCTACTTTCACTAATGCTTTTGCTAGAGCGCGTAAGTTCAATGATTTCTTTTCAAGTGTTTGTGCATTTCTTGCCAAAAAGGGAGTGGATACAAAAATGAATCTATTTGTTTATATTTCTTTTCCATCTTTTAGTAATTTTGGTCTGCCTGTGGGGTATGATGGTATTCGCACCTCTCTAATCAAAGAAGGCATGACTCCTATTAATGGGCCTTTAACATTCAATTTTGGGAACTAACACCAGACCTTCTGACCCACAAATGGCCAAAGGTATTTTGACAGGTGGTGATCCAGGATCCTTAAGAAATTATTGTCCAATTATTAATGTTGCCATGTCGATAAGGAATTTGGAAAAACTCGAGTATGAACTTCTTTAAAAACTATTTTACATTGTTAACCTTACTTTGCTTTAAAATCATATAGATATGACTTTTACTGTAAGGTTTATAAGCAGCCCAGTAACTACGTTCTTAGTAGAACACGTGTTTTTATTAATGGTCATGAGTCAGTGACACATGTCTATAATTGTTTCAATAGTCTATCCTGTATACTGTGGACCCACTGAGAAACCTAAGACAACCTCTCCCTCTGCAAAGTAAAAGCAGAGCTAATACAGTAGTGCTGTTTTACTTGACTGGGACATGTCGCGATTGTTCACCAGAACACCAGCTGAGGTAATAAGAATAAGAAAGACCCATGATCAGATGTTTTCAGACAAAATGTCCAGATACAGTACACAAATCTTAACACACAATACAATAACATATATAGTAAGTCATATAGTATCACCAAAAGCAAAATCAAGTCTCAGGTCTTTGAATCCGAGTTCAAGATAATCTAAACTGCATCATTAAGTCTACACTATTAGTCCTATGTGTTTAGTAACATCTATCAGTTGATAGATAATCTCACTATGAGCTGAACATGGAATGGCTGCATGTTAATCACTTAATCACTTGTAGTTATGTTTATATTTGTGATTCCAGTTACTGCTAGCTACGCTAATTATTGTTGTCATGGTGACGAGTGATCCCCAAACACTGAGCCTTTTCTGCAATCCTTGGGTTGACCCTTGACCTGTGAGGCACAGACCAATCAAAACATTGCAAAACCAATTAGTAATCTCTAGTTAAGGAGCATGGGACACACACATGAGTGTACTTAGATAATTTTTAGGGACATTAAATCATTTCCTGGAGCTCACCCCAGCCCTAACCATAACCACTACTTACCTAACCCTAACCGCAAATACTGCCTCCAAAATCATCTTTTTCGCAGTTGTGAACAGAGCTCAGTTTTTGTCCTCAGTCAACTGGTCTATTGCCCCCCAAATGTAGCACAAACATACGTGCACGCACTTCTGATATTTAGCAACCATATTGTAATATAAACAAAGACTGCATACAAATGCCCACGTTTTACTTCCCTTAATACACAAAATATGTCCTTTTCTCTGAATGTCTGAATGACCCCAGCTCACTATTGTTTCTGCTAAATTTAATCCAAACTGAAGGGAAAGAGTCCTCCATTCAGGCTGTGCGTGTGTGTGTGCGTGTGTGTGTGTGTGTGTGTGTGTGCGCCTGTGTCTTGTAATACTTTGGAATGCCGGCCACGCTAAAGCATTTCATATCCCTCAAATATCTTCAGAGTGGCCCCTCACACACACACACACACACACACACACACACACACACACACACACACACACACACACACACACACACACACACACACACACACACACACACACACACACACACACACACACACACTCATTCCTCAGTATAACAGAGTCTTGGCTAAACTTGGAGATGGAGAATGACCCCCTGCATAGTTCAACCTTTCCACTTCACTATAGTGTGTGTGTGTGTATGTGTGTGTGTGTGTGTGTGTCTGCCTCTCCATCTCTCTCTACTCCATGTCTAGTTATTTCAGCTGAATCTGCTCACACTGTGGACTGGGCTCACCTCGACACTTCTGCCCATCAAGAACGCGGCACAGAAAAATCTCTGGAAAATCTCTTCTGACTTTGTCCACTGAGAGAAAAATGTAATCAGCTGAAGTAAAGCTCTGAAATAATCACCTCTGACGTTTTCATGAAAACATGTGAGAGATATTTGTGATTTAGGAAAATGTGAAATGGCCTCAAAATGCACATTCAAAAACATCATAAGGTGAACTGATGAAATACAACAATATTTTAATTTATTTAAATTTCACAAAAACAGGACTAAAACATTGTCTGACTTCTTGGAAATAAAGTTTGTGTGTGATGTGTGAGATAAGAACTTTTATTGATTGTTGTAACAGTACTATAAGTACAGGTAGGTATAGATATTAAAGGAAATAAGATCATTCAGGAAATCAGTCTATGCAAACAGTGGAGTAATATATGATATGATTAAAGGAATAGTTCAGATTTTTAAAGAGGAGTTGTATCTACAGTAAGTGTGTTACCTGAACTAGACAGCAGTCAGCATGCTCCCAGATCGGAGAAGCAGACATAAATTCCGGCAAAGCACTGCTGTGGACAGGGTCAGCAGAGAAACATGAAACCACATGAAAAAATTCAAACCTAAAAGTGTTGATGTGTATGTTCAGTGCAGCTATCCACAGCCTTCTAAGGTTAATATCAATCATCAATCTTGAGTCTGGGTCTAGAATGAGTCCCCATGTTCAAATGTCCAACTTCACAGCAGAAATAATCATGTTTACAGCCTGGTACAAAAACAGTTTTGGTCTCTGTAGCTAATTTCCCCATTTATGACAACTGTACTGAGGGTGAATTTTTATACAACTCACCTGTTCACATTATATTAAGGCTTAAAGCTAGAATGTCAGGTGTCTTGTTTGAGCAACCGGACTTCATTCAGCTCGCCTCAGCTCCATCCACAGCCATGTCTTTGCCCATTTCGGAGGCGAGCTTCACACATCTCTTCAGAAACCTGTGGGTAATGTGACGAGATTACTTCCATGTTTTCATCCAGTCTAGGGGTGAACTTACATTTGTGTTTGAACAATAAGGGCAAACACAGTTATGTACTATCTTAGAAGAGTTAAGTTTGATTTTGCAATTTTCTGACCCAAAGAGCCATTCTGCAGCGCCCCATGTGAGTGAGTATCACAGAAAAACTTGCAAATGTTTGGTTGTTGATGTTTATCTTGTTGCAGCAGCACTGGGGGTTTGCCAAAATGCCAAAAGTAACACACTGCAGTGAGTCACCTTTGCATCCTTATACATGTGCTGTATTTAACTCATATTTGTGTTTGGAGTATTCAGAGGATGATAACCTTTATAATGACAACTATAAATCGTGTGTGTGAGATGCAGAGGTAGTGATAAATATTATCTGCAAGTGTTTTTACTACCCGGAACCATAGAGGAGGGGGTGTGATTGTGCTTTGCTGGTGACTGTTGGCTTAACCAGCAGAGCTCCCATAGCATTCTGGGGCATCATGCCATCCCATCCAGTTTGAGCTTAGTGGGACCATGATTTGTTTTTCACCAGGACAACGACCTAAAACACACCTCCAGACTATGTAAGGGATACTTAACCAAGCAGGAGAGTGATGGAGTGCTGCATCACATGACCTGGTCTCCACAATCACCTGATGTAAACCCAGTAGACATGGTTCGGGATGAGTTGGACTGCAAATGAAAAGCAGCCAACAAGTGCTCAGCATATATAGACTGTTGGAAAATCATTTCAGGTGATGTCCTTATGAAGGTATAAATACATTGCTATACATACATACTATGATAGAACTAAAATGTCCTGAAAAGACGTGGTTTGTCTGTGGTACACGTTATGTTCATAATGGCAGTATCTTATTTATTGACCTTGACTGACCTGCTCATTTCATCAACTTCATTCCCCTACTCACATGCAGAGCAGGATCAGTCTGAAGCTAACTACAATCAAAGAGTATTACTTCCATCGCGATCTTTCTCAATAAAACTACACTGAGTTTCATCAGGACAAAGCTTTAAATGATCTGATGTAACCATAATGCAGCGGTTCTGCATTAAAGTATATAACATCATTCTGTTACTGAATGAATGCATGCAATGAATGGATGCAAATACTGTGATCTTTGTCATACATGTCTTCCTTATTTCTTTTCTCTCCATAAAGAGCAGATCAGTATAGAAATATATTTGGAAATAAAAGTAACAAACAGGTGACAGTGAGTGTTTGTCTTAATTACATTATTACTTGATTATTAGTTTGAACTTCATGACCCCCTGATAATAGCCTATGAAATAATTCATTCATTTGTGATATTTAGATAACAGGATGTGGAATGAAAATGTTGATGTGATAGGCTCTGGTGCAGTTGTCGTCAGTTGTCGACAGAGGTCAGTAGAAAATATCGATGACGCCACTTTGAAGCTGTTCCTTAAAAAAAAAATTGAAGGCCAGTTGAAGCTTTTATTTTGAAGGCAGATCGTCCGTTTTCCTGTCATTTTGCGCCTTTGACGCAACCGGATTTATGTGTTTCCATATGACCAGGCTTTCATTCACACAGCGGGGTCCATACACATGCTGCTGCCGCCGCGGTCCCTCTGCGGAATAAGTACTGGATCCTGACAGAGAGACAAAGGAGAGAGAGAGAGAGAGAGAGAGAGAGAGAGAGAGAGAGCAGATGAAAGCGTGTTATCAGCGGCAGAAGGAGAGGGGAGCGCACACTCAGGAGAGGAGGGGGGTTTAAATCTGTTGGATCATAATCATTGAGAAGTTTCTAAACATGCACCTTCTAGGAATATCTCTGTTATTGGCATATCTGCTCTACACCAACCTCGCCAGCGACTTCAGCCACAGCGACTACTATGATTACTACGAGCAGGAGCAGATGGACGAGCCGGTAAGTTTGAGAAGAAAATAAACCAAACTTGTGTGACGTGAACCTGGCTGCAGAGGCAGCGAGGCACGCTGTGCGCTGTGAGATTTCACCTGATTCTGTCAGCAAGACGCTCCTCGTGCTCACCTGGGTCCGGTATGTGTGTTTAGAGATGGTCGGAACCATGACGTGACCCGCTGAGGACCTGATTATTGTTTCAGTATTGAAGCACTGTGCGACTCTATGAGTATATTTCATTTCTCCCCAACTCGTAGATGCGTACAGCGTGTGGAATCAGTGGACTGCCACAGATCTTGAGATGACCCCACAATCAAGGTGTGGGTGCAGGAGGTGCAGTGGATTTATCGTCCTCTCCTCTCATTACAATGAAGATGAATCATCAGATTTCACCTGTGCAGAACGTGTTTGAGAGATTCTGTGGCTAAATATCGATTAAAAAACAAACACGGGGGTGAATCTAAGGACAGCCAGTAAATGTGTAGTGGAGAGTAAATACACCACCTGCTGAGGGTGGCATACATCCTATGAATTCATATACACATAAATGCATTATACACAAAGAGTGAAATGTAGTAATCCAAGTCTTGAGAGAACATTATTGCTGTGCTATTTGAAATGAAGCATTTAAAAACATTAACATTACACACATGGACCCCTTCTAAACAGACCATACGCTGTAGATTCTTTTGAAATAAAAATATTCAGTGATCATTTATTAAGAGGACACTCAACCTAGTTGTCATGAGAAGTCCGACTCATCCTGTTCCATGTTCAGTCAAAAGTGTGCAGTACACACTTAAAGTGTGGGATGACAAACTCTGTAGTTGCATTATGGGAGTTGTAGGATACAGTATTTTGTGAACTTAAAGGTGCAGTGTGTAAGATTTGGGGCCTTTATTTTCAGAATAAGGCTGACATGGAATATAATATTCATAACTATGTTTTCATGCAGATATAATCACCTCAAAAAAATAGTCTTTTTGTTCTTGTTACTTAAAAATCCACCTCCTAGGGTAGGAGCGGGTCCCCTTTCATGGAGGCCACCATATTGAAACACTGTGTTTGTACAGTAGCCCAGAACAGACAAACTAAATACTGCCTGTAGACACAGCCTTTCAAGTGTTGTTTCTCCTTTACACTAGGAAGTTGAGGGTGATGTGAGGAGATAGCAATGCAGTGATTACTCCACTAGATGCAACTAAATTCTACATACCGGCCCGTTAATTCATACAAGAGGCTAATGGCTGGGATTTCTTTTCTGTTTCAGTTTTTTTTTAATATCTCATATCCTCAAACGTTATAACAGAGCATTAAGAAGCTGCTGAATTAGCCCTATAATTTGACTAAAGCTATCCAAACAACAGTGTGTAAACGCTATCCTCAGGTTGTTGGGACGTGGGATGAAATTTTAAAATCAGCATGCGGGCCTATATCCATTTGACTTTTGACATATGTCCATATATCCTGGGAATATAATAGGAATACAATATGACCAGAAGACTGCCAGAAGTGTACTTTATTTACCCACGTAGCCTGCAAACAAAATGTGCATGTTGTAGCAGATGACTGTCCACAATGAGCTGGGTTCTGCCCGAGGTTTCTGCCTCTTAAAGGAAGCTTTTCCATGCTACTGTGGCCAAGTGCTTGCTCATGGTGGGATTGTTGGTCTCTGTAAATAATATTATAAAGAGTACGGTCTAGACATGCTCTGTATGGAAAGTGTCATGGGGTAACTTCTGTTTTGATTTGGCACTATATATATAAAATTGAAAGGTGAATGTACACTCAGATTATGCAGATAAATTACCCATAATGACATAACATAGAATGGCACATGTTTTGGAAAAGTACAGCAACCAAGCCACAAAAGCTGTTCAAACATGGCCAGAAAAAAAAGAGTACCACCCACCGCCGAGTGCTTCCACTTTCTGCCTCTTGCTCAGTTTTATCTCATACTACTTTCAAAGTTTTATTCCCCTGGTGTGTGTGTGTGTGTGGCTTTGGACGAGCAAAAACAAAAGGCATGTTAGTAACAGTCAGCGCTCCGAATGAGAAGCCAGAGCCAGATCACTTTGATTGTATTGTCCTAACTGATTGCCTAACTGTAATTAAATGTTCTGGTGCACAGGATATTATTAAGGTTTAGCCTTAGCGTTCTCTGCTGAGCCTCAGGATCTTAGAGGTCATGGACACAGAGAGATACACAAACACTGACTTTGTCTATCTCACTATGAACTAGCCGTTCATTGTTTTTACACACAGAAGGCCGCACTGATATTTAAAGGCTTTTGTTAAACGCTTATTATCCAATTGTCAAGTTTTATAATAAGAGTTGGATTGATACACCATTGAAATATACTTTTCTTTAATGTGATGCCAGCACAGCAGATTTGAATTGAGCCGAACTACCAAAGAAACTGGATGAGAGGAAGGGAAGCATTGAAAGAGAGCAGGGGGGAGGATTAGGAAGGAGTGTTTTCAAATTTGCCAGAGAAAAGAGGCAATGAAGGCAGGTGTCACGGGGGTCAAGTGTGTGTGTGTGTGTGTGTGTGTGTGTGAGGGGGGATAAGTGCTAAGCAGTAACATGCAGCCATTTGATCACAGTAGACTCTTAATTGGGATGATAAGTTTTTTCCCTCAGCTCCTGTCCTCCACCTTTAAAGTCCTCGCTGTTATTCTGTGGAATTTAACTTACATCTGATACCAACTCATCTCTGCTGTCAGGTGAAAAACCTTATAGGGCTGTCTAAGCTGTCTAAGGATTAAAAAGAACAGATGTAGGTTTTCACTGATGATGCAGTAGGTAAGAATGATGTTTTGAAATAAGTATTTAATCTGGTTTCCACACTTGAATTTCTTGCTCGTGCTCAAGATAGGTGGGTTTAGTTCAGCTACAGAAAAGGTCTCACACAAAGACAAAGACTGCTTTTTTGATTAACTCTGTAACTAAGCACAGAAACTGACAAATGGTATAAGACAGAATATGATTCTTGCATAGCCATTTTATTGCAGCCTAAATATCTTTACTGTGCTATAAATCCAGAGCTTGGGCTGAAGTTTGAAAATGAAAAACAAATGGGGATGTGGAATTAGAAAGAAGTGAGTTTACCGGACCTCAGTAGCCCACTCCTCATCTATGAGTGTCTTAAGGCTCCAGTAGATACTACTAGCATAACACACCTGAAATTGAGTGTAATGGATTGTGGCCATTACACTCGGAATTCTGAAAAAAACCCAAAAAACCTCTGACACAGTGCAATGGAACAGTCACTGAAGACAGAAACTGCAGCAAGATCCATGTAGCCCAAGTTTGACGCCTTTAGAGCAATATGATAGCACACTCAGGGAACACCCCACTGGGGCAAAATTTCTACTCCTATACAAGATTATCTGATGAAGTCCTTATGTTTGGGATGCACTTTAATATAACCATCAAGGCAAATGTAAGCATCAAAAACAACCTTCCTAACCTTTTGTATTATGAAGGCAATGAATATTACACCCTCTAGGGGTGGTTTGTGGGCATTTACAGATGTAAAATTAAAAGTTTGGAGACAACCTCTCATTAAGGGGTTTTCTTTCTTTCTTTTTTTAAATTTCTTGCATGATAAATTAACTAAAGACATTAAAACTATGAAATTTTAAGAACAGTCTTGAAAACAGGAAAACAAATCATGGTACCACTAAGCTCAAACCAGATGGGATGGCATGTCGTTGCAGAATGCTATGGTAGAGATGCTTATCATAAATTTTGAATAAATTGTCAACAGTGTCATTACATGCTTCACGGCTGTAGCCACGCAGATGCCACCTGTTCTTCTCTGCATCTCACACGGTTGGAAACCAAAAATCGCAAATTTGGAGTCATCAGACCAAAAGTACAGAATCCAACTGGTTTAATGTCCATTCAATGTGTTTCTTACCCCAAGCAGTTATCAGGAAGAGCAGGTTGTCCACTAATCAGATGATCGGCAGTTTGATCCCCAGCCCCTTCAGTCTGCATGTCAAAGTGTCCTTGGGCAAGATACTGAACCCAAAACTGCCCCCAAAGGCTGTGCCATCAATGTGTGAATTGTTAGCTCTTAAAAACCTTTACTCATTTGACTTACTACATTTGGCTTCTTATGGAGAAAAAATCCCCATTCACCCTCTCCAATGAACCTTGTTCAGTACCATTTGTCTTCATGACTCTCCTAGTGGGTCTTCTTTCTTTTTTCCCTCTCCTCCATGTTTTTATTGGCTTTCCACATCTAACTTTTCTTATGACCTGCTGGATCTGCTCCAGAACATGTTTTTACTTCAATGCTTTGGGGTAAGACCTATCAACCTACGGACACCAAATAGTATTTCAACATAACAGTGTTAGGGGGTCACAGTACCACTTTACAGATGCTCCAGCCTTGAGTACCAGATGGAAGGGATTTTACCACACATGGCAATAGAGTGAAAGTTTAGAAGAACACAATAAAGTACTTAAATGTTAATTTGGTGGTTGTTATTATTGGCCACTTATGCAATTCTCAGTGCAGTTCTTGAGTGTGATGTGGGCCTTTTCCCTCAAGTTTGAATCTCATTCAATTCAGAACAGTATTTTACAAGTTATAGTAGTTAATAGTTTTTTATATTAACACTCTCTTCTAATGACCTTAGCATGCATAATGCCCTTGTCCATGCACCACCTCTGCAACCTATGAGGTGTTCACACTGCTGTACCTTGTACCTGTAGTTGGCAATGTGGACAAAACTACATCTATCCAAACAATAGATTCTAGTTTTAGAATAGACAATATTTATATACAGCATCTGTGTTGTTGTCACCTCTATAAAACATGGTGGCTTCCTCCTTTCTGTCTCTGTTGTATGTTATGGAGAAGGAGGGGGTTGAGGACAGACTTGGTGGTGGAGTTTCTTTAAAATGACTATCAACGTTTTTCATTTATTTTCATGGTCTATTTGCTTTTATTTACGTTCAGGCAACTCAAATCATATGCTAATGGTCTGGAAAAGACTGTGCTTGGTTAAACATTGAAAAACCCAATGATGACTTGAACTCAAACCATGACCTTCATGTGTTTTATACACCTTACCATTCACCCCAACCTCTGTTTGCCCTGGTAGTAAAAGTTGAATTAACAAACCTGCATTGGATCAAATGTTGCCAGTAAATATAAGCCGCAGCATGTTTCCTCTTAAGCATATTTAGTAAATTCAGATTAATTATACGTGAAGGTAATTCAACAAGCTATACACACGCAAACATACCCTGACACTGACACTTCGACTTATGAAATTGATATGAAAAATGGCAGTAGTGGAAGTATTCACTGGAGGTTTCTAGCCACGTATCGAAATGTGAGTCCATTCATGCTTTAGTTAATGGTTGTTAAAGGAGCTTAGTCTATTACTGAGCCACTGAAGGTTTGACCCAGGATCGACCTAGACTTTCCCTTTTTCCTGGGTGTGTGTTGCATTCTGCAGAGTCCACACGTTGTCTTAGTACTACAATGATGCTTTATTTTCAGTGCAAAATACAACTATATTATGTTGTTGTATTTGTGAAGTCTCTTCTGGGCTGAGCTTTTCAAACTTTGCACCACAGCGGTCAAAAAACGTTTGCCATTTCGGGGTCAAACGACACCTGACATCAACAGTAACTTACTGTCTTTATACCTGTGGCCTGGATAATTACACAGCGCCACGTACTGTACCCACAGGAAAAGACATCATCTTTTTGATCCTTATAACCCTGTATATGGCTCTTACAATGATGGTTTCTGTCTCTTTGACTTAGAAATGCTCAACTATGTTCATGACGTTAGTCTTTTTCAAGTTTGTCATGGCAATATGATGACAAATGGTTAAAGGGAAATGAAAAAGTCTCTGCGCTACTCATTTATTGATCAGTAGTAAGACTTATCTCTACTTCCAAATAGTAGTTTGAGGTACAAGATAAGATTTACTACTGATCAATAAACCCTCTAGACAGCCATTGGTTTGTCAATTGTGTAATCACTGATGTCTGCGTTGAAGGGAAACCAATGGTCTCCAGGATGGTAGAAAAACATGAATTAATCTATAACACTAGATTGGTCTGTGCTTATGAAACGTGGACATGATTTGCAGTAAATAGGTAAAAACAAACTTTAAAGGAAGTCTTGCATGTGCTGTTATGGAGGGTTGCAGATATAGGATGGAATTCCTGCCACTTGTTCATGTTTTTGAGATTTTCCATAGACACAGTGTGAGTAATGTTTCGGGGCTGAATATTTACTTTTGAGTTTTCCCTTGAGGAAATCTTGAAATCTTGATCTCTGGTCAAGCTAGCATGAAAAACCTTCTTCCAAGTAAAATTCTACTGGTATCTTTGAAATTCAAACTTGGTTTAAGTGTGATGGTTTCTAGCAGAGCACTGTACCTCGCCAGAAATTTGCCAAAAGTCATGTGTCTGTAGTTGACCCTGAACTCTGAAATGGATGGATGGATGTGCCGAAATAATCAGTACACAATGACAGCATCTCTCTCTGTCTAAATGTCTCTCTCTCACTGTGACTCCATAACTCTTCCATCATCATGATGAAGATGATTAAGAATAGAACATATCGATGCTCTCATTAGCTTTTATCCGGACCTCGTCACCACATAATCGCTCATCTCCCAGTTTCTATTTATTCTCGACTTAACTGCCTCACTCCCTCTCTCCCCATGTCTCTCTCTGTCTGCCCATATTTCACAACCCTCTGGAGTCTGCAGAAGAATGTGGTGTGTAATTAGCAATCATTTTGAAGGAATTTTATGTCATTTCTTTGTGGACAGTCCAGTTAAGTCTCACTGCTTGGCCTGAGTGTTTAAATACGTCATTCTTGTTAACTATAAATATCACTCAAAAAATGTAAAATATTTCTCCAGATTGTAAGATGAGTGTGCTTTAGTTGAGCAGCTGTTTGGTTTCTGTCTGCCCCTCCACTTTGTTCAGTTTTGGTCAGTTGCTCATTGTTTACTGACTTTAAACACACCTTTTCTAGTAGTAACAAATAGGGAAAACGATGCACCAATAGTACTGTGATCAAGATAGAATGACAACTAATGCTGTACTTGACAGATTATGACAAATTATGCCTTTAACAAAAAATGTGCTGTGGACATCTAGGATGCTCCTGTTCTGTTGTGGGAGTAAGTGAATATCAGGGGGTCCATTGTGGGTAGTGGGCAGGTTTTGAGATAAGCTCGGACCAACACTTTGTGACAGTAAGAATGAGTGCAGCAGATTGGAGGTCAATAAAGCTCACTGCATTGGAGTTTAGGCACTGGCTCAATGGGGCAGTGACAGGACCTTAATCAGCTGCCTATCAAAGGACCTGAGCACATGTCCAAGAATGCATAAGTCCAAGCAGCCTTACATGCATACATACATTAATCATGCTTAGCGCAGCACACACACCTGTGAGGGAGATTGTGAGGGGCAGGTGTTCTGCAGGGAGCACAGCCTTGATGGGATCGTCCCTGTCAAAGTGTGCAAAGAAACTGTTCATCAGAACTCATCATAGAAGGAGACATTGTAGTTCAGGGATGTGTGGGTATTGGTGGGTTTTGTATCCCTGGATGAACTGTAGGCCTGAGACTTACCTGATGCCATATGCCTTCAATGGCAAATGTACTGTACTTATATAACATCTGTCTAGTCTTCCGACCACTCCGAACACTTTTACACTACATATCTCATTCACCCATTAGGAGAAATTTGGGGTTCAGTATCTTGCCCAAGGACACTTTGAGATGCAGACCGGAGGAGCTGGGGATCAGACCGATCCACACCGATCATCTGATTAGTGGACGAGTCACTCTACCTTATATAGCCAGCAGGTAATTGTAATCTGGTTTGGCGTGACATGCCATGACATGGTAAATGTATCAGATCACTAGGTAATAAATCAGTTTTTATGATTTTATCATTCTCTTGGTCTTGTTTGTTGAGTTATTATCTCACTTATCTCATAAATGTATGACCAAGAAACTGCTGCTGTTTTATGGAGTCTCAATGATATCAAATGTGAATGACAGAAAATCAAATATAAATAATTCTGAAATCATATTGAGTCCACCAAACCATATCACTTCCCTTCAGAGCGGTCTTGGTTGCTTTTAGACATTACTTACTGCTTACTGTAACTCCCTCCTCCACCTTAACCAGAAGTCGCTCTTTGCCTCCCTTTGAATCTACACTGTTCTGCATACACAGATGTCCCATTTAGATGGGATTGTTTCTCTTTATGTAGACTCTGATTATATAATATTATGTATCTGTTCATTGCTTATATGTGTGCTTCTTCTCCTAACCCAGTAACAAGTAGAGCCAGGATTTCCTACTGTTTTTACTATTATTATTTGTTTATTTTCCTTCCTCCATCTTGGCATCATTTTTTTTCCATTTCTGTTTCAGAAGCTTTCACACTGCTGTGCTACACACCTCACGTCAGGCATCTTTCATTTAATCTTTATTTCAAAGCTGACAAAACTTTTCATCTTTTTTTTATCCATACCTGTCTTCCTTCCTTCTAAACCAAAAATAACCAAAGTGAAACACAGCACCTAATTTGTTATTTATTGGGAAAAAGTGATGGTAATAGTTTTGACTGAGATAAAGGAAACACAGGAGGCTAAAGGAAGATGGTAAAGCCTCTGTAATTATATCTGCCAACAAAAACAGCAAATACTCTAGGATGGATCATATGTTGGTCAGAAAATAAAAACTTCCCCTTCTTCCCACCCGCCCTCCCTCCATCCATCTAAGGGATGACCTGAGCCAGCCCTTACTATAAGCTTTATTAAAAAGGAAAGTCTTAAGTTTACTCTTAAAAGTGTTGACCGTGTCTGCCTCCTGAACCCAGATTGGTAGTTTGTTCCACAGAAGAGGAGCCTGATAGCTGAAAGCTCTGGCTCCCAATCTACTTTTGGAGACTATAGGAACCACAAGGAACCCAGCGTCCTGAGAGCGCAGTGTTCTAGAGGGGTAGTAAGGTACTATGAGCTCTTTTAGATATGATGGTGCCTGACCATAAAGAGCTTTGTAAGTAAGGAGGAGAATTTTAAATTCTATTCTAGATTTAATAGGTAGCCAATGCAAGGAAGCCAAAATGGGAGAGATGTGATCTCTGATCTTGGTTCCTGTCAGAACACGTGCAGCAGCGTTCTGAATTAGCTGCAAAGTCCTAAGAGACTTACTGGAGCAGCCTGATAACAAAGAGTTACAAAAGTCCAGCCTAGAAGTAACAAATGCGTGGACTATTTTTGGCGATGTTACATAAGTCCTCGAAATTTGTTTTATATGGACATTAAAGGACAGATCCTGATCAAAAACAACTCCAAGATTCTTTACAGTGGAGCTGGAGGCCAGGGTGATCCCGTCTAAAGTAACTAAGTCTCAAGAAAGAGAGTAGTTTATCTCTTTTCTTGCTATGTACATTATTGTAGGAGACATGTTGATTTATCAGACGATAATATAGAGAGAAATAAAAACATCTGGGAGGCTGGGCCTGTACAAGCTCCTTTCCAAATGCCCACACAGTCTGTGTATGAACATGTGTTTCTGCTGCATGATCTGCTGAAGCAGCTTAACAGTATCAGGACAAAAAGAGACCAATCAGATCACTGATCAAACAGTGATCTGTCCTACAGGATCCTGACAAAAGTTCTCCTGAGTTTATGACCAGTAATATGGACCAGTACCTGTGTCAATGTTTTTTTTATGTGCAGCACATTCTCACAACAGTTTGTTCATCAAGTACTCACTTTAATATTAAAGACAGTCCCACTGAGAGTCCTGAGAGACAGGCGATAACCTGCTGCATGAAGCCAGTTATTATCCAGGGGTAGGGTTAGTTTTAGTGAAGCAGTAACCAAAGACAGACAGAGACCTCAGAACAGAACAGTTTTCAGAGGGGTAAAGTATGTTTTCTCCAGGGCTATATTGGTAAATACAGACACAGGGGACACAAGACAAAAGTTTATGTATCGACCCAGTTTGCATAGGCAGAGAAGGCAGTCAAAGTTAGCCACAGACACTGAACAACCCACAGATTTCCTGTGTAAGAAGTAGAAATAAAAATTCCTCAAAGATTACATTGTGTCTTCTGAGACATTTACATGCGTTGTCTTTATATTTTTTACCCTTAAAATATCTGTATGATTCAGTCCTCTGGTGCTCATTTTGGCTGACTAGTATTAATACAGGGCTCTTTCACTCTTGGTGCTCTTTGAACTCAAACGATGTGAGTGCTCATTCAGTGTGTTTTGACATCTGTTGTTGTTAACCGGTTGGTGTTGGACGCTCAAAAGAGTGACCTGAAGACCTCACCAGTTGACACACTGTGTTTTAGGCAGTGTGGGCCTGAACGGGAGGTTGGGGTAGCTGTGAATGGGAGTGAATGAAGGGTGTCAGAGTGTCAATGAGGATAGAATGCATAATGAAGGGAGACTGTCACAGCTGAGGGGCCAAGAGGCTACTAAAAAAATGTAGTTTAGCAATTTGTTCAACTGAAAACAGCACTGTCTAGCTCTGTGAACCCTTTCTTCTGTTTATATATGTCATTTTCAATTCAATTTAATTTATATAGCGTCAGATCATAGAGAGAGAAAACAGATTAAAAATGATTTCACTAGCAAGGACCACAACATTAACAAGATATGTTTAAATGATTTATCAACAAAACGAAAGCTTGAACTCCTTTAGTCTGTTGTTGTGTTGTGGGGAAGCTTCAGTGTGGATTCTGCCATCTCACCTGGAGGCCCCCCCCCCTCAGAACCCTTTAGAAAGTAGTAAGTAGAGGGAATAATAGGAAAAAGAAGTGGGTGGGTAGGAGGGAAAGAATATGAAAGGGTTTAAAAGGGTATTTATAGGATTGTCGGAAGCGGCACGGTTGAGGTGTGATCCTGCTCCTGAAACTCTGCTAAAAAGTTCATTAGTGAGGACCACAGCATCAAGAATATACATACATATATTACCTGTAACCACTTATCCTCACTAGGGTCGCAGGGAGGCTGGAGCCTATCCCAGCTGACATTGGGCGAGAGGCAGGATACACCCTGAACAACTCGCCAGTTCATCACAGGGCACATAGAGACAAACAACCATTCACACCTACAGACAATTTAGAGTCACAAATGAATATGTTAAGGTTCATGTCTTTGGACTGTGGAAGGAATCCAGCGTACGAACCAGTTCAAACCAGGAACCTTCTTGCTGTCTCAACAAGATACATTTAAATGATTTTTTAACCAAATGAAAGATAGTGAGTGAAGTATGAACTCTTGTGCTTACCGTATGTACGATCTATTGCTGCATTGTGGGGAAGCTTTGCTGGACAGCCATTGCACCTGGGCACGATGGACCCCCAAAAGCCTCCAGTTACTTAAGATAAGATGGAGTGTATCTGATAATTTGATGTCTGGACGAATGCAGCTGTGATCCACTTGGGAGCAAGCATCCATGATTTATAATACAGTACTTGTTTTGGGAGGCTAAGAGCTGACAGCTAGGAGAAGAAATACTGGACAAGGAGAATACATGTAGAAGAGTGATTTGTCCGGGCTCAGATGGAGCATCTCGAAATGATTCAGTACTGGTTAGAATTTGAAAGTAAAGACGAATCTAAGCTGACCAGATTTATGGTTTTAGTATAATGACATTTTAAGT
Organism: Collichthys lucidus; assembly: GCA_004119915.2. Taxonomy (NCBI): domain Eukaryota; kingdom Metazoa; phylum Chordata; class Actinopteri; family Sciaenidae; genus Collichthys; species Collichthys lucidus. Next base: position 40,132,309 of record CM014080.1, read on the forward strand.
TCTATGATGTTGGCTGAGAAATAAGATGAGTCAGAAATGAAGGTGTAACAAAGTGGGTCAAAGTGAACTGTGAATCAGCGAATTTGGATTGACAGAGGAAACCAAAAGTAAATGGATAAGAATGTGTTCAAGCAACTTGGGAGGTGTATCTAGAGTTGTCACGATACTAAAATGAGTAACCACGATACTATACCAGACAAAGTATCACGGTTCCGGGTAATACCGCGATACTGCGGCCTTTTTTTATTATTATTATCTTTATAAACTGCAATGTATTTGTACAAGTTAGTTTGAAACAACAACGTTTGTTTTTTAAGCAAAATTAGTGTTGCCACCGACAAAGACGCCACGGCAGACTCGCTGCTCGGGCCCGGTGCTTCTGCCACGGTGAGTGTGTTGTCTCGTGTCTGGGCGAGACAGAACTTTAGCTTGTTGTTTGTTTTGAAGCGAGTTTCTATCGAAGCGGAGCTGTCTTCATGGAGTTCATGCTTGCCGGCAGAAACACGCGAACAGCCAATCAGCTAACAGACGGGCGGACCCAGCGTGCAACAGCCTATCACATCCCTGGACGTCACTAGTAACGGGCAAACAGCCAATCATTCAGCAGCTGTGTAGTTCGGTTGCAGCACATGCCATGTTTTTTTTACGAGTGAGTAGCATGCAGTGAGAAGCCGGGAGGAGAGCAGAGGCGGCCGCTATGTAGCGGAGACTGGCACCGGTAGTATAGTAATCCACGGTAGTACCGTCGTGTAAAATTTCTAGTATAGTAGCGACGGGTATGATTTGGTACCGCGGGGTACCGGGTATACCGTGGGTATCGTGCAACTCTAGGTGTATCCAGCACATAATGTGGACATACAGTAAGTCTGCAGCAAAGATTTTGAGCTGGCTCTTGCATGCAGATGTACTCTGGGAAGTGAAGTGAACTGAGGAACGTTCAGTGGATAGATCTGATGTCAGAACTGGGCTTCCGGTTAGGAGTATGGAGAAGCTAATGCCGCTAAGGCTAAGTTGACTGTGTGTATTTTGAGAGTCACAGTTACAGATCGAGATGATGTACTGGTCGTGGAAACAGCAGTTGTTGATGATAGAGTTCTGGGATCAGGCAATCAGAAGTATTAGGACAGGATTTTATAGGTTGAACGGTAGTTGAGTATGGAGGAACCAGTATTGGATGAACTGGTTTTACAGCCCATAAGAATGTGTGGTTTCAGCAGTTAGAGATAATGGATGGATGGTTTATATCAAGATACTATGTCTACAGTTACTGTTACTGTCTACAGGTCTCAGGGCCGGTCTTAGCTATGGGCAATGTGGGCGACCGCCCAGGGCGCAGTCTCCGTGAGGGGCGCACGAGCGCCTGAAAAAGAAAAAAACCTCGCCAATTTTCTATACCGCTCATCAAGTTAGCGCAGTGGGGGGTTGGCAAGGCGGAGTGGGGCGGCGGACACACTGATCCCAGGCGGCAATCTAGGACTAGGTCGCACAGCGCATCTCGGACAGGCGGACGTGAGAGGCGCACGGGCGGACGTGAGGAGCGCACGAGAAAAAGTTCGCCTCTGGGCGCAAATGTGGCCAGGACCGGCGCTGACAGGACTGTTGTATAGCATGCTGATCTTTCTCCCCATGTTTCCTGTGTACCTCTTCACTGACAGGCAAGATAACAAAAATAAAATAAAAATATACAAAATAATAAATATATTAAATATAAAATCTGAAATGCTGAAATATTACCTGGGCCTCATTGGTCACCGTTGTAATAGTGGCACATGCAGATGCAGCGGCCAGTATCTCCATCTAACATAGTCAAAGTTAATGTGGAGTGTTTCCCAGATGTTGAATCTTTAATGGTAAGATTTCATCCAGATCATCTTCTCTGAGAATTTATTTTGCTTTTTGTTTGTCCATCATCACAGAGAACCTGCCATCGTCATCTCATCTCCAAGAAAGCTCAGCTGTGTTCTTAAAGAAACATAAGAAGACAAAATTTATGCATTTTTGCATAGCCCAGGACTAGACTCAGAACATTATAGGTACATGTCTACAAAGCTTCAATGATATCTGTGAGGAGAAGTGTCTATGCAGAGCCTAAAGCATATTAAATACCAGACAATACAGGCCGGGGTCAGCCAGTCCACCCCGCTGCCATCTGGCAAGCAATACAGAAGTATCCACTGCCATAGCACCACACTACAGAGCAGCTTCTTCCTCAGGCTGACAGACTCCTCAGTCCATCTTCCACACGAGTGTAATCACACAAAAAGAGCACAGAGCTTTAGAAAAGTAATCATGTTAATCAGCGTGAATCACTCCAAAGTTCAAATGAATCTGTTTTGAGGCTTCAGCAGTCTTTCAGTCTGTCCTCAGTACACAATTCTGCTTCTTCTTTTTGTTTTGGGGTTACAACATAATGCTGCATTCATAGTTGGATCTGTAAACTACAAAAATTGAATTTCATACTAAAATGACTCATGACTTCAGTTGAATTTAAAAGGTGTTTGCTTAATTTGTCCAAATAATGAACCCTCATTAGCTTTGGCTAAACTTAGGATGTTTTGCCTGACATGCTTTTTCAGTAGAATACTTAGAGCCCATGGCGGCGTTTTGTAGCAGTTTGTGTGTTAGCTTTCAGAGTGTAGTAGAATCCCTGCACTCAGCATACGTGAACCTTTATTTACACTCTTCCTTCTTATTCACATGACTAAAAGTCATTATTTGGTGCTACAGATACTGTAAATTGTTGTGATCTGATCATCTGTCTAATGTCTTTAACTCTCAGTTGTCTCTCTGGTTGGCTTGCTCCCTGCCATGTCCAACCCGTTCTCTCTCTTCACTCTGGGTTGTCAATTGACTCCAGTATAATCCGTTCGCGCTGGTAAGAGACGCTCAGAGCAGAGCTCCAGCTGTCCATTCACTCCAATAATAACCCGACCACAGCGATACATGATGCTGCAAGCTACAATCTGATTGGACAACCGAGGACCCTCTGCCCGGAAGTGTTTTTCTTGTGTTGTTAAAGATTTCTTTTAATAATATCATCAACGTTTTTCAGCACAAACACTGTGTGTGTGTCACCATTGATATTATGACTGATAAAATAAAAAGTTCATCACTTCTCTGTTTAATGTGCTTTTTATAATGTCTGTTTTTAGACAGAGCTTGTTATCAACAGACCTTTTGAGAAGGAAAAATGAAATTTCCTGTGTGCAGTTTGCGCTGGAGCTGTACTGTGTATATATTCATATACAGTAACAATTTTATTCATTGAAAGCTTTCTGGGCTGCTCAAAGGATCACAAAAGCACCATGCAGCACACTCACCATGTAAGTTTTGTTCAGTGTTATGTCGAAGAAATCATCAAAGTCGAATTGACATATTTGCTAGGGTGTGTTTTATTAAAAAGCATGCCGTCACACTGGTAAATTGACAGTCACAGAACATATCTGAGCCACCTCAAGCTGACCCCAAGGTCAAGGCCATATCCCCTGATAACTCATCAACGCTTGGAGGTAGGGGCCTGAAATCCGCACCTGAGCATTGGGACAGCATGGTCGACCACGATGTCGAGTTTCAAAACCGTGCGCCCTTCGAGAGGGTCAGAGGTCAGCCGTTTTGTACTTAACAAGGCCTAGTAGTTCAGGCTTAAAAACACCAGTTTGGTTTCTCAGGCTAGAAGGAGAAAAAAAAACATACTGAGGGCCACAACATGAAGCTATTTTATTGTTGAATTATCAGTGACACTTTGGCGTGTTTGTGCTGAGAAACGTTGATGATATTATTAAAAGAAATCTTTAACAACACGAGAAAAACACTTCCGGATAGAGGGTCCTCGGTTGTCCAATCAGATTGTAGCTCGCAAATCGTCAGTGGGCGAGCATTATGGGTAGTGTAGGCCTTTCCGCTATCCAAAACATAGGAATAAAAGTTTCTCAGGCTAGAAGGAGAAAAAAAACATACTGAACATGAAGCTATTTTATTGTTGAATTATCAGTGACACTTTGGCGTATTTGTGCTGAGAAACGTTGATGATATTATTAAAAGAAATCCTTGACATAGTGAGAAAAACAGTTCCGGGCAGAGGGTCCTCGGTTGTCCAATCAGATTGTAGCTTGCAGCGTCATGTATCGCTGTGGTCGGGTTATTATTGGAGTGAATGGACAGCTGGAGCGCTGCTCTGAGCGTCTCTTACCAGCGCAAACGAATTGTACTGGAGTCAACTGACAACCCAGAGTATTTCATACAGACGCGGAAGGGTACCTTTTACGTCGGTATCAGACGTCAAGGGGCGTGACAAATCGTCAGTATTTTACGCGTTGGGAATGAGAATGGGTTGGCCATGTCATACATTGGCATTATGTATTGGCATACATTTTTTTTCTATTTCTGTAAGGAGTTGCAGATGTTTCTCTCTGTGTGTGTGTGTGAACAGCTGGTTTAACACTCACATTCTGCAACGCAAAAATAGTTTGAATCAATAGGCATTTAAAAATGAAACATGATTAAAACTGACAGCGTTACCGTGTGTGTGTGTGTGTGTGTGTGTGTGTGTGTGTGTGTGTGTGTGTGTGTGTGTGTGTGTGTGTGTGTGTGTGTGTGTGTGTGTGTGTGTGTGTGTGTGTGTGTGTGTAGTGTACAGTGTATCTACTGTAAGTCTCTATACTTTGGCGGCAGTAGCTCAGTCCATAGTGGCTTGGGAACCGGAGTGGCCGGTTCAAGTCCAGCATGGTAAAAATATGGAAGGTGGACTGGTGGTAGACTGACGCCGAGCTGGGCTGACTGCTGTTGGACTAGTCAGTGATATTAGCTGCTGCTGGGTCTGCTGTTGGTGACCTGGTTGATGTTTGGCTGTTAGCAAAGTAGGATGGTGGTATGGGAATGGTCCCGATCAATGATCATCAATGGATCAAATACATTTCTTAAAAATCCAGCCATCAGCTTTCTTGTTATGTGAGGGAGGAGACATTTCCAGCTTCCATAATCACTTCAGACCGATGGCGTGTGTCCATTTGAGTCACCAACTGTTTACTGTTGTCAGACATTTTGGGTCTGAAGCTGTTTCATGCTGTAAACATTCATGCAGCAGTGAATGACATCAGCGTTTGTTAATGTTCGACATAGCATGCTGTGGTTACACATTTACAGAGTAAACTGTGTGTGTGTGTTTGTATGTCAGGGCAGACACACAATCAAACACTTGACTGTTAAACAAACACATAGCCGTGATGAGTTTTTAATCTTCACAACATACATGCACGCAGGCACACACACACACACACACACACAAACACAAACACACACACACAGACACACACAGAAAGGTAAGGAAAACAAAAAACTACTGACTCTTGGTGAGACCACCAGGCCAGTGGTTTGTTTGGCAAAGAAAAGCAGTGGTTACAGACTTCATGCTTTTGCAGCACAAACACACCCTACACACACACACACAGAATGCTGGAGAATGTTAATATTTCTGAAAGTATCAGGGGCCTCATGTACAAAGCATGCATACGCACAAAAAAGTAAAAAGTGGCGTATGTCCTTTTCCACGCTCACGTTCAGATGTTTCAAACGTGAAATGATCGTAGAAATGTGCGTGCACCACGCCAATATCAAAGCTGGCATACGCACGTTTCTACAGCTATTTTCCCTTTGGCGACACTTAGAGGTGACGCTGGGAAACTGTTAATAATGTGAAAACAAGAAGTCATCAGAGTGATGTGCACATCAGAGACACACTTATGAACATTTAACACACCCACGTGTTTGCAACTATATGGGTGGATATAAAAGCATGCGTAATGTGATGAAGAAAATGGTATTAACAATGGCAGTGTTAGTGTTGTTAGAGGACCTCGCAAATGGTGCAATCCGACGTGAGCGATTTAAGGAACACAAGGATTTACTTGCAAACATTAAACATTGAACATTAACATTAAACATTAAAGCGCAGTTTGAAGCGAGAACCGGTTTCTCTAATGTAATCGAAGCTATTGACTGCACACACATTGCTATAAAACTACAGGATGAATTTGTTTATGTTAGTAGGAAACATTTTCATTCCATCAATGTTCAAATCATATGTGATGCGCAAATGCAGCTAACTAACATTGTGGCAAGGTGGCCTGGTTCAACGCACTCATTCATTGTGACTAACAGCATGGTTGGGAACAGGCTGGAGGCTGGCATGGTGCGCGATGGATGGCTTCTGGGTGAGTAAAAAGTTTATTCGTTTAATTGTTACATACGGGACAATTAAACGAATAAACTCTTACTCTCACTTACCCCGAAGCCACCTATTGCGCACCGTGCCAGTGTGCCAATGCACATTTGGGCATGTGCACATTCAGATATAATGTTTTTGGTTTTCTATATTTTCTGCTGGTGAAATTAGAGCTGCTGAGCTTTCTAACAAGCCCCTGATTGTCTCCCTGTGTTCAGTATTCTTCACACGCTCCCACTCACGTCTTTTGTCTTTTTTTTGGGTCATATTTATCCCTGTTGACAGGGAACCAAACAGAATCTCCACTTCATTCACTAGAATCTTTAGCTCAGACTCTGTGAAATTAATTTTCTTTTCTTTGTTCATCGCGTAATCTGATCGGACAAAGAATCTCTTAAACTGAATCTCAGATCCGGAGCCTATTTAAATAGATTTGCATATGTAAATGGAGGCGTGGACAGGGAGGAGTTGCATGTGCGCTCAATTCCGCGTTGATTGGGATGTACAAAAGAAACGTGCTTGGATCCATGCGTACGCACACTTTGATACATCTGATGTTTTTGTGTGTACGACAGTTTCTGGGTTTTGACGTACGCCAAGTTTCACGTGTCAGTATTCGTACATGAGGCCCCTGATGTATGAATGAGTAAAGTAAGCAATAATGTCTGAACTGAGCTAAATATTTAGTAGCAAAATTAAGTTTCTACGTTGTAAAATGTGGAAGACTAAACTATAAATGCCGCTTATTGGTAGAACTGTGTGAAATATTACATACTTGTGTCTGACTGTCCGTACAACATGAAGAAACTTTATTGTAAACTTTTTGCACTTGTGGTGCCTCCTAGTGATAGAATATTCTTGATGTGTATAGAGGTTTATGACGGCTTCATTTTGATTTATGAAGATTTTGATTTTGCGTTTATGTAAAATTGAATTTAACAGTTCAGGTTTAAAAATGATTTCAAGGTAATTTACAGTACTTTTTACAGAACTGTGTTTGATTATCACTATTGAATACTGAATGCTTTAATGTTTTTAAACATATTTTTTATAGTCTGTTTGTAATGTCTGTTTGTAGTGCAACGGTTTATATATTTAACCACTAGTTAAGGGGCCTATTAGCTAACTATTTGTGAGTTACTGTCTATGTCTTTAGAACAAGCCAGTGCATAATATAATATGTATTATGCCCCCCAAATCTTTCACACTGTACCTTTAAGGAGGATGTTGGACTTCCTTTCTTTGATGTGCTTTGTGTTTGTGTGCTGTGACAGCTCTTTTCCACGTCTGCTGAGTGTTTCACCATCTGTTCAGGGTTCTCCTCGAGCAATGTTTCACTGGCTCTGCTTCCTTGTTGGAAAATGGTGTTTGTGGTAGTTGTCAATTTTGTTACAAAGAAATTCTCATTTTTTAAGAAATGTTCTTTATATGCTGCCAGTCCAGGTGGGGTCCACGATCAGAATCTAATTAATAGATGAGTGAGACAATGTCAGTTGTAATAAGGTTTAATAATTTTTGAAATTCTTGTTGTAAGCTGGTGAAAAGTAGCTATAGATGTAAATATATGGTAGATGATTTGTAGAACACTGTAGAATGATCAAATGCAGAGATATGTAGAAGGTTTCGCAGGACTTATTAGGTTTTGAGTCCATTTAGACTTTAATATGTGTCTGAATATTTAATATCTTCAATATCTTCAGTTCAATTGTGTTTACATATCACCAAATCATAGCAGAAGTTATCTAATGACACTTTTCATATAGAGCAGCTTTGGTTGTGGTCTTTATGATATTAGTTACAGAGACTCAACAATACAGATTGTAAACTTGCACTAATGTAAATTATCTCTTTCATTTTACACAGCTAGACAGTTTAGCAGAGAGAAAAAACTGTGGGGATGTAAATCCTGGATCTTTTGCCAGATCCTTACAGACAAAGCTCAGATAAACTTCATTCATCGATCACCAGACAGGCTGGATGAGTGTCACCTGCTGACATCACGCAGTGCGTAGTAATGTCCTCTGGTTTTAAGCTTTGGTCTCATAATCCCAAATATCACCTGAGCTGTCTGACTTGTGCAGCTGTCTTACTTTATATCTGGCACATGTTCACATTTGTATCAAGCCTGTTGCTGTCTAGTTTTCCCATGTTTCAGGGTGCTTTTCTCATTTTCTCTTTCCCATTTTGTTGGATTTCATCAAACTGCCTCAGAGTTTGCATGTATGGTTTGGTGTCAGTTGAGAAACATGGACATGTCCATGGCGTCACCCACAGTTTTCTGAATGGTTGTTGAAGGTCACTGTGGTGCCTCTGGCTGTTGTCACCTTCCACTAATCCAAAAATGAGTGAAGCCTGGTTGCTCAAACAAAAGACCTGTAATGGCAAACACATGTCAGTCAAAGCGTTCACATCCTTAATCCTCAGTACAGTTGTCATGAACAGAGGAAGTAGCTATAGAGACCAAAACTGTTTTTTGTACCAGGCTGTAAACATGTTTATTTCTGCTGTGAAGTTGGACATTTGAACATGGGGACTTATGGAGACTGACTCACTTCTGGAGCCAGCCTCAAGTGGACAAGAAGAGGAACTGCAGCTTTTAACACTTCACAGCCATGGAGGATCAGGTGTATGGCGACCAAAATTGCTGCTGCAAATTTAACCCTTTGTTAGAATACACCTAAAGTGTGTGTGACGTTTTGTTTGTGTTTATGTGTGCGTGCTGGCAAGAACAATGTAAGCACAGTACAAAAGAGACTTCCTGCAATATGATGTGTCGTAATTCATTGTCAGGCAAAATAATGGATTATTGGAAGATAATGACATCATAGATTTTTCTTACAAGGAGGAGCTAACCATTCATACACATTCACACACTGATGGTACAGCCTTCAGGAACAATTTGGGGTTCATCTTGCCCAAGGACACTTCGACATGTAAACTGGAGGGGGTCGAACTAGGGATCGAACCGCTGGTCTTATTTAAAAACAAAAAACAAAACAAAAAAAAAAACGCTGTATTGATATCATATTAATAATACACATACTATAATATGCTCCACCTAACTTTGTGGTTTGCACTATAATTTGTATATTTGTACATTAGAGTAAAAAAACAAACACAAAGTTTAAGATGACGTTGACTCATAGCATTTTATTTTTCATTTAAAACGTCAAAAGATTTTGCAGTTAGACTGAAGATCCAAATTGTTCAGAATTTTTTTTTCTTCTCCTCTTTTTCTTGGTACTGCATCCTTAAATACACGATGACTGTATCTGTCTACATATGTATGTTCTAGTTAAATGTTGATCAGATCATAGCGGTTTTAAAAAAGCTCTTTGGTCCCTGCTGCAATACCAAACGGCTGTAACATAACACAGAAATAAATGTTGTGAGTTGTTTTCTGTGATGGATGACTGAGAGGCTCTTGAAGGCAGATTTTCATGGTTTATTGAACTGAAGTACGAATGACTGCCTCTACATTTGGACATGGATCTTAAAACTTTCACCATGTCTTGCAAAACGGCACCAATTTAACACATGTACAGTTTGAAGTCAAGAGGCAAAAGCATGTAAAAGCATCCATAGGGTGGCTTTAATAAGGTGCCAAACATATCCAAATATTCTGTCTTAGAAGTGTTGGTCCAAAACAGTTTAAACGTATAAACCTTGAAACATCCAGGAAACATGAGCGGCAGGAAGGACTGAAATGGTGAATTTGGTCACTCCTGTCAGCTGACAGCAAGGTCCTATTTCAAGCTGCTGTATTCTCAATTGTTTGTTTCAGCTTTTTTGAGCCGATGTGACGGAAGAGAAACAGTTTTTTCCCACGTTAAGGGACTGTGTGTGTGTGTGTGTGTGTGTGTGTGTGTGTGTGTGTGTGTGTGTGTGTGTGTGTGTGTGTGTGTGTGTGTGTGTGTGTGTGTGTGTGTGTGTGTGTGAGAGAAAACACCAGTCCAAGAAGACAAGCAGAAATGCACAGAATCAGAGGAAAGACACACACATGAAGAGACAGAGGAAACCCAGACAAGACATATACATATATCTGCTCACAGAAGCAAAAGACAAAACATGCATATGCATGTAGAAACACATGAATAAACACATTGTTTCTAATAGGAAACACAGTGTTGTGTGTGTTATCTCTGCAGCGGCTGTAAACAGACTAACACAGGCTGTAAAACACAATGGGCTCCTTCACTCTGTCTGTTTGACTGGCCTCTAAGACAAAGGCCAGTCAGCCGGTGTGTGTGAGTGTGCGCCCTTGCTCGCAGTCATATTGTTCATGTCAGTGTGGATGTTGGCATATATCTAATAGAACTGAAGGACAGGAAGTGAGATAACATTCACATAAATAGCCATACATTTGCCAAAAAGAGAAGAACTGGATGAATTGTGAGCCAAGTCTAAACACTGGATAGTAACGCAGCTTGTAAACGTCCTGTGTGACATAATGACTCATTCAGTCATTTACACAGACTCTGGTCAAATTAACTGAATTAAAATATCTCAACATTGGATCAAACTCAGGACAAATATTGAATTTCTTCTTCTTCTTGGGTCTTGAATTTTTGTTGGGTTCAGTCCGATATTGCCTCAATGATGCAGATATAATTCATTAATAAATATTTTTTTATAATTTGAAAAATGTAGAGTGATGGCACTGAAATTACCTCAGAGAGACAAGTCACAGTTTGGTGGCTGTAGATGTGCTAAAAAGGTGTCAGCTCTGTGGGGTGTACGGCTGATTTATATGGATCTTCTGCAGTTTTGGAATGTAAAATGTTTGATAACTGACCACGTTGTGGTGCTATTGAGGACATGTTTTATATATTATGTATCCATTGGGCACCTATTTTCCAGGTATGATGATATTAAGCATGTATAGTATTGAGATTTTGCTAAACATGTGCACACCTCCATAGACAGCCACTTTACTTACAGTATAATATTCATATCTCAATAATGAGAAAGAAAGATGCATATGCTTTATATATGAAAATGGATTGATGTGTCTGTCAGGCAGATGACAGGAATAGATGATAGATTATAGAAGGTGAGGTGATCAGTCAGGTGATTGGGTAGATGGAGGCCACACCAAGCAACTCACACAACAGAAAGACAGAAACAGAAGGAAAGGCCAGGGGGGAACACTGGAAACACTAGGAGGCAGACAGCCTCATTATAACAGCCTGTTGCCAAGTTAAGTCTAATAATTCACGATCTGACTGAAATGTCGAAGGAGGAGGAAATGGCTGGTCATGGTCGACTGCAAGTCTATTGCTGGTTACATCTTTGTGCTATTCAAAGGAGTACTTTCATGGGTAAAACAGCAGGGGGCCCAACACCTTATGGTGTCTTTATTCATATGATAAATCAAAGTCGTATGGTATTAATTAACGGCTGCATTGATGGATTTAGGCCACATAATGGGGATGTAGTTCCAAACCACTAACAGGTTACTAAGGTTATCACCAACCAGTACATAAGCACAGTGACACACAGTGGAAGCTGTAAATTCAATTCTTTTAAATATTATTTTTGTTTATTTGTCACATATAATCATGAAAGAACAATTACAATGAAATGTGTTTCACTGGGTCCTACTATTCTTAATCATGTGAAAGTGGTAATAGTGGCTGCTGGCTGACCCAGGTATGGAAAATGGTAAGGCATGTTCCTGTTCATTCTGACAATTATGCAGGAGAAAGAAGGTTCATTTATGGGTGCAGTACAGCAATGCATCATGGTTCAGTTGAATTGAAGGAAGAGAAGGGATCAAAGCTGTCAGGTCGGAATTGAAAATTCCACCTTGATGAGCCCAGACACCAACAAATCAGAGCCAGTGCAGAATCTCAATTAGCTTTTCCTCCTAGTTCACCGGTGCTGGGCCTACTCTGCTTCCTACAACGTCATCCCTTACCGAAGTTTAATATCTCTACTACTTTTTTTGGCATTGGTTTGAAGGCAGTACCCCTGACTTAAGATGCTTTGTAATCGCCTCCAGCAGTCAATGAGAAACCGTTTTTTTGGCAATAGTTCCTTTTGCGGTGTTTCATCCAAGACTCCTGGCACTCTCTTAAACCCCCGAGCGTTTAAAGCAAGCACACATGCATTTATCACAAGACATAACAGCCAGCTAATAATACTTACTAGTCCAACAGCAAAAATGCCTGTCTGAAATTCCTGCTGTTCCAGGGTAAACACCAACACTCCCCCGGTGCTCTGACCTCATAGTCCAAGCAGCCTGGCTAACAAACTGAGATAACATTAGCTAACAGCAGCTACAGTTGGCAGCAGTTTACTTCACTGTTCATCAGGAAACTCGTAAATAAATCCTAAATAAAGTAAATGAACCAACTTTAGTTAGAACTAATGCTGCTGCTACTATAAAACATTGACTTCTGTTGTTCTTCCCCTAATGGTATATTCTAACATGTCACTTAAGTGTTCATCCTCTATAAGTGCATGAATGTTTGGGAACATCTGCCACAGGAACGCCACAGCAGTATTAGCTCTCCTCTCACCTCAGGCAATCAGATGAAGTCAAATAAAATAAAATGTCAAGTAATCTTATTTTGGTGATTGCTGTTTAATACAACAGAAGAAGTCATCATCTTATGACACTTTCTGTATATATGAGGTCTAGACTAGTAACATATATATGATAGGATATATATATATATAAAGACAAAGAGACGCAACATCAATAATTAATCCTTGTTCAACAGAAGAAGAGCTTGATAGCTGAAAGCTCTGTCTTAGTAAGGTACTACAAACTCTTTAAGATATGATGGTGCCTGACCATGAAGAGCTTTGTATGTAAGGAGAAGAATTTTAAATTCTATTCTAGATTTAATAGGGAGCCAATGCAAGGAAGCCAAAATGGGAGAGATGTGATCTCTGATCTTGGTTCCCAACATCCTGAGAGCACAGTGTTCTAGAGGGGTAGTAAGGTACTATGAGCTCTTTTAGATATGATGGTGCCTGACCATGAAGAGATTTGAATTTTAAATTCTATTCTAGATCAGAGAGATGTGATCTCTGATCTTGGTTCCTGTCAGAATACGTGCAGCAGCATTCTGAATTAGCTGCAAAGTCCTAAGAGACTTATTGGAGCAGCCTGATAACAAAGAGTTACAATAGTCCAGCCTAGAAATAACAAATGCATGGACTAGTTTTTCTGCATCCGCTTGAGACACAATGCGTCTGATTTTGGCGATGTACACATAGGTGAAAAAGTTTTAAAAGCGTAGTGAGTAGTGAGTTGGGCGGCTGCCTCGTGTGTGGAGGCTACAGCCCTCGCTGCAGCCGGCCCCAGCTCAAATCCCGCATCGGACGGCCATTTACTGCGTGTCACTCCCCCTCTCTCCGCCCAGCTGTCCTATCATTAAAGGCATAAAAGTCCCCCAAAAAAATCTAAAAAAAAAAAAAAACTTTCAGAGGTGTTTGTGTCCAATTTTCTGTAGGCACACACATTTTTGGGACATTTTGGAACTATTAAAAACAGTGACATTATTTTAACAAACGCTTGTGTAACAGTGAGTGTGAGTGCTGTTACCTTCCTCAGTCTCCAGGCTGTGGTCTGAAAGGGGAGGGGAGGGGAGGGGAGGGGAGACTACAGCTGCAAAGCTGGCGATGTAACTAACCTGTGCATCACTGAACTCAGCTTTGTTTCGTATCTTTTTGATTTAAGCCAAAAAACAACCAGCTTTTTCTCATCTCCACATATAAATAATTTATCACAGTTAGAGAGTCAAAATGCCTGTTTTGGTTACTTAAATTGCCCAGTTCTTTAACTCAAAAAATGACCAGAATGTCACGTTTCAAACTGTTTACTGAACAAACTGTGAACAATCATTGCTGGTAATGTGTCAATAATGAATGTCTATATGCATGTATGTCTATAGTGTTTAGAAAATGTAACTTATTAACACTGAAGTGGTGGTAATATATAAGTAGTAATCTATTGAGCTGACCATCTAGGGGGAACAGTTAGTATTCACATATAAACACATATGTAGTATATTCATGTGTTGGTAATTCACCTAAGCAAAGTACCATCAGTAACCATCAGGGGAACAAAGCTCCATTACACTTGTTATGGAATTTTCTATCCTTAGGTTACACAAGGTCACATGTGGGCCTTGAGGTCCTCAGCAGTATTAATTGATTGGCTTTGATGGGGAACAGTGGGTGTCAGTCTATCTCAACACTGTGGTGTCCAGGGTCTAAGAGACCTGTTGCTGCCTTCCTAGATATAATAGATAGCTTGTTGTTGCCGTTCCAATCTGCATAAACAGACATCTGTGTCTCCAGACTAGAATATGTTGACAATAACACCTCCGTGAATAAAAAACAACATTCTCTTTGACTAATTCTGGGCGTATGGTATTTGTGGTGTTACCTTGGGGTTTAAAGTCTATCCACCAGCATGAGTTGGGCAGAGACCAACTCTTCTTCTGATGAACTTTGAGAGTGTCTCTAATTCTCTTTGATCAAGCGTCAATAATACAGCATAAGACATCAGAGGCTCCTGAACACTTTCTTCCCTCCTGACCTCACCATTGACCTTTGACTTCAGCATTTTTTCCACAACACTGAATGTCTTGAAGCAGTGTACACTGTAATCCTTTCTCCCCCGCAGTTCTGACACGTTTCTGGCAGGAAGAAATCAGTGCGTTTTATGTGTGTAGCCTCGGTGATCAACAGCAAATGTAATACGATGTGAATCCCAGTATTAACTGTGAAATGAACACACTCCTGATGGTTCAGGTGCTCCACTAACATTCCCCCAGGCTTTTCATGATTTCATGAAATTACATCAACGTTCAACAACAGGAAACACTCGTACATTATTGCTGTTGATCACCACTCTGGTCTTCTACTCGGCAGCACTAAGAGAACATCAGTGACAGAGAGTTATGAGACATGAATATTTTCCAGCCTTTCAAAATTTGAACTGGTGACACACAATTGAACAAAACACCCAGTGCCCAGAGTTCATGTGAAATGTGTAAAATACTTTAAAAAAATGAAATCATTCAGGAAAAGGTGCCACATGTGTCCATGACTGTCATGAAGTTTATTTGATAGTAATAAATTAACATTTTAATAAGTCATCTTTATTTCTTCACAGTTATTCTGTTCTTTTATTTGGGATGATTGTGGCTTCTTTAGGACTTGGATGGATTTTGAACGTGTTTATGTTAACTTCAGACTTGACCTGGGACTTGGAGACTCAGGACTTGTTAGTCTTCATTTCAGGCTTGATGTGGGACTTGTCGCAGTGGTTAGGGCTGTCGCCCCCCAGTAAGAATGTTTTTGATTCGAACCTCGCCTGAGGCTTTTCTGTGTGGAGTGTGCATGTTCTCACCTTGTCTATGTAGGTTCTCGCTGGATACTCCGGCTTCCTCCCATGGTCCAAAGACATGACCATAACAGGTTCATTAGTCACTCTAAATTGTCTGTAGGTGTGATAGAAAGTGTGAATGGTTGTTTGTCTCTACAGTATGTGCCCTGTGATGAACTGGTGACTTGTTTTGCCTCTTGCCCAAAGTCAGCTGGGATAGGCTCCAGCCCCACCATGACCCATGATGGATATTTGGATGGATGGAGTGGGATAAAACCCACAGCTGTTCCAGATGTCTTTAGTTGCTCCAACATACCACTGCTATTTTGTTTTTCAGTAGAAACACTTGAGTTCAAGACAGATCAATGTAATATACATTTACTGTTTGTTGTAACCTTGACTTAAGTCTGACTTAAGTCAAGGTAGGCACAATGGAAACTACTATACAGTCTTTGCTCATGTGCTGAGCAAAGACTTTGTGATTTGTTCCTCAAGTGTGTTTCTCAGGCACATGGGTCACAGTGCATTGATAATATAAAGCAGTATTCTCAGTGAAGCTGTCTCTTTTGTCTTTCAGGACTCTTCACCAAAGCCAGACATGGAGCAGAAGTTGCGTTCAGCCTCCAGTGTTGATGAACTGATGAGTCTCATCTATCCTTCATACTGGGCTGCTCTGAAATGCAGATCAAAACTTTCTGCTGCTGCAGCCTCCTCATCCTCCAAGCCCTCTCAGCAGCCTCAGCCTCG
Organism: Collichthys lucidus; assembly: GCA_004119915.2. Lineage (NCBI taxonomy): Eukaryota > Metazoa > Chordata > Actinopteri > Sciaenidae > Collichthys > Collichthys lucidus. The sequence continues at coordinate 40,148,625 of CM014080.1, forward strand.
CAGACTGAGGCCACTGGCTGATAGAGAAGAGCCAACATTTGCTGCTGCCTACCTCAACTTGGATGTCCTGAAAAGTATGTTTGCACATTCAATTTTGTGTGATTATTATTATGTTTTCCAGACTTGCTGAAAGACAAAGTGAATCATCGTGGAACACTCCTTCTGGGCTGTTCTTGTCTTTCTGATGGCTTCTGACTTAGAAAACCATATGCATCACATTATCTTGTTTTTGTGTGTGTGTGTGTGTGTGTGTGTGTGTGTGTGTGTGTGTGTGTGTGTGTGTGTGTGTGTGTGTGTGTGTGTGTGTGTGTGTGTGTGTGTGTGTGTGTGTGTGTGTGTGTGTCAGACTGATTTGTAAAATATGGATGCAGTTATCTTGAATAATCAGTGCTCCTGTTTTGAAATAAAAGAAGTAAATACTCACAGTATGTGATGTTTGAATACCACACTTAACATCTGCATCTGTCCATCAAGCATAACCTTTACGGCCTTGTTACAAAGAATTTACCCGTTTCCTGCCATTTGATTAACCCTGAGCCATGTTTAGTTATAAACTCCCTTATTTAAAAAAATAAAGATGTTTCTCTTTCCCTTCATAGGTCCATCAAATCAAATCAAAACAAATCACATTTTTTTTGTATAGCCCAAAGTCACAAAATACATTTACCTCAGAGGGCTTTACAATCTGTACAGGAAGAGCCACAGAGAAAGAGAGAGAGGGGAAGAAGGGGAGGGGGGGGGGGAGTCCCCCAACAGTCTAGTCCTATGGCAGTATAACTAAGGGATGACCTGAGCCAGCCCTAACTATAAGCTTTATCAAAAAGGAAAGTCTTAAGTCTACTCTTACCAGAATGGTTGTTTGTTCCACAGAAGAGGAGCCTGATAGCTGAAAGCTCTGGCTCCCAATCTACTTTTGGAGACTATAGGAACCACAAGGAACCCAGCGTCCTGAGAGCGCAGTGTTCTAGAGGGGTAGTAAGGTACTATGAGCTCTTTTAGATATGATGGTGTCTAACCATGAAGAGCTTTGAATTTTAAATTCTATTCTAGATCAGAGAGATGTGATCTCTGATCTTGGTTCCTGTCAGGACGCGTGCAGCAGCATTCTGAATTAGCTGCAAAGTCCTAAGAGACTTATTGGAGCAGCCTGATAACAAAGAGTTACAATAGTCCAGCCTAGAAATAACAAATGCGTGGACTAGTTTTTCCGCATCAGATTGAGACACGATGCGTCTGATTTTGGCGATATACACATAGGTGAAAAAAGTTAAAGTTAAAAAAGAGTAACTTTAGATAAAAAATTTTAGAGGGGGGGTGGTCGATAGCGTAGTGAGTTGGGCGGCCGCCTCGTGTGTGGAGGCTACAGCCCTCGCTGCAGCCGGCCCCATCTCAAATCCTGCATCAGACGGCCATTTACTGCATGTCACTACCCCTCTCTCTGCCCAGCTGTCCTATCATTAAAGGCATAAAAGTCCCCCCCAAAAAAACTTTCAGAGGTGTTTGTGTCCAATTTTCTGTAGGCACACACATTTTTGGGACATTTTGGAACTATTAAAAACAGTGACATTATTTTAACAAACGCTTGTGTAACAGTGAGTGTGAGTGCTGTTACCTTCCTCAGTCTCCAGGCTGTGGTCTGAAAGGGGAGGGGAGGGGAGGGGAGGGGAGGGGAGACTACAGCTGCAAAGCTGGCGATGTAACTAACCTGTGCATCACTGAACTCAGCTTTGTTTCGTATCTTTTTGATTTAAGCCAAAAAACAACCAGCTTTTTCTCATCTCCACATATAAATAATTTATCAAAGTTAGAGAGTCAAAATGCCTGTTTTGGTTACTTAAATTGCCCAGTTCTTTAACTCAAAAAATGACCAGAATGTCACGTTTCAAACTGTTTACTGAACAAACTGTGACAATCATTGCTGGTAATGTGTCAATAATGAATGTCTATATGCATGTATGTCTATAGTGTTTAGAAAATGTAACTTATTAACACTGAAGTGATGGTAATCTATAAGTGGTAATATATGCATGTATGTCTATAGTGCTAGTCCCAAGAGACTTATTGGAGCAGCCTGATAACAAAGAGTTACAGTAGTCCAGCCTAGAAGTAACAAATGCGTGGACTAGTTTTTCTGCATCCGCTTGAGAGACGATATGTCTGATTTTGGCGATGTTACGTAAGTGAAAGAATGGATAATGGACATTAAAGGACAAATCCTGATCAAAAACAACTCCAAGATTTTTTACGGTGGAGCTGGAGGCCAGGGTGATCCCATCTAAAGTAACTAAGTCTCTCAAAAGAGAGTTTCTGAGGTGTTTGGGTCCAATTACAAGAGCTTCAGTTTTGTCTGAATTTAACATGGTCATCCAACTTTTTATATCCTTAAGGCATGCATGGAGTTTAGTTAACTGATTGGTTTCATCAGGTTTGAACGATAGATATAATTGGGTGTCATCGACATAACAATGAAATTTTATGGAGTAATAATAATGTTCCCTAAAGGAAGCATATATAAACTAAATAAAAGTGGTCCTAGTTCAGAACCTTGTGGGACTCCATGACAAACTTTGGTATGCATGGAGGATTCATCATTGACATGAACAAACTAGGATCGATCTAAAAAATACGATTAAAACCAGCTTAGGGCGGTTCCTTTGATGCCAATTTGATCTTCCAGTCTCTGTAAAAGAATTTGATGGTCAATGGTGTCAAATGCAGTGCTAAGATCTAACAGGACAAGTACAAGTGCCTCTTGTTTCAATTTGCGAGTCTGCTGGCTATACCATGGTGCTCACCTCCTTTGTTTAATGATCTTCTTTTTCAGAGGTGCAATCAAGTCTAGAGTTGTCAGTAATGAGCCTGTAATACTATCAACAAGATGATCTATTTGTGAGGGACTAAAGGAAGAAGTCCTCTGCTGCGTCCATGATATCCTACACAGTCAACACAGTTCTCCAGCTCCATGTATGAAGAGCAGTTAACATTCATGATGAGCAAATGCAACCACTGACATGACATTTAACACATTTACAAGAAGCTGTATAAAGGCTGCTTAAATAAAAGCCTTTTGAATTTCTTAGTAAGTGTTCATGAATAAGTAATTAACACTTTAATTGAGTTCAACTAACTGTCACTGTTTAAACCTGTGTGAAGCTTTTGTTTCTACGTTTCTCTACATTTATTGACACCATATGGTTTGGGGGGTTAACAGATCTGAAGTGAGGGATGGTTTTTAAGGTTAATAAATCCTGAATTGCATACTTTCACATAAGAGGGGATGAAGCAAAGGGCTGAATATAACACAGCGCTGTGCACTTTTCATCTTAGTACATGGTGCACACACTCAACAAACAACAAACAATATTGGCGTCTCGGTCATGCACCTATAAACTGTCAGCTGTGTTTTTTGCAGCGCCCCCATGTAGGAATCTGTAGGAATGAGAGCTACATGTTGATACTATGTGAATAAAAATAACTTGGAAACACAATGTGTTAGCATTTTAACATAAATAATATTTACAGCCACAAAGAGATATATACAATATTTCAGATGATCAACTGAATGCATGAATATGATTCAGTAAGATAAAGAACATGACTGTTTGAAGCTTTGTTTTAACTTTGGGGTGTCATTTATGTGAAAAGTATGGTAAGTAATAATAAATAAATAAAAGCACAAAAAACATGATATGAGTTGTCTATTATGTCTATTATGTTATGACCGATCATAGTGGCTCCATCATGGCTGACAGTTTGATAATGATATGACCCAAGTCATACACTGAAATGATGAAATCTGAAACATTTGCAACATACAAATGTATATATCATATACTGTATGTGTGTCCTCCTGTTGTATGGCTGTGGTGTTTGCAGGTATAGAGTCAGAGTGGAGGAAGACTCAGTGCATGCCCAGGGAAGTGTGTGTCGACGTGAGCAGGGAGTTCGGGGCTCCCACCAACATCTTCTATAAACCACCATGTGTGTCCGTCTACAGATGTGGAGGATGCTGCCACTCTGAAGACAAACAATGCAGGAATATCTCCACTGGTTACCTCAGCAAAACTGTAAGCACATTCTTTTTTCTTCTACTATTCATATTATGTGTTCAGATATGGATCTATGTACATAACACCCATACAGGATAAGGATTACAACTAAAACTAACACAAAGTTAAATCAGCTCCTGAACTGAATATGACTTGTGAGGTTCTCCTCTGGCTGCTTGTCCTTCAGTCTACTCCAACACAGAGGCTCACTTGCATGGTTTCTCTAACTAACCTGCTTACTTAAGGTCATATAAGCACAGCACACTGAGGTGGGTGGAACAGAAACATCTCAGCTGTATGCAAAGTGTTCACATGTATCAGCAGACACAGGATCTCTGGAGTACCACAGAGTGTGTCTACTGGTCTCCAGAGTCCAATTGTGGTTAAAAAGAAGGAGTTACTAGCATGCAGGGCTTTTTAATTGGCCTGTTATGTGGTCTGACTGGAGGAATACTGTGTGTATTTGTGTGTGTGGTCAGATTGAGTTTTACAGCTTGTTTTCTCTCTCAGTTAGGGGCTCTTCCTGAGGTTGCCCTGTTTAGTGTGGGACCGTAAATCATTGCTGAAAAATGATTGGACTGAGCTTGTTTAAACTGGCCCCGATAGTTGCTTTATGTGTCACTGTAAAATAATAAATCAATTATAATTTAATTTTGAGATTTTAATAATGTGTCTATATAACAAATAGACTATTACTGAGAACATTTTACTCAGATTTAATGATAATCTGCAGGACCGCTTCAGCTAAAGCAAGCTAGTTTAATGAAATCTAAGATGGTACTGCTCTTGACAGACAAACAAAATTTGATAAATTTGCCGTGGACATTTGTGGTCGCCAGCAGATAATTCCTTTTGTGTGTGTGTGTTCAGCCTTTGTTTAACTGTTTCTGTCTCGATGTAGATATTGAATTCAGTTCAAAGAGAGAGATTCAGAGAGGGAGATTGGGGGACAGATAGATTAGAGACATACAGTATACCTTCTGTCTGAATATGTATGAGCATAATCATGACCCCAAAAATGTACAGGTATGTGCAAGGAGGGAAGAAATGAATTCACATATTGATTAATAAATGTTTAAATAAAAACATTTATTTTTGGTCATGGTAACCAAGGTCCTAGTTTAGTGCAGCTGGGGCTGATGAAAATGTTAATGCAGTGTGCAGAGATCACATGCATAATATATTAGTTAGTTAGTTAGTTTTGTATAAAAATGAAGACCTTCTCATGTTTTCTTTGTTATAACATATGTTTTCTATTCTGTATTTCCAAATTATAGAACATGAAGGCACCTATGTATTTCATTACCTCCGTCCTGTTAGAGAGACATCTAGAGTAGCCAGGAATAGTTAAAAAGGAAGCATTATGTGGTCCACATGGTGAATGTGCGGTAATGTTTGGAACCCATCCAAATAACTAAGTGATTCTACTGACTGTAATGAAAAACGTATGCTGATTAGATGTTTTTTTTTTCAGACAGGCGCATGTGACTTACTGAATCAAATACTGGTGACAAAAGAAGTCAGTGCACACTGAAAGCAGAAGCAAAGTGTAAGAGAGGCTGTCTAGTCAAAGTGTTGTTGGCTTGACTCCCAGTTAAAATGCTTTTGCATCGGGTCATCTTACTCATGTAAAAACAAGAAGAAATGCAACTTAACATTATCCGGATAAAAACAGATTTGGATGGAGGCTCTCTGGGTGGATGAACACAGTGTGTAATGAAAAATCATGTTTTTAGAATAGACAAAAATCCAAAGGGTTGTTTTGATACATTTCTGCCATGAGAACAATATGAAGCTGTGGCCACGTGGACTTGGATTATGCTTGGATTAACTGTCCGCACTGTGTACACATATAAAAGAAATGAATGGAATTTGTCTTCCTTTTGAGAGCAATGAGCAAGCAGCTGAGAGACCTGCCATCCATGGCACAAACAAAGATTTTCTTCATCATTTAATACCGCTGTTATGAAAACTGTTACTAGAACATGAAGCTCCTACAGAAGCTCATGAAGTCTTAAAAACTTTGTTTGGTGCTGATGTCATGGATGAGATGCAATGTTTATTCCGGTGTACAGTAAGTGCTGCTTCTTGCTGTTGACAGTGTTTCACAAAATCTCAGATGTTGTAGATGTCAGAGCACATGTGTTCTGTAAACATGTGAAGAAGATCACCCAATACGACGTCTTCCTGCAGCTGGACGAGGAGCAGAGTACAAAACATTACAAAATGAGGAAATGATGACATTACAGAGAATCCTTTCAAACACAGCTTTGCACATGAAGAAGACGTATTACACAGTGTGTGTGTGTGTGTGTGTGTGTGTGTGTGTGTGTGTGTGTGTGTGTGTGTGTGTGTGTGTGTGTGTGTGTGTGTGTGTGTGTGTGTGTGTGTGTGTGTGTGTGTGTGTGTGTGTGTGTGTGTGTGAGAATGTAATTGCACCATACTTGCACCAACCTGCACACAGCAATATGATGTCATGGACTGATGGAGATGAAGCAAAGACATCATTCCTGCTGCCATATTTAATAGCAGCTGAATGACATTATTGGTGCCGTCACACATGTTTGCAAAAGTTGGATTTAGATCAAAATTTAAATTTGGACTTGATCAAAAAAAAAAAAAAAACATATCAAAGAAGAAGAGGTGAAACACATCTTAAAGTGTTTGTGGTTTCTCAAAACTGTGTATGCTGTGTGCTTGTTTCTACATCTACCGGCCATTTTATTAGGTGCAATCCAATCCAATGTGACTCAATATGACAACTCTGCCATAAATTCTACTTTTAGAACGCTTATTATGTTTCAGTGTTTGTTGACACTGTCAGAGAGGTCATAATTCTACATTATTTTAATTCTTGAGGTTATAGTGGGTGTAATATTTTGAATAGGGAGACGAAACCATTAAAAAAACCCCTATCAATATAATGCAGTCCAGTTTAACACTACTGCAAAATACAACCTAAACAGTAAACAATATAGTTAAACAGATACCTCTCTGACAGCATCAACAAAAACTGAGACATTATCAGCTTCATAAAAGTAGAATTCATTCACATTGGATTGTACAAGTGTACATTATGAAGTGGCTGGTCAGTGAATGTTTGTGCAGTCTGGTTTTGGTCTCTATAGCTAATTTCCCAGTTCATGACAACTATACTGAGGGTAAATTCATATAGAACTCACCTGTTCAAATGATATTAAGGCTTAAAGTTATGCAGAATTAACAGTGTGGATGCTTTGATTGATAGCTGGGCGCTGTTACAAGTACCTTGTTTGAGCAACCAGGCTTCATTCAGTCGCTCTCAGCTCCATCCATGCTCCACCTCTTCGCTCATTTTTGCAGTAGTTGTGAGCCGCTGACCACACTGAACTTCACAACAGCTCTTCTGGAAACCTGTGGGTGACGTCATTAATATGTTGCCATGTTTTATACTGTCTATGGTGCCAACTGATGTTCAAACACACCAGAAAAATTTAACCTTGCATCTGATGAAGTTGTACCCTCGCCTCTCGCAACGGCTACAAGAACAGCAACATCCCTTTCTACCTTTAAAAAACTCGTAAAAACCTTTCTCTTTCGAGAATGCTTCCCTGCCTAACAAAACTAACAACTACTCTGTGCTCCTTTACACCTTTTAAGCTTATGTCCTCCTCTGTAAGTCGCTTTGGATAAAAGCGTCTGCTAAATGCAATGTAATGTAATGTAATGATGAAAATGACGTTGTGACTTTAAATGACATGCAGTCAGTCTAAATACAGACTCTTTGTATTCTCAAGATCTTTACGTACTTCTCAATCACCAGTCAGCTGCACCATGAAGCAGAGGATAAATTCATTCAGCTCGTTGGCTCATTTCCATGGAGCTGTTGTTAATGGACTGGCTGATGCTGATAGTGCATTGTTTCAGCTCAGCTGCTTTCTTCATTTCCTATAAGTGTTAACTTGATGAACTGGCAGTGGCAGTCTGGCCTGATAGCCCTTTTGTTAGATGATCTGTTAAAGCTGATTTCAATCAGAGCAGGAAGTGTACTGCGGCCTGAATATGGCCGTGTGTTTGACTACATATGTGCGTTCGTAGACCAAATGTGCAAATGCATTTTTGTGTGTATTTGTGTGTGTTTGCATGAGCGTTTGTGTAATGTAAAGTAAAGGGGAGAAGGCAAAAAACAAAGAAGAGCCTTAATGCTAATGCTAATGTCTACCACTTATTGTATCATATGTTGGGTAAATAGGCCCACTAACTATTAGACCTACAAGTTTCATGTGACCACTAGAAAATAATGTGTAGAGTAGTGTGACTACCGTGTTAACTGTGTTTCATAGTTTTGTCTTTTGACTGCGTGGATGGAGAGAGATGGTGTTTCACTGAACATTGAAACAACAGTGTTTAAACCAAGAAACTTTATGAAGCACGCCACCCGTGAGGTGTGAAGTCAGGAGGAGGAGTGCGTGAGGAGGCTGAGGCTGAAGATGAGAAGCTTTCTCCTGGCAGCGGGAGCTGTGGGTGCTGAGCTATAGACGTTTTGAGGTTTCACAAGACATTCTTTCGCTCTACTAGTTTTTCCTAACTGCTGTTATTGGCTGCAGTATCAGACCTCTGGCCAGAGTTTGGAAATTTACATAGGCTACATGGTAAATCATTCAAATTATGGCAGACTAGATAGACAATTTACAGTTCAAATGAATTCTAATGGCTTTTTGAAAGTGATTGCAAATAACTTAAAAACTCAAAATAGACATCTGGAAAGGTGAAGAGTCAAATGTGGCTCGTTCTAACAGCATTTTGTGGCTGGTTTCGTCATCCGTGAAGTTTCACTGTGCTGATTTGCTTTGGCAGAGCCTTGAAGCAGCTGGCAGGAGTTAAGAGCTTTCGACACTTAGCAGGTAATAGAAGTTGTGCTAAACTGTGTATTTTACTGTTTGACTGACTGTAAGTGTCTTTAAGCGGCAGTCTGGTGGTTCTCGAAACCTGCGCTCATGGTGTTCACTCTGCAGATGTTTGTGTTCAACTTTCTCTTCACCATGCTGGTTTATTCCCTCACTCACTATTGTGTATTGCGCATAATGTCTTATAGTTTTGTTCTTGTTTGCTGTGTTTAACAGCTTGCAGATGCTATATCAGGGATATGCTTCTTCTCTCCACAGTAGATTGTATAAAGTTTAGAGCGTAGACCACTGAAGAGAAAATCACCATTTATAATCAGGCTTTGCCCATTCAAGATGTGTAGCACGTTTTAAAATTAGCTCAGCTAGATTAGGCTTTAGTTAGTTCATAGATAGGCCACCAGCGCTTTGCCACTATTGTCTATGGCGGACACACACTGGCATTCACCATATAATCTGCATATTCTCACTCAAATATCTATTTAATTTATGATATTACATTTGCTATTTCTCACTTGAACCATGATTTCTTGACTCATTCTGGACGTCTTATCACGCCGGGCCTTGTCCTCAGGAGATTCAGTGCTCGAGCTGTGAACCTTATTTCTCAGATAACACTACATGAAGCCTTCTGAGAACTCCAAAACCACTGAACTATGACACTTGACCTTTTTTGTTTAACTTCCTATTTGATATTTTACATTCCCATTCTGTGTAATTTAGTAATTTATTTGGGGGTATTTTGATTCTCCAGATGAATGCTGTTGGTGTGTTAAAATGAACTTACAGGCTCTCAGGATAAGCATAATGCTTTATGGTCACTCTTCTTAGTGCTCTGAGGTCTGAGAGAATAGAAAACCAAATCAAACTCTCATTTGTTTTTTGGTTGTTTGGGGATCTTGGACATGAGTAACTGTTACTGTTTTTGTTTGTGTATGTAGAAAAGTCCAAAAAAAAAGAAAGAAAAAAGCAAGCTTTATGAATGTAATCACTGATGTGTCTGTAGAGTCAGCACCGTTTATTTAGAATTTATTTAAATCTCCACTCAGTCACGTACACTGAAAATAACAACATCTCCATCAGAATGTTGTTGATTTTCATTCTGGTCAGCATTCAACATGATCTCCCCCATGAAACTGATTGGCAAACCTAGCACTCTGGGCTTGAGTACCAGACTCTGCAACGTGATATTGGACTTCCCCTTAAACAGACCCCAGACAGTTCAGATTGGCAGTAACACCTCCTCCACAGGATTCTGTGCTCAGCCAGAGAGAAGACAGAGAGCTGATGTATGGACTTATTTCTCTTATTTTGCACTGTTGCGGTGGTCGATTTGATCACATTTGTATGAATAACCTCTCTGTTTAAGAAAAATAATTTAGGGGGTCAGGAGACAGACATAGCCTCTATAGAGTTTAGAGTGAGTGGGTAACTGAGCACAGAGACGCATACTTAGTTGGCACTTGGAAATGACACAATGCACTTACTGTAAATAATGTTAACCCATAAAACATCAGCAAAAGAGCTGATCACTGTTTTTAGGGAAAAGGAGGCAAAGACACACACCCCTGTTGACAACAGTGAAGCTGAGGTGGAGCCTGGGAATCGGGAACACAACCTGTCATGGCCAACTCATATCTCCAATAAAGCTCAGGAACAGCTGTAATCTTAAGAAGTTTTTGTGAACATTAACGGAGGGGCAATAGAACACATCCTGACTGGAAACATTACAATGACATTACATGATTTGTGCACAGTCTAGGGCAGGAGGGCTCAGAAGCAGCCAACTAAGACCACCCAAAACATCATTGGTACCCATTTACTAATAGCTAATATATATTAGTTACAACTGATATTTCATTGTGCATTCTGTGTTGTAAAATGACAATAAATTATCCTTGATGCTTTAACTATACAGATAAAATGTATATGAAGTGAATGCATGATACAGATGAGTTTTTGTTGGTGCCTTCAATATTTCAAGTTCAGTCGAAGCCCAATATCAGGTGTTATTTTACAGCAGTGCATTCAAATGTATTCAGCAAATACAACAGTAAACTAAAAGAGGTGCCATGATGGCGACTTGTAGGTTTAGTAATCAACCCTTTACCCTTGTGTCATGCAGTATGCTATCATTTTGTTGCTGCAACATACTGTCTCCACAAGGATCATATGTTTCATAATATCCCCACAAGCTTCAGTTTCTCAATCCTTTCTCAAAGTTTGTCTGGGGATTTGCTTTTTTGTTAAAAGATACTTGAGTAGTATGGAGGTCTCGATTATAGTCAGCAACAAGAAGCCAAGAAGAACAATTTTACAAGCCAAAACATCACCACGAATTTAAGAAATCTGTGCAGGTGAACTTTTCAACCCAGTGGTGGTCTCAGTGATCTCACAGCTCTCTTCATGTGTATGTCTTCTGTAACCTTGGTGAGCACTTACCAGGTCAAAAAGACTAAGGTCAGCTTTAATGATATCCCAATTACGATAAGAGGGAGGGAAACAGTTTAAACTATTTAGGGTTCTTGAATAGGAGTCATTGAGACTAATTAGTTTCTATTGATGCTGTTCAAGTGATTGAATGAATGGAGTGGCTCTCACGGTTTCTGTTCTATTTTGTACAACAGACTTGTGTAAGTATCTCCAGCAGTACCACGTGAAAACTAAAGCTCAGCTCCTTGTTACTCTTATTGTTCTTCAAGTGGCAATCCTTCACATTTCTCGCTTATTGTTTTCAGTCTCAAATGTGCTTCCCACTGATTAAAGCTCCACGTTGAACTCCAAGTTAAGGGACCCTTGCTGAAGGGTCCTTGTAAAAGAGTGTGTGAAATAGTAGCTTTTGTAAATTTTGTGAGATTTTGGGCTGTATAACAATTTGACTTGACTTATTCATCATTCAAAAAATTGTCATATCAACTTGTGGCTGTGTACATATATACAGCATGTCAGCTTGATTTGATGTTTTCTCAATTAGTAAGTAGCAGTAGTTTTAAACCAGCCAGCCAGAGTAGCTGATATGTGGGTCGTTACCATAGACTGCATTCACCAGACTCTGTGACAAGCTCCCAGATAATCAAAAAATGGGCAAAGAGAACATGGGTGGAGCTGAAGCAGGCTGAATGCAGGCCACCCTCCTGTCAATCAAAGCAGTGTTTTTGGACATTTTAATATAGGGACTTATGAAGTTTGACTCATTCTGGAACCAGCCACGAGTAGCCGTTTGAGGAACTGCAAACTTTGCACACTTTGAAACTTCCACATTGGCTTCATTTCAGAGCCACTGAGTGGCCCGGTGCAAATTACTAACTGAGTGCGGGTATCTGAGAGCAGAGCAGAAATCATTTTGTCTTCACTTGTACAAACCGATCATTGCTGTGACGAGAAAGAACTCTTCAACTGACCAAATGGCTGATCTGGGTCTCACTGTGTTGCATTGGGGCCGATCACCTTCCACGTAAATGCATACTGAGTCTAAAGTCTGGTGAGGTAGAATAGAGGTCTTAATGCAACAGTTGAAATGAGATACTACCACTGTGGAGCTAAAGGGATTGCACAAGTCATCAAGTTTTATTTTGATGGTAAAAATAAGCAGCCAGTCTCATAGCACTTGGCAACAATGTCCAGTCGTTCTGTACTGCAGCTGTCAACAGAAACTACTTGTGTGACATTTCTTTTTTTCCAGTGGACAGTTCAGTCTTCGTGCATATATTTGGATGGATAATGGATATTAAAAAAACACCAACAATAATTCACACTGTGAAGTCCAGTAACACCATGAAGCTAGTTTTAAAAAAGAGGAAATCTTCCTGAGAAGAATGTGGGGTCTAGAGACAAATTTACATTTTGCTTGTCTGCTTCATTTTTGTTACACATTCGTCAACCAGCAGACACATCTATATGGACAGAATAGTAAAGTTTGGTTCAGATTATAACAGATTATTGTCTGATTTACTACAGTGGGACAGAAAACTGGGTGGTAGACCAGATTATTGTTGGAGCTTTGTGCAACCATGTCGAGCCCTCAAAGACAACACTTTCTTCATTTTGGCACTATACACTTTATTGTAACATGAAAACACATTAGCTTATAATTAAAGGCAAAATAATCACCACATGTTGGACTTCAATGTTATTTATAACTATGATTTTTGCACATCGTCTTGATTCACCTCTTCTCTCTTTTGCTCTTTCTGCAGCTGTTTGAGATCACAGTACCGATCACCCAAGGCACCAAGCCGGTGACAATCAGTGTGGCCAACCACACCCAGTGCAGCTGTCTGTCCAAACTGGACGTCTACAAACAAGTTCATAGCATCATCAGGAGAGCCCTGCCTGAGTAAGCACTCATACTCATCACTCACACACAACCACCCACACACACACACACACACACACACACACACACCCACACACACACCTGCAGACAGTCCTGTCGGCTTTGTCTCCTCAGAGCTTAGTTCCCATTGGCAATACACACAAACACACACAGTGAGTTGGAGACTATTGTTACAGATGTTGCTTCCTCTGCTGTGTGTGTAACTTCAGGAAACACACACACTCATATTATCTCTTGATTAACATCACAGTTTCGTGAAATGTATTCCTGTGTGCATATGTACATGAAGCATGCTGTGATTTATGACCTCTCTGTAATGCTCTCTGACAGACAGGATCTCACGAGGAAGTGGTTCCTGATATTTTCTTTGGTCCGTGTTCTTTGAAATCAGAAAGATGTTTAATCATTTACCAAAAATGGATTAAAGCAGACAGCTCAGATACCTTTAATATAAACGTGCATATTTAGAACGAGTGTTGCTTTCAAATATATTACATTTGGCTTCGATGTTTTAGTCCATTAATCAAAAAATAAGTCTAGCTGTCATTACAGTTGGCCTCACATCACTCTCAGTGGCTGGCCTCTGCTCATGTCGGCTGGATAGAATCTGTAGGTGTAACTCAGGAGTGGAGAGTGTCTAGTGATGAAGTCCTTCTGCCTTCATTGACCTTTAAACTTTAACATATACTGGGGAAGGTAGCAGCTGAGTGGCTTAGATGTGTTTGGCTAGCAGCCATGGAGGAGAGACTGATCACTACAATCTACACTTATCCTGAAATCTAGGAAATGAAGGAAAAGCTCTGGCTCAGAGTTCTTGTCTTTTTCTTTTCTGTTCATGGTTAATGTGGGCAGAAAAACTGCTTTTAGGTGCACTGATAGTAGTAGATAATAGCGACACTTCCACACCACCTGCCGGAACACCTGATCCTGTCTAAATGCTGGCCAATAATACCTTGAGTGGCTGTATGAGGCCGGCTCCAGAGTAACTTCATGTATGTTTAGAATTTAAAAATCTCTGAAATAGCTTGAAAGCAGCACATAGGTTGTTCAACAGATCATCACAATCATTTAAAAGATGCATAATTACATCGCCATTCAATACAGTGGCTCTAAATAGTTCAAACTCAAGTACCATCCAAATGTTACAGTATTACATCACTGTATTTAGCAGTACACTGAATCAATGACAAAGCTCCAGCAGGCTCTCAATGCCCAGGGTCAGTTCTCAGCCCCCTTGAGTCTAACACAAATCCTATAACCAGACTCCAGCATGCTCCAGTGGACCCAGCCAGCTCTCTAAGCCTGACCCAAAGCCCCTAACACCGGCTCTCCAGCCCTGAGACAGCCTCTAGCGAGCTCCAGCGGGAGCACTCTGCTCTCTGCTGTGTGCGCGGGCCGCTGACATCCCTCCAGCAGAGAAGAAGGGGGACATAAACAACATCAGCATAGTTTAGATAAATCTCTGTACTAAGCAGGACATTTACAATGTAAAAATAAACTCAGTGCTGTCTGGTGAGCAAATATGTAAGCACTGTTTCTAAATAACCTCAAACATACTGATGTCTTTAATAAGCTAATCTCGATATACACAGTATATTCCTACAGTTTAACATGGAGGAAATCACTGTACCTTTAGAAAAAGAATAATCTCCACTGTTTTTTCAGCCCTGTTCCTTTCTCAGATCAGGTGAATGAGCATTATGATGAACTGTGTGTGTGTGTGTGTGTGTGTGTGTGGATGAGGTGCATTACTGGGGAGTAATGACCTGTTCACTATGGAATGTGCACTTATGTACTCTATGCTCCATAAATCTAAACCAAAGAAAAGATGAAGAATCAATGAAGGCTGTGTGTCTTTGTGTGTGTGTGTGTGTGTGTGTGTGTGTGTGTGTGTGTGTGTGTGTGTGTGTGTGTGTGTGTGTGTGTGTGTGTGTGTGACATATCATTGGAATGTACCTGCAGGATATGATGTAATATGATCTGCTAGAATATGAATGATGTTTTGTTAATGACATGGGAATCATTTGTATTCAGACGTTAAGATGTCAGCTCATTAAACATTATTACCGTTTGTTTCTCCTCAAAGTTTGTCTGCTTCACTTTTTCTACTATGCTGTTGTCGGCTCACAAACACAATCACTAATGTTAATAGGCTCTGATACCATGGAGTGTGTGGGTCACACACTCACATGGCAGTGGTGTTAAACACAATATGTCAGATGGCTGGAAAAGAAAACGCATTGTAGAGATTTTCACACCTACAAATCATCAAACATGTAAAAACACACACACACCCAAGCATAAAGCACACGTATGTTTCACATTAGATGAAGTGAGAGAAACACAGCAGCCCTTTCCCCAAATATCTCCTTGTCCTGTTCACTCTGTGTGTCTGTCCGTGCCACTGCAGCTCTAATTGAAACCATACTGTGTCTCTTTTCATCGCCAGACTCTTTCACAGCTTCAAACAATTTGTCTGTCTGCGAACACACCTCCTGCTGTCTGTCTCCGAGTCCCATTCAACGGTTCCCTAAATGTTGTATTTCAGCCAGAACATTTTCATTGAATTATAATTGTGTGTGTGTGTGTGTGTGTGTGTGTGTGTGTGTGTGTGTGTGTGTGTGTGTGTGTGTGTGTGTGTGTGTGTGTGTGTGTGTGTGTGTGTGTGTGTGTGTATTTATATGAATTTTCAGACAAATTATGATTTTGGAAATCTAAACAAGGTGTCTGGTTTCCGGACTAATTTTAACATCAGACTGGAGTTTGTTTCCATTAAGATTGATAATCAGAATTTTTGGATATTAATTAAGAACAGCAATATATCGACTTAGGAGACTTAGGAGGTAACAGTGTAGAAAGGTGTAGAAAGACTTTTGTGTTATTTTACAGCAGCTGTGGCTGTACAGAGCTGTATGAAAATGATTTGGGGGATATTCAAGGGTTATGGCAGGGGGTCTTTTTAACTTCCTGTTAAAATCCTGATTCATGATTTATTCTGCGAAGATAAATCAAATGAATTGTCTTTTGTTTGCACCACAGTTAATAAAGATGCTCTTTGGCCATATGCAGAGAGAACATGATTCTATCTTTAGCCATATTAGGGCTCAACCTTATTTAGAGATGTGTTCCGGAGCTCAACATCTGACACGGTGACTAAAGACATCATCATAAGTGAAGAAGGAATGATTACTAAAGCTATGATGAAACCACCAACTTCTACGGTACTGAGAATCTGTCTTTAGGGACCGTGAATATCGGAGGGATCTTTGAATCCTCACATAGAGAGGCACTCACGTTCACAATGTGTATGACACATCAGCTGATCTGTCACGCTGCTTATTTCTTGCTGAATGACTAAAGTTGACCTGTCGGAAAGTGTCCAGTCGCCTACATTAACTCTTTACTAACCTATTGCAGTAAATACTACAGCAACAGGCATGTTCATGTATTTTATACAGCATTTACTCCATTTACCATTAAAATGTCTCAACCTTAGGATTCTGTGTAGGTTAGGGTCTCCCCTCTCTGTGTCTGAACCTGTCACTAAACAGTTTGTTGATTTTTGGCACATTTTAAAATGCTCACTGACATTTTTAAATAAAAAATATTTTTCAATACAATAGCCTACATTGTCTCCACCTGACAGGTACAGTCTGATGGTTAAGGTTGTATTAAGGCAGCGAAAGTGACATGGTTCAGAGTAGAGTAAGATGCTAATTGTAGGTGTACCTTTGGGCCTCACTTCAGTGTTGGCTTTCTAACATCAGTTACACTTGTTTTGAATTTTCATCATCTATAGTCTTCGATATTTTTTTGGGTTTGTTCAGTCATATCTATATATCTATGGCAGAGACAGTATGATGTTTCACAAATAAGTGAGTGTGATGAGCTTTAATATATGTTCTCTGAGTGGGTTTTAGACTGCCCCTGTGTGCTTGTTAAAAGGTTTGACATGAAGTTTGTGCACTATGATTGGATGAATAATGTCCTGTGCCATTTGTGAAAAAAAATGGAAATACATCAAATATTTATCATGATATTACAGCCTAAACTAAAGTGGACTGAACAACTGACCACCGAACACATCAGACCACTGACATGGAAAAAAATGGATATTTATATAGCTTTATCATATTTAAGGTCTGTTACGTAAAATAAACTAAATGATAGATAGATAGATAGATAGATAGATAGATAGATAGATAGATAGATAGATAGATAGATAGATAGATAGATAGATAGATAGATAGATAGATAGATAGATAGATAGATAGATAGATAGATAGTATTGTAGATTGTATATAGGTGCTAAATGAAGCCATTTACCATTCCCCATTTGTAAAGCTGGTAGGTAAATGTTTCTGGTTCATAGTGACATGAAGCAATAGAAACCTCAGAGATAGAGAGATATTTTTCTCATCCAAAATAATAAAATAATCTCCTCTCCCTCCTGCTCATTGGACTGAAGCCGACCCAAGAAATCTTACTTTGATCAAGGAGTTTATTTCTTTGCAATCTTTGAACTGGCTTATCATAGGCAGTGGGTTAAGGATGTTAACATCCACACACATACAGATCTGAGAAATCCCATTTCTTGAACAAGTTAAGTACCCAGTTTCTGTCTGAGGCAAAACAAAACTAAAAAATAAATTAAAAAATTATGATGCCTTCTCTGGCTGGTGGATACTGGAGTTTACTGTTATTTAGACTGGATTTGTTTGAGAAACAAGGACAATTTAGATCTATGCTGCCACATTTATCTGTAATTAATCTGGAACTCAATACTGGCTCGAAATCAGTGTTTTTCTGCTAGTTTGTAGATAAGTAGTGACAGGTAGTACATATCAGTTAAATCTGTGAAAAACAAACACTGATTCAACAGTAACAACAGTAAGGCAATAGAACACAGTTCAATGTAGACCATTCTTTTTACCGACAGTAAAAAAGATTCCCCAAGAAGATCTTGTGTACCTCAATCTACAACAATTAACATGTTATTGGCTAATTATGTTCAATGGCAGTGCTAGTGACACTTTACATGGAGGCGTTAGATTGTTTAATGTATCAACTTATAAGTTGATGTCAGTGTTGTTGTTCACAACTGATTTATACTGCCCCCCAGTGGCCAAAAAATCGGTCATTGCAAGTTTCATCTGATTGACAATTTGGCACAAGATGAAGATACAAAAGGTTGAAACTAGTTTTTAATTTTTTTTTTTTTTTTAAGTTTCTATCTGCAGAAATGCTGGTCATTGTAGTGGACTGAGGCTGCAGAGGTCAGCTCCTAGTGTTTGATAGTAGGAGACTATGCCAATACCAATACCAGACGAGATGCTTCAGCAAAAGCAAAAACAGTTGTTAGATTTCCCTGGACAAAGAGTGACATAAAAAAGATTAACAGTAGCCCATGTGTAACATTTAGGTCTCTCAGAATATGCCACATAAATCTGCTTGGTGTCACCCTACCACCTACACCAGGGGCCAGATGTGTACATGCATACTCCTCGCCAACATGAACTGGGATTTATAAAAGAAAAATGTACAGTTTTCAGGAGATAGCTGCGGTTGAAATGATGAGGTGGATGTGAAATATATAGGTGAGAGATATCAGAGCCTGAGATGGGGTTTGCCAATGTCACATACAGTGTGTATCATCAGCTGTTCTGATGCCGTTGGAGAACTCACTGATGACTCACTGAAGTTTCTGTATTCAAGCCAATTATTAAGGGCTTTTATGGGTGGGGACATGGAGTTTGTGCAGCTGCCCATGTTTCCACACGATTGAAATTTTTAAAAACAAAATCAGATGTACACACAGATTTATAGATCTGATGAAAATAATACATGTGCACACAGTTTTAGTCACGAATCAGGGGTTTCAAAACTTGGCACCGTGGGCCTACCTTAGCCAAAACTGAGTCATGTCTGTGCGTTCAGATTTGAGTTATGACTTTAAGAAAGAGTATGATGTACTGCTCTCTTCTCAGTTCTATACCTTCTGCTTATTACTATTGTGTAAGTATGACCTGACATGTCCATGTTATTATTCTGAGGTCAGTCTTTTCTGGACAACAGATTGTTTCTTTAAACATGATGTGTCACTCTGTATGCAGTTGAACGTCTGGTCAACAAAGCACAATGAGGTCAGGTGCTGCATGGATGCTGGTCGCACATGTAGCTCTATACTGGAAGTGCAACTATGGCTGCTAGCTTCAGTCATTTGCCACTATTTTGCTATTTGTGGATCTGGTGGATGTGAAACTGATAAATTACAGTGTAATTGATGGATGTATGATTTTCCAGAAACAAAACCGCCTGAGGTGTTAAGTCTCCTGTGTCTATTTTCAAATCTTTCTCTCTCTCTGTTGTAGGTGTCCAATAGCAAACAGAACGTGTCCTCATGGTCAGACTTGGAGCAGCAGGCACTGTCGGTGTGTCAGCCTGACTGCCAATATGCACCACAAGCCCCCTCCTCCACCACTGCCCCCTCAAAGGCCCTCCCAACAGCATCTTGGTGAGTGTTCGCACATTTATATTCTATGGTCATTTTTTCAGAAAACATTGTAGATAAAACGATTTGCTATTTTTTTCTGCACAAACTGATGTAGTCGGGCACTAGATTTTAAAGTGTAGATAGCGTTACCGCAGTACTGTATCATATTAAAGTTATTGATTAATATTCCTAATAGAAAATTCCCAGAAATTATGAAAAGTCTTAGTAAACACTAATGTTGTTGGTGTGGCTCCGAGGATGGTTTGTTGTGATCAAAATTAGGTTGTAGCTCGTTGTCTGTCTTATTATGGTTGAAAATATGCGTTTTGTGATTTAACAACGTTTCAATTAAGAGTTATTGATCTCGGAAGTGCCAATATCTTTCTAACTTTACCGAAGTGCAGTAGCCAATAAGGCACCTTTCCTTATCTCATAATTACGTGATTAGGTGTCTAATTTATTTTTTTCAAGTGAATGCAATACGCTTCTGTACTTCTTCTTCTTCTTCTTCTCTCACATAAAAAACTACAGGTGCATCGGCAAAAATAGTCCCCGGTAATTCACTTCCGTTGTGAAGTTTCTTTTATTTGCAGCGCTGTTTCTTTTATTTGCAGAGGCGTTTCTTTTTATTTGCAGCGGCGTTTCTTTTATTTGCAGCACTGTTTCTTTTTGTTTGCAGCCTTTCTTTTATTTGTAGCGCTGTTTCTTTTTGTTTGCAGCGTTTCTTTTATTTGTAGCGCTGTTTCTTTTTGTTTGCAGCGTTTCTTTTATTTGCAGCATTGAGGGTTCCCGGCCAACATACTTTTCAGTTAAGCAGCATTTCTCCAAATTCGCAGTTGTCGTTGCTCCACGATGCAGATCCACAGCTACATAAAATGACATAAAAAAATAAATTGACCTCATTGTTTTGTTTTTTTCATGGTATTTTAGAGGTTTTTATTTCCTGATAAGCAAGAAACGGTTGGTGATGATGACTCAAAATTAGTATGCAGGACTAGTGGGCGAATACTAATTTTACATCCCATGAAACACTTTCTGGTTTGTGATGTCATCAGAGTGTTTCTGAGGGTGTTGTAATACAGCCATGGACTCTGCTGTAAGCAGGATGTTTCTTTCCATCCTGTGAATCTTTCCTTCTTTATTTCTGTCACAGTTCTCGGATCACGCCACATTGGCAGCAGAGTTAGACTGGCCTGGTGGATTTAGCTACTAGATACATGGTATCAAGGCACTCTGTGTATTGGCCCAAAAGTATTTAAATATTACAGACTTATTCCAGTACTCATATATAGTTTTGCATTGATTGTGCTATCCAATGAGCAAATGACAGCTTGTGTAGTAAAAAGTTTGGTGAGACCAGCTTGGAACGATTGTACAAGCCAACCTAAGCAGACAAGTTTAGGGTCAGATTCTAAAATGTTCTGAAGCAGATCAACCCATAAAATGCAGTCCAAATAAACACAGTAGCTGGTAATAAACCTGACTGATCAGTGTGGCTTGTTGCTGCATGATGACGTGTCCCTAAGGCCTGCAGTGAGCACACACATACCAAAGACTGAGACAAACACACACTGTTAGTAAAGCCGCTTCCTCTATAGTCCACCTTGACAGGAGAATGTTCATGAGTTCACTTAGGGCTATTTATGACTGCAATGTCTTTGTTGAGAGTGTGTATGCGTGTTTGTTTGTGTGTTCCTCAGTGTGTGTGTGTTTGTCTATGATAACACTCTGGTCTCAGTGTAAACAAATGAGAAACAGAAGAATGTGGAGACCCCAGACCAGTAGATTCCACAGATAGAAAAACACGCTTACACCAGAATATTACAAAACAAATGATCTGTGAAAGATGGCAGGAAATATTTTGTAGTGTTGAATTTCATTTTTGAACCACATTTACAAAAGCGTCTGAGTGGGTAAAAATAGCATGGCTGTGAAGAAATTATGTCTTTCTCAAAAAGCATTAGCTGTACAAATTCAGACTCCCCAGAGGAAGATGAACTTTGAAGGTTATTGTACATGTCCATCCACTGTCCCCAACCTCTGAAGCCGTGGATCCCAAACCTTTTAACTCACTGGACCCCTTTTAAGGCTTGTTTTAATGTTGTGAAACCTCAAGCTTATACAGATGGGTGACACATTTAAAGGAAAGCCAACATAAAGTGTCTTAGTGCGATGTTGGGGCCTCCAGAACAGCTTTGACACACTTTGGCATTGATTCTACAAGTCTCTGAACTCTACTGGAGGGATGAACACCATCCACACCGTGTTTTGATGATGGTGGTGGAAAGCACCGTCTGACATGTCGGCCCAAAATCTTCCATAAGTGTTGAGATATGGTGATTTTGAAGTCCAGGGCAAATGATTTACATCATTTTCATATTCAACAAACCATTCAGTGACCTGTTGTCCTCTCTTGACCACTTCCGTTAGGGTTGAAGTGCTCCATCACATTTAAATTTAGTCATTTAGCAGATGCTTTTATCCAAAGCGACTTACAGAGGATAAAGGTGATCTCCCAGAACAGCTTTGTATTGATATACAGTGACCCTCCAATGGGATAACCAAACAATGCGAGCACAGCATAAGAGATACAGAAGCAACTGGGTCTTCTCTGTATTTTTATGTATGCATGTTAATTCAAATCAAAGTTTTTTTTCCAAATATCTTTACAATAAAATTAATTTCACAATTCAGTATTCCTCAATATTCTTTAACATGTTGCCTAATATTGGGGCAAAATTACAGGTAGCTTACCACCTTTTTATTTTTTATTTTATGAACAAATATAGGTCTTGTTTTTTTATATCCATGTCACACACCTGCATTCAGTGTACATAATATTTGAACATGAGATTAAGTTCAGCTCAACGTCCATCACTAGTGAGAAGCTAGCTGTTATAACTGTGCTATTCTAGTTAGCTAACATTAGCTAGGTCAAGAAAATAAAATTCAAAATAGAACATTATCTTACTATCAAGAAAAGACTCTCTATCTGTATGTATTTTATTCAAATGAATAGTCATTTAAGTTGTTAAGTTAAGTTGACTGTAGAGAAATCTTTGTATAAGATGTTGTGTCATTGGTTCTGGCATAACTGGTATGGTATGGTTCACATCTGTTGAATTTGATATGTTAAAACAAACAACAAAAATTTAAATTGTAAAATTTAAATGTAATATACAATATCGTTCAAATAACATAACATCAAATTGATCAGAAATACATTTTAGACATTGTAAATAGTGTAAATGCCTTCCTCAAAGCACCCTATTGTTGCAACACACAATTTGGACCCACCCAACACTTTTCCTTCCACTCTTTTTTCCACAAGTTTACTTGTTTTTGTGTGTTAGGCATATAAAGAAATCATGCACATTTGCATACATTTTCTCAGTTGGAAAATGCTGTGCAGGATATCCAGGACAGTCTTATTCAATCTGCTGTGTCGTCTTAAAAGGAATACCAGGCTTCACAACACAAACACTTCTCATGTCACCCCTCAAAGATTAGGACAAAAAAAGTTTGGCAAGTAGGTTTGACAAATCATGGCATTAGTCCAGTAGGACAGACTGTAATATGTAATATATACACTGTAAAATATTACACACACAGCTCTATGTGTAAGCGCTCCCCAAAAACATGTCTTGATATGTCTGAGAAGGTTAAAATGACCTTGACATACAGAGTGAGCATGACAGGATGTTGTTTAAATAGGCAGTACAAATGAAGATGGATGATCATTTTGTTACAAAACTAAAGTCAGAAAGCCAAGTTCAGCCAGAAAGTGAATACAGACTGTGGGAGATATTGTAAGAAATTAAAAACTTTGACATCCAACAGTTCATACATAGAACTGGGTCGTCTGTGTAGGCCAGAGGGACTACCTCCTCCTCATCTGAATGTCAGTGAGAGCTACAGTAACATTTTCAGTGTCTGCTTTTGCAATGGAGTTCTCTGATCTCTCTGTACCCTGTAATTCATACCATGATATTAAGATCACAAACACTCTCACATACCGATGGCATGGCCATAAAGACCAACTCTTCCCAAACCATCTCAGTTGGGTTTAGCTCGGAAGCAGCACTCCATTACTCTCCTTCTTGGTCACATATGTCAGTGCAGAATGCTGTGGTGTTCTGGTGGCCTGTCCCTTGAATTTTGAATAAATCACAAACATATCAGCATCAAACACCTCGGCACCATCACTACTCCTCTATGCTTGACAGTGGGAACCACACATGCAGATACCATCCTTCCTCGTCTCTGCATCTCACAAAGACGCTGCAATTGGATCCATTCTTTGTTTCTTGGCTCATGC
Source organism: Collichthys lucidus (assembly GCA_004119915.2). Taxonomy (NCBI): domain Eukaryota; kingdom Metazoa; phylum Chordata; class Actinopteri; family Sciaenidae; genus Collichthys; species Collichthys lucidus. The sequence continues at coordinate 40,172,704 of CM014080.1, forward strand.
AGTTCTGTTTTTGTTGTAGTTTCTCTGCAGAAATGTGGCCATGGAGGTCTGATGACGTAAAAACCTCAGGACATGTTGCTGTTGAAAACCTCAACAGCAACATGTCCATTCAAGGCACTATAGGAGACCTAAAGACATCCGAGTAAGCAGCCATCTAGTCCCCCTAGAATTCCTAACTATATAGCTTGGTAGGGTAAAGGTTTTTACATTTAGGAAACATGGCCTCCATATAATGTCCAGGGCCCAGTATTTCAAAACTTGTAATCTGGATTAGAATAATCCGGATAATGAAATCCTCCTTTTCTCAGTCATGGATCAAGGTGATCCTGCTGACTTTATCTGAGTATTTCAAAACACTGGGAGGGTGGATTTCCAAAACCAGTGTCTTCGCCTCCTGATCGAAATCAGGCAAGTCATGGCGGACTACCTCAGGAAAGGAGCAGCTGGGAGCACAACTTCACGTCAAAAGTGTAAGTTTACCGTTGTCTAATGTGTAGTGGATTAAAGACCATATGAACACCAACCAACATATCATGCAATTTTTACCTAATTAAAACCAGGACATAGAGATCTCTGATTGAGCCGCGGCCATGCTAACGGTAGCTAATTCGGCTCCACTGACTGGCTAGCGAGGTAGCTAGCTTTGTTGATGAATTTTGCGGTCTATGGTTTAACTTAAAGGGAACTAATCAGACATACATCATACCTTAACTCTTTAAACTAACACCAACCTGTTCAGAGTGTATTAGTGTTATGTCATAGGCTCCATGTGTACAGACCAGGCTGCTGCAGTACTGTTACACGGTACAGAATATAATATAATATAATATTCAGAAATGTCAGAATGCTACAGTAATGCTGGTGATGATGTCATGCTTTTGTGTACATAAACAAAGATATACTCATACACCTTCTCTGTCTTCTACTTTCAGAGCCCACTCACAGCCGTGGACCGCTCAGCTATTAAGGACAATCACTGGAAATCCTTGGAAACACTTTAATTGTATTGATACATTCAATGTTTTCAAGTTATTGGATTTTAAATAAAGTGCTTGAAACTGCTTGAAACTGTAACTGCATTACTTTTATGGTATATAGCTTGGTCAGTGGCACAATTAGAAACATTTAATCTGATTTTTGCCTTATATAGAAGGCTTTCACTGAACATAATTATGGTCATTTATAGCAAAATACCATCTGATTTGATGAAGTAAAAGTTTGTACACAAACAATGAAATGCATTTATGCATGTTTCAAAATCACATTCAAGCTAAATAGCTTGAATTTTTAAACATTTTTAAATTGCATTTTAAAGCTTCTGACTGAAGTCAGATTTATCTGAATGAATGAAAAAGTGAAAGTGCTTCAATGTGCAGCTTGAGTAACAATATCTCGGAGAAGTGGAGCTGAGACTTTGTCAATCTAAATAAAATCCACCTCTGAGGTTGGATTTAAATGATCCTGAAATTTTGGTATTCCATAACATTTCCCATTCCATTGTGATCCTGATTGTCCAAACCATTCTATCAATATAATATGCCATTCAGATCTTTTAATATCACTATAATCCACTATCATACCCACATTCAACATTTATGTGAATTTCTTACTTTAAACCAGGCTTTACAAATTATTATTGGGAAGGTCTGTGGATTACACGTCACATTGTGTTCCCTAAATCAGGAATTTGTGCCTTCTTCAGTACTTATATATTTTTTATCTCCTTTATTTCCTTTTCAGTACTTATATATTTTTTATCTCCTTTATTTCCTTTTCAGTACTTATATATTTTTTATCTCCTTTATTTCCTTGAAATAATAACTGAACAACCACACAGTCTGTTCCCTCAGATAAAGTATTTTCTTCTTTTAGATAAATAAATAAATAATAATTAATTATAATTGTCTCCATCAATAACATAATGTGTTCCCCCAAAGAATCAATCAAAACTTTTTTGAATGATGCAAAAAATTTGAATCCTTGAATTGTGTCACTTTGTTCCTACAATGTAGTAGGAGGAGGAGGAGGAGGAGGAAAAGGAGGAGGAGAAGCAACTAGACTTTGGGCACATCTTCAAGTTATTGTCTTGAGGGTAGGTCTCAAGATCAGATGCTATGATAGTACAATATAATATTTATCTTTGACATGTGAATCATTTTTAGGCTAAATAAAGTTCCTTTGAGGCTTGTTACACTGATTTAGGTTGCTAAAGTCTGAGTAAACACATGCTGCTACGCTGGAGTAGACACAGCTTGCATTTAGTCTGCACTAAACTGTCTGTGTTATGTGTTTGTTAATCTGTAGACACACAAACACACATGCACGTGTGTATGTGTAACAGTCTGAACATACATTTGCCAGACCTTCTGTTGCTCTCTCTCTCTCTCTCTCTCTCTCTCTCTCTCTCTCTCTCTCTCTCTCTCTCTCTCTCTCTCTCTCTCTCTCTCTCTCTCTCTCTCCCTCTCTCTACCTCCTCTTGTTTTTCTCAGCTAAAAAATGATTTGCCAGTATTGAAAGAGAACCATCTGTGTTATCCCTGAGGAAAGAGAGAACAGCCACTAGTCCATTTCAGGAATGTCTCAATCTCATAGTTTATCAGTGTCATCAAACGACTGTCACGCACACAGTTTATTGGTAGTTCTGTTTTTAATAATAGATAACATTTACAGCAATGTTTTGATTAGGTTAGTATGTGTTTTCTTAGAATGGAACATGGGTAACCTCTGTATTTCACTTAACAGGCTTAGTACAACAGACTCTACTGAATATATACTGCAAATGTGATTGTTGAATAAAACCCGTTCAGCTCAAATCCCTCATCTAGAATTCTCTTTCTAAAAATTCCGTATTACAGAACATTCCGGGTATCGAGCATTCTGTGTGACCAAACATTCTATTGATTACTATCAACTTATAAAAATAACTTTATGTATTTTAGATGAATTGCAAAAAAGTCTTCAAATCAAAATGTTGTGCTCCCCCAGGCTGTGTGCATTCTATCTCAATTTACAGAAGTTCACGACACAGAAGTCCTGGATTTGAGAACATTTTTATAGGTGTTGTGGAACTCTGATCTAAAAGAGTGAAAAGAGTTGATAACAGTAGTGCTGTACACTCTGCAGTCATTAAAGACAAACCTCTCCTGTGTGTCTCTTGATCTCTACAGACATATTATCAGCAGATGTGTGTGGCCCAGATAAGGAGCTGGACATGGAAACCTGTCAGTGTGTGTGTCGGGATCAAACTCAAGACTGTGGCCCTAACCGACACCTGGACCTTAACACCTGCCAGTGCATTTGCAACATCCCGCCTGTTCTGTCCTGTCCACTGAACTACATCTTTAATAAGGAGACCTGTCAGTGCATGTGCAGCAAGACGTGTCCAAGGCACCAGCCCCTCAATAAAACAAAGTGTTCATGCGAGTGTAATGAGTCGCCCAATAAGTGCTTCCTCAAAGGAAGGAGGTTTCATCAAGCCACATGCAGGTAAGGAGTGATGGAGGGGGTTCCACCATTTAATCATATTTACTGATTAAAAATGCCTCATTTAGTGGGACAGTATACACATACTTTTCTGTCAAACCTGAGGTCTAGCTGAACGACTGGACAAACGCTTCCTCCACCATGCACAGTAAAGACAGAGACAGTATACTGAATGATAGATACACAGGTGAATAGTGTTGTTGCCATTCAGCTGCCAAATGTAATTTATAATTTGCTTTAAGCTTTAAGTAAATTAGTCTAAATCTTCACTCGATGTTTGCCAGAATTTCCAAGAATTTCCAAATGGTTTTTCTCGGCCATTTCATTCCTCTAAGTGAAAAAAAAGTAATATTGTTGGTTAAATTACCACAGAAGAGAGACATTTTTCACATTGACCTTGTGAGAAAGGGAAGTGTATTTCTTGGCGGACGCAGCGATGTAGGGAGTGGAGGGAATTAGAAATTACTGCATCATAAAAGCATTGATCATAATGCCAGAAGATCATGACTACAGGAGCAATGCAAGAGTGAAGTATATAATCTGAACATGTTGATCACCAGCCATTGTGGTTGGTAACAAATATGGTTTCTGAAGTTACCAGCCTAATATTTCATTACTCATTAACACATACTATTCAGGGTCTAATTTGACCCATTTTTTGTACATAAAAATAAAATGAAAACATTAAAACTTTTCTTTTTAGCTATAAATTTGACGATTTATGTGACCCTGAATATACAAAATAGAAATATTTTACAACTTTCTAAACATGTTTTAGTGCAGATAATGCACAGCAGCGGGTTCCCATAGAAACCGTGCACGCGTCCTGCAAAATAGATGGTAAAGTGCCTCATTTATCCCTGGCCAAGCTAACTAGTGAGTTTTTTTAAAATACACACCAAAATGAATTTTCACCCACATTTGGCAGGTTGGCAGGTGTTAATTTTTACAGCCCTGATCCATCCATCCATCCATCCATCCATCCATCCATCCATCCATCCATCCATCCATCCATCCATCCATCCATCCATCCATCCATCCATCCTTTTTACTAACCCAGCATCTAGGGTAAGAGAAAAGAGGCAGGGCCATTATCTCGGTAATAAGATTTAAGGATTAATATAGTCTAGAATGTGCCGATGGTGTGGTCACGATAAATTTAATGGGAATATTATAGCACAAGGTTTTTTCAAGGTCATATAGAGAATATTTACAACTACAGTTTTCCTATACAGTGATGGTTTCCTTTTCTACACTGCTGTATTTCTAACATTATATTGTCATGTGATATTTAAAGCCAATGTGTTGGCATAGAATTATTAAGTAATTTATGCACTAGTTTGTTACATTAATAACATGACGAATTAGTATAGTTTCCATATTAATGTTACTATGGCAAAGCATTTGACTGCTCTTATGTTTCAGCAGTTGCATCATCTTGGAGCCCCCGCTCTAACACACACTGTGATCAGTGTTCTGGCTGAACACACAATAATGCGTTTAGCCAGAGGAAAGCACTGCTCCGACAGTGGTAGGTGGTTATTGGGTTATTGCAGTGAACCTGGTGTGTAATACAAGACCACAATGTGCTAATGACTTCTTGGAGCTGTCACTTAACCATTTCCTTTCCTTGCACAGGAGGAAACACACACACATACACACACATCCATCTATCCCATCTAGTATTGACCTTTCGTGACCTTGTTAGAGGGTGATTTATGAGTATAACATAGCAATAGGAATCTAGTGTCTGGGATCTGGCACTCGTGTGTATGTGACTGTGAAAATGTGTGTTTGAAAGAATGTGTGTGTGTGTCTATTTGAACTCTGCTATGTATTTCATCATGGGTTTATAGGTCTCTTTAAGTAACCATGACCAAATATTCTGTCATCCACTAAGTGACACCCTGTGCAGCCAGAAAGGCAGTAGCAATTTCACGCCAGTCCCAGAATCTTTGTTGCGTGCGTTTGTGCTACGTAAAAGAAGATTCCATCCTTCCAACACCTCATGTGTTTTTGGAATTATATGGATTCACTCCTCATGTTATCATTTGAAGGTTGGATTGTCAGGCCTTGACTCTGGCCTGAGGTTAATCAGATTCAAGCCTTTGAAGGCCAAAACTAATGTTATCACTTTCTCATGATGCCCAATAACAGTAAGTAGTAGTCAGCTCTCCTGGTTGAAGCGTGGGCTGTAAATCACATAGAAGTTCTGAAGGCTGTAGTTTTTATTACTATGAAATCTAAACCTTTGTTGTAATCTTTGACCTTTGGAAAACATTATGAAGTAGTTACTGTTTGTCTTTGCATGGCAAACTGAAAACCTGCAGCATCTTGGGAAACAGTGGACCACATTGAGCTTCCATGGATGTAGACTATGAGTGAGCAAATTCAAATACAATAAGTCATTTTTAGTTTTCATTTACACAGATCTGAACAGTACTTTGGAATCAGGTGTTACAATGTCTCTCCAATGAATGTCAAAACGAATGCCATCATGTGAGATGGAAAATGGCCTTCATTCTTAACTAACACTAGCTATAATTTAATTTATATTTATAATTTATGATGGGAATGTAAAGTAATGTAATTGATAGGCCTTCAATTAGTCCAGGCCTAGTGGTCTGAGGGTAGAAGCTCTTCCTGAGCCGCTCAATTCCGGTCTGGTGTATCTGGAACCTTCTTTCTAATCATAGCAGGGAGAAAAGTCGGTTAGAGGTTGGAATCATTAAAGGCAGTGTCCTTTAGTGCCACCTTAAGGTTACCATTTGTGGTTTTGGTGAAATTTCTTTGCTATGCTACTAACTAATAATGGATTGCTAAGAAATTTAGTACAAATATTCATGTTCCCTCCTAGAATGAATTTGATGTACACCGTAGACTTTTTATCTCGAATCGTTAGTAATATCAGCTCAAGTAAACCTTGCTCTACACATTCATGCTCTCCAGAGGATAATCCCTTTCTATTTTTTCTTATTTTTTATCTTTCCTGTAGTAGGACCAATTTGATGGTCAGTGTTCCATTATTGAAAGATTTTCAATCATTTAGCAACTTTAGGCTAATGCCAAGAAATGCCCTGAGTGCAATTTTAATCCCAGGGGCAAAAATCCTTTTTTAAATTATTTTATTCCTTCATCACAACCCTTAGTACATACTTCACATTGTTGTCCCACTTCTGCTTTCTCAACAGGGTCAAAATTGAAAACCCTTCAAAATAGTTTCTTATATGTAAAAATAGCGATTATTATATTGCTGAAAGCTGTAAGCCCATGCCAACTAAGTTAAAAATCCTCACTCAGCACTATACCATTTAAGTCCTTTTTATTCACAGTCCTTCCAAACTAATACATTGTTTTGATTCACCTGACATTGCGCTTTTGTGTTGTTAGTTTTGAAGGTAAATCCAGTTTTTCATCTTTTTTTGCAGTTGTCTCAGGCCTCCCTGTGAGGTAAGGAGGCGAAGGTGTGAACCAGGATTCTCCTTCAGTGAAGAAGTGTGTCGCTGTGTACCATCCCACTGGAGACGGCTCGACTAACCACTGAATAATCACGTGCTAACAAGATGCTAATGAACAGATAACAAACTTAACAAGTAAAAATTAATCATCCATCCCCCGTAGACCTGCTGCTCATGAGTATCCCCATCGGCTGCAGCAGCAGCTAAGTGTGCGGACCCTGATGAACGTGGGAAAACCTTAGTGATTGGAGTGCAGATATGGGAAACTCTGGTGATTTTAAGATGGGACATGCACTGATTGGACTATGAAGACGTTTTATGGGAGAGTGGATTATTAGAGCCCAGAAACAGAAAGAAGGACTGAAAGAGAGAGAGAGGGAGAGAGAGAGAGAGAGAGAGAGAGAGAGAGACAGACAGACAGACAGACAGACAGACAGACAGACAGACAGACAGACAGAGTCCACATTCAACATTTTAAAATATTGTCTAAATAATTTGTTTAAAAATATTTTGTATTAATTATGTCTTGTATTCTTCTGTCAGATATTGATTATATAATTTATTAAATGTTATTTTTAAACCTCTGTTTATTGCAATTTCAATCTTTTTCTATGAAAATACACTGTGATCATTTTTTTTTATATATCATGTATAGTATATGTGTAAAATAAAGTATACTGGACATTGTATGCTGCAAACTCTGTTCTGGTGCATGTTATATTGTGGTAGAATCTCACGGTAAATGCCAAAGGTAAATCTGTGTGATGACTCCATTATGTACTTTTAGAAACAATCAGGGTCTTCTTTTGTACATATATTTATGAAACTCATCATGAATAGTTTTTATATGTGAGAGATGAAAATAGAAAATATTAAAGAGAACTTAAATAAAAAATTGATAGCTGTGGCATGATGAGACCACTGATGGTATAAAGACAGGAGAACATTTGCATGGTGTCATCAACAGGTTTTTGAAGAGCCACTTTAAAGCTCAGAATATGTGGCTCTGGCCGCCGCCATGTTGACAGTCCTGCTTCTTCCACCTCCCCTCTAATCTAAAAATCGGCAAAAACCTGGATTATTGGTAGACCTGAGACGCCTGTGCGCTTAAACAAGCCATCTGTACCAGGCTGTAACATGTTTATTTCTGCTGTGAATTTGGACATTTCAATATGGACACTTAACGTTATGTAGCCAGCTTCAAGTGGCCATCTGAAGAAATGCAGTTTTTGGTAGTTCCACATAGGCTTTACTTCACAACCACAGAGGTTACCGCTTAGATGAGATTCATCATCTCACCTCCAGTATCGTCCCCCACCCCGCTCCCCAAGTTTTAATGATAAGTATTACTTTCTTGTTATGTCATTTCCTGTGCCACAAGACAACAATTCAATGATAGATAGTCAGAAATAATGGTGCACTGCTATATGTTACATGTTTGTCACTCTGAAGAACTGACAGCAGTTTGTAACCACACTTTGGTGTTCTTTCTTTTCACTTCCATGTTCTTGATCTGTATGCTAAAGTCAACTTGATGCAATATGACATGTCAACAGGGTATTCTAATGAGATGTCCATAGTAATCACTACTTGTATCTAAGAGACACTGTTTTGGATTTGGAATAAATATTATACATCAGGTTATTCTTTAGAATGAAGAAATCCATCCAACAGCAGGTTTTTAATTTTAAGCAACCCTAAATTCACAGATTTTCTGGACTGTGTTACTTTACTCTGGGTCGGGTGAAGTCTGTAATATACTATGTATATATAAGTCACACACCACCAACTGTTTGACTGATTTTGGTGAAACTAGATCATATTTTATGGAGAAAATGTTTTCTGGTTTTCCCTCTGATGTGTGTCTCCGGCTGCTCCGCATCAACTCTCTGTGATTTACAGAGTTTATGATGAACAATGAGATAAACTGCTGACAACTGTAGCTGCTGTAAGCTAATGTTAGCTCAGTTTGTTAGCCAGACTGCCCGGACTGTGCGATCACTGCAGAATTCCCACATTCAGAGGACCCTGGACTGTTGAGTCATAAAGACATGTTATCAAAAAACTAACCATTATTGTTTCCTCCTCATTTCCTTCCTGGACATTCTCCAGCAATGAGTCGTCCTCCCTGCGGCTACACAGACGGCAGAGTACAAACCAAGGTTAACGTCATGCAAATATGAAAACATCCATCAGCCTTTAAATTGAACTAAGATGTTTTCAGCCTTCAGATGTTTCTTTACTGAGCAGGATGAAGAACCCAGCAGTTAAACCTGATAAATCCACTGAATGTCAGACCCTGTCAGCTGGGTTTGATGCAAGTCAGCTCACAATAAAAAGACAAAAAAAGGCAGTGAAATAAAGGGAGTAATGCTTAAAATAATCAAGATTAGCCAAGCTTTTTTTAGAAACAAAGTAAAAATATCTACCTCAAAGAACCCACAGTCATCACACTGCGGCCAGACTAAAAATAAGTTAGGAATATTTTCAAGGTAAAAATATTTTTAATTAAAGTGTAACTGCACACCCAGATTCTGCTGAAAGTAAGAAGAATGGACAGTGTAAATTGTTATGAACCTCAGAATTTGGCTTTGGCTGCTGCCATCTGTAACGGCACCCACCTGTCAATCAGGCCATGCTGTTAATTCTGCATAACTTTAAGGCTTCATCATTTCAATGATTTGAGCAGGTGAGTTCTATAAAAATTCACCCTCAGTACAGTTATATATACATATACACATATACATATACATATAATATGGCCAAAATTCCACCAGGCTAGTTAATGTATGATGTTAATCTGCACAGAACAGCTCGAGCTGACAGGAAGTCAGACAGTTAAATGGCATAGAGAATGCAGTCAATTCTCACGGTAGAAGCACATCAACCAAGAAAAACACGACATAATCTGAACAAGTTGGCAATGTCTGATGGGCTCTTTCTTCTGAAATGCTCCCAGTGGGGTGTAAAGTCACATAGAGGACGTACTAAAACAGCGTTGCGGCCACAACGTGCCAGAGACGCGTCCAGTAGAGCTCCACTGTTAGACTCCATGTTAGCATTGGCCTTGCAAGACTCAGGGTGATTTCAAAGGATAGACTGCATGTCAAGTGACAGTTCATCAAGAAATTCAATGAGATGGAAATACATATTTTCTTTTTGTAATACATTGATGACTCAGCGGTCCTATCCAGACACTGCATATGAGAAAAACAGAGGATGTAAAAACAAAATTAAGGACTATAAGAATTAAGAATTGGTGAACTTAACTTATAATAATAATAATAGGACATCTTACATCTGATGACATCTTACACAATGCACAAATCGGATTAAAAAATTGCGTTGGTCCCTTGTTGGGAATATTATACAATACATTATGAAATGATAATGTAACAGCGTGGATAAAGGGCATAAATCATCATCACTCAAACTCATTATGTTTCATTATGTAGGTTTTACAGAAGCCACCAATTATCGCCTGCACTCTCTCTGACTCACTCACTCACACACACACACACACACACACACACACACACACACACACACACACACACACACACACACACACACACACACACACACACACACACACACTGCCTTCAGAGATAGATCAGTCAAGCATGCCAATCATTCACTGTGTGTTCACATTCTTGCTCCAAGTGCAGCAGTGCAGAGGTTAGTGTGTGTGTGTGCGTGTGTGTGTGTGTGTGTGCTTATCCAGAGGCTGAGATACTTTATAATCCACTCCAGATGTACAATGTTAGTTGTTGAGCCATTATCACCTCTAACCTCTTCGTGTGTGTGTGCGTGTTTGTGTGTGTGTCTTCTTGAACCTGACCAAATTTAGCCATGTGTCTCTACAGGGAGCTAACTAGCTCAGCACATGAAGACCAGGACCAAAACAGCTCTGGTCAATTATCTTGGGAGTAAATGAAGTGGCTTCAGATTAAGTTTTACATGCCACAAGTGTACGACTTCCCGATCCAGGAACACTGACTCTCTAGCCAAAATATGGTGCTCACTTTTAGGGCCATACCTGCACCTCGTACATTGTTGTCAAGTGCACAGCCCAAGTGATTGACAGATGTTTTAACGGCGATGTCATTTCCCTTAAAATGTATTTTGAAATCCTGAGCTTTGACTAATCTGGGTTCTGGAGATCAGAAGTGATTGTTTTCCCAAGGGGCACATAGTGTTTGTTATCAGAGAGATACACTGATGTCAGGCTGCTGTTTCCAATAAGCCTTTCCTGGAGCTGAGCATAATTCATCAAATATCAGTTTGATTGCATGTTAAAGTTTATCCACTCCTGAAGTGTCTGCCCACATCCCAGTACAATGTCAAACTATGAAAACAAAACAAATTATCTCATGGCCCTCCAACCAAATAAACCAAAATGATTAATTATTATAACTCCTCAGCGGTCAGTTTGCCAAAACTATACACATACAAACATGTATACCCCAAATGGTGTGTAGCTTAGCAGAAGGCTTTGGTTTTATTTGCCCAGGTTAGAGGTTTTTTTTTGCCTCTACAGTACAATGGGGATGAATGATTTTTTGTTGGTGCTCCCCAGAGCACAGTGTTGGGCCGTACATGAATCTTAAAACATGTACACATAAAACCAGAACCACTATCTGCAAAGCTACATACCACTCAGCGTGATTTTGCAATTTTAAAGGGGGGCAAGGGCTAATTTTGGGGGGGGACCAATTTCAGCCTATAAGATGTCATAAAAGATCTAATGACCTGTTGTTATGTCCATGCCTCACTCTGTTTACATCCTAGAAAGAGGCTACAAGAGAGAGAGGACGTGAGGAGTCAGCTTAATGAAGCTCAATCAAACATGGCGCCCACCATGGTTGACGTGTTAGCTCTGCTCTCCTGACACGTTTATTTTTGTTATTGTGTATCTCAATAAGATACAGCAGGGAAGAACTTCTGGCACTTTAAGTTATATTTGATTTTTATATTTAATATTCTAACCTAGTTCTGTTTTTCTATATTTGTGTTTTTCTTTTAATTGTTGTTAATTGCTGTTGTGTTAAGGGAGAAAGTAAGAATTTCATTGCTGCATAAACCTTGTGTTTTTACTGTGCATATGATAATATCTCTTGAATCATAAAGAACCATCATCATCAATTTATCATCAACTATCAATGTATCTAAACCATGTTTTCTTTTTCTTTAATGTGAGTAAATGGAGAGAGGTTTGTATGTTCAGGACTGGTTAACATGCACAGGATGTATAAAGGTCAGAAAACAGTCTGTAGCTTTTTAAAAGAGAAAGTAACTCTGACATTGTGCTGTGCATTGTCTTATATTAACATTTACATTTAGTCATTTAGCTGATGCTTTTATCCAAAGAGACTTATAAGAAGGGAAGCAATAAAGGTACAGTGTTGGTAGTAAGAGAGCAGGAGTTTTTTAAGGGAAGAGACAGCCCTGATCTCGTAGGAACTGGAGAGAGGGGGACACTCCAATAAGTTCCTTAGGACTGATTCAGAATGCTGCTGCACGTGTTCTGACAGGAACCAAGATCAGAGATTACATCTCTCCCATTTTGGCTTCCTTGCATTGGCTACCTATTAAATGTAAAATAGAATTTAAAATGTAATTGTAATTTGTGGTAACATGTTTATCAAAAGGTTTCACCACTGGGGTGTTATTCAGCTCAGTTGGTAGAGCAGCCGCCCCATGTACAAAGGCTCAGTCCTTGCTGCAGTGGCCCAGGGTTCGAATCCGACCTGTGGTTCTTTCCTACATGTCATTCCACATCTCTCTCTCCCCACATTCCTATCAGCGAATATGGAGATGGACTGACGTCAGACTCCAATGTTTAGTGTCCCATCTCTCCTACATGAAGGGTTTCAGAACTCTTTTGTTAGTCCAAACTAACAGATACAAAACATTTCTATTCTACCACCTCTTAAGTACACTCTGTGAGGACCAGGTGATGGTCAGGTCCCTTGTTTATTTAATATTTTTGTTCCTATTTGAAATGACTATGATCATTTCCCCCTGTTTTATACATAAAGTTTCTTTTTTATTTTTGTTTTAGTCGCCAGGAAGTAAAGGTGGGATATAAACACACCTCAAGTCATTCCATAACAGGGAAGGAAAGTAACTACCCAGATCTGCTGATGAGAAGATAAGATGTTGGCACACATGACATGTAATTGTGTGTGTGTGTGTGTGTGTTTGAAAGAGAGAGAGAGAGAGAGAGAGAGAGAGAGAGAGAGAGAGAGAGAGAGAGAGAGAGAGAGAGAGAGAGAGAGAGAGAGAGAGAGAGAGAGAGAGAGATGTGACGATAGAGCTCGGTGGCACAGAAAGCAGTTCACACCATATATTACTGTAAAGTCCAATATTAACAATCCCACTCCCTTCCTGCCATTCAAACCCTTTTTGACTTATGACCTGTGTGTGTGCATGTGTGTGCGAGTGTGTGTCTATGTGAGAGGTAGACAGAGTGAGAGAGAGAGAGAGAGAGAGAGAGAGAGAGAGAGAGAGAGAGAGAGAGAGAGAGAGAGAGAGAGAGAGAGAGAATGTGAGCATATAGGAGGGAAATGGGCGTACTGGGTGTGTTAGCTGCTCGAATAACACAATAGAACGTGTGTGTTTGAGAGTACATAATGTGCTTGCTGCATGTTCACAGCTACAGTTATTATTAAATTATAAGTGATTTGATTGGCTTTAATTGTTTAAGCTCACAGTAAAATTAATCCTCCATACAGTATCTGACTTCAGAGTAATAAACTGCAGAATGTATTCATGAAAATTGAATCTGAAATCCAACTTTTTAACATGGACAGATGTGGTGCTGAAAACAGACAAGCCAATTCCATTAAATTTGTTTCTACACAGTAAATATGATAAAGATTCTCTACAAATTCATTTGACAACTGTGCTTACGTTTGCCTCTGGCAGACAGACGGCTCTTACAGTTTTTCTCCATTGGTTTGGCTCATTTCTTGAAACTGAGATGACATTCTCATAACAACATGGACAAATCCCCAAACTATCTTGCAGTTTCTCACAACAGAATGGCATTTATCATTGCTTTCATCACATTTCCAAATGCTTTGTACATGTGTCAAGCCTTTAGTACATCCTTGCAAATAGCTATGTACAAGTATCCTACAGTTAACACAATTAGCCAACATTTAGTACATTTTTCAAATGAATGTATCTTGCTGATCTATCCCAATTGGTTGGTTTTCAGTGTCATGGTTATTGTCCTCAAAACATGTCAGCACATTTTCATCGTATAAGTCATCATATGCAGAATAGTCTGCTCATTTGTCAAAATAGTGTTAGGAAACTGGAATAGAATACTGAATGGACGCTGCCTGTGAGGACATAACAGGGGATCAGTGTAGAGGATGGCTCAGGCATGCACGCCGCTTCTTCCCGCGCTGTATCTCAAGAGACAACATCAGATGCGATGTGGATGAGAATCTGTGGCCGAACAGAGCACAGAGAATGGATGGCCAGGAAGATGAGGATGGTGACCAGGAGAGAGAGGGGAGTGACCGTGACTAAACAAAATGTCTTCATTTGTGACTCTTTGTATTTACAGTGCTGATTTGTTGATTTTTATCTTTTTTTGTATTTTGTGTACACAGTATATTTTCCTTTTTTACGGTTCCCTACCTACTGTAATGTGTACAATTTACGTTAGTTGAGAATAAAAATGAAAATTCCTCGGCAGAATGAGTGCAGTGTGTGTGTGTGTGGTGTGAAAATGTTATGCCTATAGTTAGAAATATGCCATGACAAAGCGTCTAAGCATTTTGACTTGCAGTACTTACACAATACCAAAGGGACAATGCATTTTGGAGGCACTGACTAGTTACATGAGAAGGGAATGTAGTTTTGACTGAAGGGTAAACTGTTTTGGGAGCTGTACAAACATTGCCAGGTGATCCATGTAGTTGTGCAGTACCATCCAAGTTATTTTGACAGAAGTACTGAATGAATCAAAATGTGCCAAAGCAACTGAGAAGGATCCATGCCATTTTTATGGTACTGACTATTTACATGGGAAAGGGATTTCATTTTGAAGCATGGATGAGTAGTTTTGGGAGACAAATTACATTTTGCTGGTTATCTGAAGTGTTGTGCAGAACTGCAAGTCTGTTTGGCCAAATTGCTTTATAGTTATGAGAATGTCATCTCAGTTTCAAGAAATGAGCCAAACCAATGGAGAAAAACTGTAATAAGTTTCATAAGTCAGACATTGGCATTAAAATCAGAACAGGCAGCCACTTAAGAGTGAATTACTGACAGCAGCAGGGATGACGACATCAGCTGGTGGGTTTGTCTATCTAACACTTTAGTGCAGAGCAACATATTTAAATTTTGGAACTTATTCCCATAAATGTGATCAGTCTCTTCATGCTAACCTTGCATGCACCATCTGATTCAGGGAACTGCAGATACAGGCAGCTAAGGCACACTCCAGCTTTTACTTTACTTGGCTGGAAGTTAACATGGAAATGTTTAGCTATTGTTGCTACTTTTAAAGAAATCTACTTCATAGATCACTTGCAAACTAACTACCTAAACTCTAGGTGGGTGTTTTTGTTATTGCATTCTGTTGGACTCATCAACACTGGATAACCACAAACAGCTGTGCAGGCCACATTTTGCTTTGCTTTTCTACATGTGATACAATTTAAATTTGCATTTATCAATACTTTTATATCAACAATGAATTCAACAAAAGCCACTCGTGACAAAATCAGCTTTATGCTGTCAGTGACACACTGGACTGTACACTGCCTACACTACTTGAACTGTTGTTTGCATAACAGATGTTGTTGTGATCGACCATTGAAATCATTTCATGTTCATTTTGCATTAATGCATGTTATGAACTTAGCTTCTTTCCTGGAGTGCTTTCTTGCAGGTTCTTAAGTGAATTGGTCAACTGAATTGGTCCTGCATGAAGCTCACTTTAAACACTAATTACTAATAATTATTATTATATTATGCTTATTAGTCACGTTTTGATTATAATTTTTGTTGTAGTTATCATAATTGCTGACACCTCTCTCTCTCTAAACTCAACCAGTCATGTCTGTCTGTCTAATAGCTGTAAATAATTGTGACTGAAAGCAGCATATTAAAAACATCTGTTTGGACAAAGTCTCTGTGTGGGTGTGTTTGATTGCTGCTTGTTAGTCCAATCCATAAAATCATTTAAACAGGCAGCCTAACAGTCTCATGCACTCTAGGCAGACTTCATGACGAGAGAAGGGAAACAATCAAGGTACAGTGTGATAAGAAAGTGTTAGTGCAGCAGTAAGTGCTGTGACAATTCTAAAGGTGTAGATGTATCCTGTCCAGTTGTTGGCAGCGTTGTAGGAGGTCCTCTCTGAAGAGCTGGAGGTCTTCAGGAGGTTTTTAAAGGTAGAGAGGGACACCTCTGAACTGATAGGAACTGGTGGTGTTCCACCGACAGAGAACAACAAATGAGACGAGTTTGGACTGCCTTCAATGAACAGGGGGCCAGCCTTCATTCACTGGGGGAGTGCAACGGTTGTGAGGTAGCATATGCCTGTATAAGGGCGTTTAAGTACTGTAGGTAGGTGCAGTACTGGAGACTACTTTTTAGGCAAGCATTAGAGATTTGAATTTAATGTAGGCTGCTACAGGTAGCCAGTGGAGCTCCATGAGCAGTGTGGTAACATGACCTTTTGGGTTGGTTGTAGACCAGGTGCACTGCCGCGTTCTGAATCATCTGAAGTGGTTTCACTGTGCAGGCTGGGAGGCCCGTCAGGAAGGTGTTACAGTAATCTAGTCTGGAGATGACCACAGCTTGTGTCAGGAGTTGGGTAGCATGTTGAGTCAGGTATGGTCTGATTTTTCTGATGTTGTAATGTAATGCAAGGTGGCATGACCAAGCAACGGAGGCAACGTGATAAGTATAGGTTACTTGGTCTTTAATCATAACCTCTAGGTTTCTTGCAACCTCAACCTGAGCAGCAACTGCAATAGGTTTCTGGCACTTCATTGATTAATTCATGACAACTCTACTAAGGGTTAATTTTTATAGAGCTCACCTGTTCAAATTAAATTTATTTAGAATTAAGAGTGTGATGAATTGACAGGTGGGTGCTGTCATATTCAGTCCGCCTCAGACCTCAGACCTGGAGTGGTGGGGGAAGTGGAATGAGGAGATCAGAAAGGTAAGTGGGGGTAAAGTCATACAGTGCCTTATACAGTATGTAATCTGGAGGATCTTGTAACTGATTCTGAATGATAGGAAAGCCACGTCCGAGAGTGAACCTAAACCTTCCTAGGGACAGATAGGGAAAGTTGTGAGGCCCAGAATCACCCCCGGGCCCGCCACCAGGCGGAGACCTCGCGCTTGTCGCGTTTACCCTTATGATATTCTTCGGGATACTTTGGAATGCTTTGGGATACTTTGGGGTGACTGGGATACTTTGGGGTGGCTGGGGATACTTTAGGGTGGCTGGGGATGCTTTGGGGAGACTTTGGGGTGACTGGGGATACTTTCGGGTGACTGGGGATACTTACTTTGGGGTGACTGGGGATACTTTGGGGTGACTTTGGGGTGATTTGGGATACTTTCGGGTGACTGGGAATACTTACTTTGGGATTAGGATTAGGATTCTGAGGTTCGCCAGAACCTCTCCTCGTTTATGTGCCACGGCGCCAGCACCCAAGAGAGGTTCTACGCACTGCACAAGAACCTCAAGAGGCAGAAGCAGACAAACAGTTCTCGTATCTGCTTGGCCCTCCAGGAGGGCCAGAACATAAGTGCTCAACCTGCTGCTCCTGCTCCTGCTCCTGCTGCTGCTGCTGCTGGACCTTCATCTGCTGTTGGACCTGGAGAGGTGGAGGGAGACAGCAAAGCAGTAAGTTGAAACCATACGATTGCTATAACACCATAATAAACATTGACTGAGCTAATTGTGTTTCTGTTCTTCATTCTGAAGGAAACACCAAAGAAGATGCAAGCCGCCATCTCACAAATGGCAAAGAAAGTCAAGGTGAAGGTCGGCCTGTCTCCGAAGTCAGCCAAGCACCTGAAGAAGAAGAGGCTAGTAGTCATGTTGAAAAAAATGTAGTGTGTGTGTGTGTATAAAAAAAAATAAAAAAAATTGTTCACAGCAGTAATATAGTAGTAGTAGTAGTAGTATAAGTATATATAAAAAAAATGTTCATAGTAGTTTATAGGTGTGTTCATTTACATAAGAAATTTTGTGTGTGTGTATAAAAAAAAATGTTCATAGTAGTTTAAGGTAAATTTGTTTGTTGTGTAAAATGTTATTATGTATAATAATAATAATAATAATAATAATAATAATAATAATAATAATAATATGTTAAAATGTTCATGTTCCAACCTTTTCTAAAATACAGTCTTTTTATGTATTTCCAGAGTGTGAATACTTCCTTTTTGCGTAATGTAATTGTACTTAACCCTTAAAGTCACCTAAAACACCCAAAAAAATATCCCCAAAGTATCCCAAAGTATCCCCAGTCACCCCAAAGTATGACTCATCTTATTTGGGTTACTTTTTAGATTTTGAAAGTGTCTGCTTATGACTCATCCCAGTGCCTATGGCTCATCCTATTTGGGTTACTTTTTAGATTTTGAAAGTGTCTGCTTATGACTCATCCCAGTGCCTATGGCTCATCTTATCTAAGTTACTTTTTAGATTTTGAAAAATACCCCAAAATGAAGACGTCAAGCTGACCCGCAAGGTCAAGGCCATATCCCTGATAACTCATCAACGCTTTGATGCAGGGGGCTGAAATTTTAATATGCGCATCAGGACGTCGTCCACAATCTCCATGCCGAGTTTCAGACCCGTGCGCGCATCGGAAGGGTGAGAGTTCAGCCGTTCTGTACTCAACGAGGCCTAGTAGTTCAGGCCTTAAGAAAGTTTTTTTGTGCATTTTTGTGGCCGTGGCGAGGGCGCGGATTCGTGTAATGGCGCCCTTTCTCGGCCCCTCCCATCGAAAAGTACTGGGCCGACGGGGACCGGACTGACGTCTATCCGCTCGTCTCGGGCCCCCGAACAACATACAAAAATTTCAGACCCGTGCGACTTGTAGAAATACATGTCCTTCAAGACCTCCACGCAGGTCAGAGAGTGTGCGACTGCATGAGTCTGACAGGATCCCGATTCTCAGGACTCGAGACAGGGCAAAAACAGTTCTACTGGACGTGTGTTTTTTTTCCCACCGGTTCATTGTTCAGGGCCCCCGGGGGATCCTCTGTTCCGAATCTGGGCCCCTGGGGTCAAAGGTCGCCGTGTGGCGGCCAAAAAGACTTGTTTTTTCAGTGAGCGCCCCAAATCTGACACTGTCCTTTTTCAGTCACTATCTCCTGATAACTCATCAACGCTTTGATGCAGGGGGCTGACATTTCAGTATGCATATCAGAACGTCGGCCACAATCACCATGCCGAGTTTCAGACCCGTGCGCGCTTCGGAAGTTCAGCCGTTCTGTACTCAACGAGGCCTAGTAGTACAGGCTTTAAAACAACCTTTTAGGGGTTACCTCATCAACGCTTTGAGGTAGGGGGTTGAAATTTGAGCAGGGTTATCGGGACACAGGGTACATTGACGGTGCCGAGCTTGGTGCCCCCGGGGTCAAGGGTTGCCGCGAGGCGGCCAAAAAGACACGTTTTTTCAGTGAATCTGACAAATCTGATACTCTTCATTCCCTCTGACAGTCATGTTGGAGTGGGGAATGGGTACCAGTGGGGGATGGGCAGTGTTGGGCACATTACTTTGAAAAAGTAATTAGTTACAGTTACTAGTTACTTACCCAAAAAAGTAACTGAGTTAGTAACTGAGTTACTACACTATAAAAGTAACTAGTTACCCAGGAAAGTAACTAATGCGTTACTTTTTTTAAGTTAAAAAATGCCAAATAATTTGGAGTAAAGCAAACAACAGATACCCATACAGGTTTTAATGTATTGCACTTCAACGCAATTACAACTGAACTTCAAGCATTTTCTTTACTTACAAATGTAAGCAGTTAAACAATATGACATGTTTTACACTTGACATGCTGCAAATTAAAACAAACTTTCAATGGCAGCATGTTTTCAACCACATACCTCCCTATCATTTTATTGAGTTCTTGCTGTGTGGTAAGTTTTGGGGTAGAAGCTGAAGCAGAAAAATCCAGCCTTCCTTGTTAGCTAGCTTGCCTTTATTGTGGGGCATGCCGGTGGCCACTAGCTTAACAGACGCGTGTGCAGTCGAGAGATGCTTCATTAAATTCGAGTTGCTTACATTTGACGTGGACAAAGTCTTTGGTCTTAGACACAGTGTGCATGTAACATGTACATTTTTACCTTTTACCTCGACAAGGTTAAAATACTGCCTATACTTCCACCGTGAAAACGCTGTCTTAGACTCAGCCTCGGGACTCGCCATCTCATCTGACATGCTGTGTGTGTGTGTGTGTGTGCGTGTGTGTGTGTGTGTGCGCGCGCGCTACGACCGTGTGTTGGTTTGTGTGTATACCCGCCCACCGGGTGTCTCTGGTTGGCTCAACATGAAATCTCTGCTTTAGCCAATCGTCATTACGTATCCCGCCCTTACCAAAGGGAGAAAAAAAGGCACCAGTTTGCGAGTTGAGTGAGGTGCCAGTTTCTAAACGAGTAGGTTGGTTCAGTAACGCGAGGTAACGGCGTGTTGGTACCGGTAACGGCGTTACAACGATAGATGAAGTAACTCGTTAGATTACCCGTTACTGAAAAAAGTAACGCCGTTAGTAACGGCGTTTATTTCAACGCCGTTATTCCCATCACTGGGGATGGGGGGGGCGGTGTGGCCACTGTGCTATTAGCTTGTAACATAGCTTCCGTTTGGGTTGTTTTGTATATCTTAAAAGGTGCCTGCTTATGGCTCATCTCATTTGGGTTGCTTTTTAGATTTTGAAAAATATCCCGAAATGAAGAGGTCAACTGACCCCCACGGTCAAGACCATATCCCTGATAACTCATCGACGCTTTGAGGTAGGGGCCTGAAATTTGAGCATGCACATCGGGGCGGGGCCTGCAATTGCGGTGCCGAGTTTCAGGCCCGTGCGACCCCTGTAAGGGTCACAGGTCAGATAATCAACCCCTCATCTCATGAGGTGGCGCCTCAGGGTTTCAGGGGTCAGTCTGTGAACCTTTCCCACATAGAAATGGATCAAACTGATGGCAGCCTTGGAGCACTGCAGGCACGAATAGAGGAGCTTGTCGTCGTCATCAGAGTGCAAAAACAAAATCTTTACAGGCAAACTTGTGTGTCAGTTTCCTTAAAATAGACAGTTTGATGCCTTTACAGTTTGTAAATGTATATGGTACATGTACAGCAGCTTTGTAAACCGAATAAAAGCGGATCCTTGTTGTTTTAAGCTGGATGTGATGCATGTTCTTGCAAACAAATTGAACAGTGTTGATTTTAGTCTAAACATACAATAAATGACAAGTGTGCCCTTTTTTATGACTATTTACAGATAGCAACAAGAGGCGACATAGAATTCGCAAGGTCATCTTGGATGAGAAAAAACGCTTGGTGGCTGCTGTCGATGATTACAACAAGCTGGCTGAACCGTCAAAGCAAACTGATGTCCTCATTCAGACCAACGTATGACCCTGGCAGAACACAAGTGAATGTAAGCTCTTCATTTTAAAACATTTCAAATGTATCCTGTTTAACCAAATACCCAGTATCTGAGCCGTATTCGGAAGTTCTGATCTTGAATCATAATCTATGTTTTCCCTTAGAACTGATGTTGATAAACTGTAGCTGCTGCAGACCCTAAGACAAAAAGACAGGTCGTTGAGAAGGTGATGGCTGTGAGCGCCCCCCCCCCCCCACCACCACTTTTTTTTCCTGTCCAGCCTCTCTTGTTGGCATGTCGGAGGATGCAAAGAAGGGACTCCATTGCCTGCTCCTAAAGAAAACAAACTGAACTGAAAGCTGAAATGCTAAAAGTCAAGGACTATTACCAGAGAATCCTCAGCCACCAACCACTCCTGGAAACAGACGAGGAGGAGGAGGAAAATTCAGAGGATGCTGCTGAGAGTGACTTCAGCACTTCTGATGAAGATTGAGAGTGTGTGTGTGTGTGTCACCATTGATAATATGACTGATAAAATAAAAAGTTAATCACTTCTCTGTTTAATGTGCTTTTTATAATGTCTGTTTTTAGACAGAGTTTATTATCAACAGACCTTTTGAGTAGGAAAAATGGAATTGTGTATATATTCATATACAGTAACAATTTTATTCATGGAAAGCTTTCTGGGCTGCTCAAACGATCACAAAAGCACCATGTAGCACACTCACCATGTGAGTTTTGTTCAGTGGTTTGTTGAAGAAATTATCAAAGTCGAATTGACATATTTGCTAGGGTGTGTTTTATTATCTAAGCCACCTCAAGCTGACCCCAAGGTCAAGGCCATATCCCCTGATAACTCATCAATGCTTTGAGGTAGGGGCTTGAAATCCGCACCTGCGCATTGGGACAGCATGGTCGACCACGGTGTCGAGTTTCAGACCTGTGCGCCATTCGGGAGGGTCAGAGGTCAGCCGTTCTGTACTTAACGAGGCCTAGTAGTTCAGGCTTAAAAACACCTGTTTGGTTTGTGAATAACTCCATTTTAACCTCCATTTAGAATAGCACAGTGAGTTTCATGCAGTTCGGTGCATTTTTGTGGCGGCAGCGAGGGCGCAGATTTGTGTAACGGCGTCCTTTCTCGGCCCCTCCCATCAAAAAGTACTGGGCCGACGTGGACCGGACCAACATCTATCCGCTCATCTCATGCCCCTGAACAACATACTAAAATTTCAGACCCAGGCGACTTGTAGAGACACATGTCCTCGAAAACCTCCACGCAGGTCAGAGGGTATAAGACTGCATGATTCTGACAGGACCCCAATGCTCCAGATGGGGCATAAAATATTCTACTGGACTTGTGTTTTTTTTTTTCACCGGTTCATTATTCAGGGCCCCTAGGGGATCCTCTGTTCCAAATCTGGGGCCCCTGGGGCCAAAGGCTCCCGCACGGCGGCCAAAAAAGACCAGTTTTTTTAGTGAGTCCCCCAAATCTGACCCTCTTCTTTTTTCAGTCACTATCTCCTGATAACTCATCAAAGCTTTCTGTACTTAATGAGGCCTACTAGTTAAGGCTTTAACACATTTTTGTGATTAACTTATTAATGCTTTAAGGCAGGGGGCTGAAATTTGAGTATACGCATCGACACGTGGGCCACAATCACTGTGCCAAGTTTCGAACCCCTGGCCTTACGAGTAGCGAGTATACGTATCAGGAGGCATGCTGCATTGCCAGGCCTAAACCAACCTTGTTTAACCTATCAAATTATTGTCATAGAAATGAAACTATTAATCGAGTTAAATAAATGATCCATGTAAGCCTTCATCAGCACACAAGATGTTAAACTGTTCAGATGATGTTATCTCTATGTTCCTCTACTTACACTGTGTACTTACACAGCCAAATATTTAATTGTCCTATTTTGATTCTATTATTTTTTTCCGTGTGTGTGTGTATGTGTGTAATGAGTAGTAGACCACAAGTGTGAGATATCGAGAGCTGTGAACACATTACGTGAGATATTATTGATCTATTGAATTCATAGATGTTTTATGTACTTAAGCCAGTTATAGAGTGAAACAGAGACTGACATTGACTAAAATGTGTATTCAATATTTTATTCTGAACTTTTATGATGAACTTTAACTTTATTTCTATTGTGAATTTCAACATGTTGAACTTTGAACTGGGAATTTGTTGTGCCAACTCTGCAACCTGTGGTGGGCTTTTTTACAGATAAGCTGGCACAGGTTCCCATGTGTCATCCCACACTTTGCCACTGTCAGGAAAAGAAAACAACAACAACAACAACAACAACACACACACAATATAGGTTAGGTAACAAGTTAGGTTGTGACATATAAGTATATCTAGGTTGAAATATCTTCTATATTCATGTCATGCTTTATACAATTTCATTTTAATCCAAATTAGTCAAATCAAATCAAATTTGATTTGTATAGCCCAAATTCACAAAACACAGGGAGTGACACCCTCTGTCCTTAGACCCTCGGTTCCAGTGAGGAAAAACTTGCCACAAAAAACCTTTAACAGGGAAAAAATGTGGAAGTAACCTCAGGAAGAGCCACAGAGGAGGGATCCCTCTCCCAGGACGGAAAGACGTGCAATAAATGTCATGTGTACAGGACAAATCAACACAAACATATTGTACAATTACAATGACTGATAAAATGACAATGCATCACAATGAATGATAAAATGAATACAGTAGCAGTGCAACCTGTGATAGAGATAGAGAAACACAGATGCACAGCAGCAGCAAATCATCAAATCATCAACTAACTATAAACTGTAATAGAGATATGGTAGCAGTAATGACAGTAGTAATATGTGTACTGGACGTCATGCAGGACCACAGCAGCAGCCACAATCCACGAGAACTACAATGCTAATATAAACTAGTACTAACGTTAGCTAGTGTCTTTCACATGCGAATACATTACAAAAGAAAAAAAATAAACTGTTGCAGAGGTAGTTCTCTTGGTACACAGACTACTCTCTGAAAATATTTTATAACTTAATAATAGTTCTGTTAATATGCAAATTACCCGCAGAGTTTATCACAACTTACTTGGCTGGGATCTGCCTCGTGTCACGATGAGAAATTCTCGTCGATGGACCCTGACTTGAAACATACGTTTACTACGACTCCCAAGATGCATTATGTATTGCGTATCAGAGGTGAAGGGGCGTCATAAATCGTCGGTGGTCGAGCATTCTGGGTAGTGTAGGCCTTTCCGCTATCCAAAACATACGAGTTTATTTCTCAGGCTAGAAGGAGAAAAAAACATATTGAGGGCCACAACATGAAGCTATTTTATTGTTGAATTATCAGTGACACTTTGCCGTGTTTGTGCTGAGAAACGTTGATGATATCATTAAAAGAAATCTTTAACATAGTGAGAAAAACAGTTCCGGGCAGAGGGTCCTCAGTTGTCCAATCAGATTGTAGCTTGCAGCGTCATGTCTCGCTGTGGTCGGGTTATTATTGGAGTGAATGGACGGCTGGAGCTCTGCTCTGAGCGTCTCTTACCAGCGCAAACGGATTATACTGGAGTCAATGGACAACCCAGAGCGTTTCATTCAGAGGCGGAAGGGTACCTTTTACGTCGGTATCAGATGTCAAGGAGCGTGACAAATCATCGGTATTTTACGTGAAGGGAATGACAACGGGTTGCTCCACCATCTGACCTTCCACTTACCCTGAACATATCTGTCAGATGGGATACCTATCATCCAAAATGGGTTTTTTATGTAACATATTTGAAGCACTTGCTGTGTGTGTGTGTGTGTGTGTGTGTGTGGTGTGTGTGTTAGTTAAAGAGAGACAGAAACAGAGAAGCAGGCAGAGTTACCACTCCTCTCCTCTGGTTATGAAAACACAGCTACCGCCAGCACTGGCAGACACTTAGTCTAGGTAATATTAAATCCCTGAAAACACACATTATTCTATATAAGGTTGTTCATTCTGACTTCTAAATATGGAAATGAAACAGTCAATCACACGGGACATAAAATATTTAATGAACATGAAGCTTTATTTATGGCAGATCACCTCTCACATCGTTGGGATAATGTTTTCAGTGGGATCTGCTGGAGTCCAGGGGGATGTCCAGGTTCAGGGAGGTTGTCGTATCAAATATTTGACATCTTGATTCACTTTATTAAAGTGCTGTGTGCATAGTCGAGCCTCACAGCTCTCAGCAAAGTAAGGAATCTGTGCATAAGCACACATGTAGACTCACACAATGTAGAAACACATTACTTATACAGTACTCATACTCTCTCTCTCTCTCTCTCTCTCTCTATATATATATATATATATATATATATATATATATATATATATATGTAACCCGGCCACTCCACCCCCGGGGACTCTGCGTTGTGTTTTCGTGTCGTGTTCAGGGGGGTGCAGAGGAGAGACGAGTCATACACGTTCTTTGAATTTGCAGCTCGGACCACGCCGCCGTTTTATTGCACTTCCACGCGGACACACACGGGCCCTTATCAAGGGCAAACAAACATTTTTAAACATTTCAGCTAACCCGGTATTATGTATTTTAACCACAGTACATGAACAGTTGATAGTTAATATAAAAGTTAATGTAAAACGGTAATGTTTCCACATTTTGGGAGAGCACGGTTTATGCAGCCTACCTTATCAAGGGAAAACAAACATTTGACTGGAACGGCACCTGCGTGCGCAACACACCCTAAACTACGGTGGCCTTTCTCGGACAAATAGCCCCCACTCGCAAACCGCTGAGGGCACAGAACACTCCACTAGCGCCCTCTACTGACATTAACAGGCCACTGCCCTACATCCACCCCTTCTTTAATTGATGGCGTCTCAGTCATCACAACAAATGAAACAAAATAAGGACCACCTACTATACATTAACAAAGAGAACAGTCCAAAATGAATATGTGAAGAACGAATGAGTGTGATATGTAGTGATGTGTGATGTGATGTGTCTTTGTACTCTCTATTAAAGCAAGTGTTCTCTTTTGTGTCAAGCTACATGTGTCCAGCTGCTCTCCTTGCTTTGACCCTCTGCCACAACTTCCATCCTCTTTCTACTTTCTGCCGATCATTCTCTGATTCCCCAGCTCGCGACTCGTAGGACAGTTTCTTGGGGGGACGTCGACTTCTCTGTGAGCTTCTCCTCAGAACACTGGGCGTGGGAAGCGGGTTGTCTCCCCTGGCTGTAACATGTTTCTCCACTCCTTTGCTCACTTCCTGTCCGGTCTCCACATCCACTTCCTCCATCCCTGTGTGTTCAGTCTGTTCATCTCTGGTCTCAGGTAGACACTTCTCCGCATTGTCCCCTATGTTGTCTACTGTCAAGTCCTCCACTGTGTCTGACTCATCTCCCCGTTTTGTCACTTCACTGGCCTGCTCCTCAATATCCTCTGTGTCCTCTATCTCCATGTTCTCCTCTGTGTCTGCCTCAACCTCTCCCTCCGTCATCTCACCAGTCTGCTCTACTGGTAGAAACATGCACTGTGTAAGGAGATTGCGGTGGACCACTCTCTCTGTGTTTCCATTTTCTGAGCGCACCACATACACAGGAATGTTGGGCTGCTTCTTCACCACAATGTATGGCCGGGGCTCCCACTTGTCTCCCAGTTTCTGCCGCCCCTCCACATAACACACTTTAACCAGAACTCTGTCACCTGGGTTGAAGACTTGACTCTTTGCTCTGTGATCATAGTATTTCTTCTGTTGTTCCTTGGCCTGGTGAGAGGCCTGATTAGCCTGGGCATAGGCCTGTGAGAGGCAGTCATGCAGCGTCTGGACATACTCACTATATTCACATGGCTCATTGGTGGTCTGGAGCCCGAAGATCAGGTCAACAGGGAGCCTGGGATGCCTGCCAAACATGAGGTAGTACGGTGTGTATCCAGTAGAGTCGTGGCGGGTGCAGTTGTAGGCGTGTGTCATTGCATCTACATACTCATGCCACCGTGGCTTCAGGCGAGGCTCCAAGGTCCCCAGCATGTTCATGAGGGTGCGGTTAAACCTTTCAGTGGTTCCGTTGCCCTGGGGGTGATAGGGGGTTGTGTGGGTCTTGGTGATGCCAGTACACTTACACAGCTCCTTCACAACAGCACTTTCAAAATTGCGACCTTGGTCTGCATGCAATTTCGCAGGGAACCCGAACCGACAGAAAAAGTTTCTCCACAGCACTCTGGCGACAGTGTTGGCCTTCTGGTCTTTGGTGGGGTATGCCTGTGCGTAGCGTGAAAAGTGGTCAGTGACAATGAGGACATTTTCTATGCCGCCCTTCGACTTCTCCAGAGTCAGAAAGTCCACACATACGAGCTCCATGGGGGAGTTGCTGTGAATGCTGACCAGCGGAGCTCTGACACCTGCAGTTGGGGTCTTTCTGAGGCAGCACCTCTCACACTGCTCACACCAATCTTTGATCTCCTGGAACATTCGTGGCCAATGAAATCTCTCTCTTATCATCTGCACAGTTCTCTCGAAACCTAAGTGCCCTGAATCATTGTGAAGAGCTGTCTTGACTGATTCACGCAGCTTCTCTGGCAGTACTAGCTGCTCCACTACTCCCCTTTTGCTGTCTCTGATGCGGCGGTACATGATACCATCTCTTATTACCAACCTCCTCCACTCCTTTAAGAGAAGGCATACCTGCCCACCACCACTGATCCTCTCGCTGCGGCTTGGTTTCTGGTTCAGACTCCTGTAATGCAGGACAGGGCCGATAGCGGGATCTTCCTTCTGCCCTGCACGGATCTCCTGTTTCGTCATGGCAGGCAGTGACTCCACCCCCACGTCTCTGTAGGGCTCATTAGGTCTAGGGGGTTCAGACTGGGGCTCCTCTGAGGCAGAGGTACTCTGGGCTGTGGGGTTTACTGGGTCCTGCGTGTGCTGTCTCACACCACGCCTGGGCTCGCTGGACCTCACCTGGTGGGGGCACGTTTGCAGGACCTCGCTGACCTCCTGGCTGGACATGCGGGAGAGGGCATCAGCGTTGGCGTTGCTCTGACCCCTCCTGTACTGGACGTCGAAATCAAAAGCAGCCAGCCGAGACACCCACCGCTGGCCCGTAGCATCCAGCTTTGCAGAGGACATGACATACTTGAGAGGGTTATTATCTGTCAGGACTGAGAACCTACGCCCATATAGGTGGTCATAGAATTTGTCTGTCACCGCCCATTTTAAAGCGAGGAACTCAAGTTTATGTGCAGGATATCTTGTCTCAGGTGGACTCAAACCCCTGCTGGCGAAGGCTATGACTCTCTCTACACCGCCTTGAACCTGAACCAAGACTGCGCCCAGCCCCTCCCCTGAGGCGTCTGTCTGAAGGACAAAGGGCAGACTGTAATCAGGATAGCCCAGCACAGGCGCGGTTGTCAGCCTTTCTTTCAGGGTCTGGAAAGCCTCCTCACAATCAACAGTCCACAAAAAGGGTGGGTCAGGCCCCGAGCTCTTCTTCCCGCCCCTCTTTTTCTTTCGGGGGTCACCAGCAGTAAGACGGTATAAGGGAGCGGCCAGGGCGGAGTATCCACTCACATACCGCCTATAATACCCAGCGAACCCCAGGAATTGCAGCACTTCCTTGCGGTTTGTGGGTCTCACCCAGTCCTTAACCCTGCTGATCTTCTCTGGGTCTGTCCGAACTCCCTCAGCAGACACCAAGTGACCCAGATAGTGCACTTCCTGCCTCATCAGCTGGCATTTAGAGGGTTTCAATTTCAAGCCATGCTCCTTAAGCCGATCGAACACCAGCTGCAGCCTCTCCAGATGCTCATCAAAGGTTTTGGAGAATATGATGAGGTCATCCAGATAAATCAACAGGTGAGTGAAGTTCAGGTCTCCAAAGCAGCAGGTCATCAGTCTCTGGAAGATGGAGGGGGCGTTTTGTAGACCAAAGGGCATTCTATTGGCCTCAAACAACCCCATTGGTGTGCTAAATGCTGTCTTGTGTTTGTCGTGCTCGGCCACCTCCACCTGCCAATAACCCGACGTGAGGTCAAGTGTAGAGAAGAACTTTGCCTGCCCCAGGGCTTCCAGGGCCTCCTCTATTCTGGGCAGGGGGAAGGCGTCTCTCGTGCTGCAGGAGTTTAGCTTACGGTAGTCAATACACAACCTTAAAGAGCCGTCTTTCTTGATCACAACTACTACTGGCGAAGCATACGGACTCTTATTGGGCCTGATGACTCCTGCAGCCTCCATCTCGATCAACAACTTTCTCACATCTTGCCACTGGGACGGGGGAATCTTGCGATAAGGGAGCCGGAAGGGCTTAGAATCAACCAGAGGAATTTCGTGCTGCACTGTCTTTGTGTGACCATAATCCATGGGATGCTGGGAGAACACACCTACATTCCTCTCCACCAGATCTTTAAGGAGGGAGCGCTGGTGCTCATTCTCGACTGCTGCTTCACTCAGATCGACTCCACAACTTGGCACCACCTGATCCAGACTCATGCACGTCTCGTTGTTTCCACTCTTGCGGCATTGGCTCTGCTTTTTGTCTGAAAAGTCCACCACGCTTTGCACCAGGGAAACTTTGGCCAGATGAGTGTGAGGCTTGATGGTAATAGCATGCTGGGACAGGTTCATTACTCTGACAGGGACACATCCTCTTTTCACATCGGCAAGGACTTTGGCAATTAGGAGGTCTCGGGGAAGCTGCAGGGAGGAGTCGCTTTCAATCATTGCAGTGTAAGTCTTTCTTTTTGGGCCAGACTTTATCTTGCACCTTAAATCCATTTCCTTTCCTCCAGGGATGTGTATTTTACGGCCAGTGTACACAGCAGGGCCCACTATGTCATCCACATTATTTTGTTCTGTGCTTCCAACCTCCAGTAGAGACGTGTACCACTCTGGATGGCTCTGCTTGACCTGATGGAGAAACTGCCGGCCATAAGTTGCTTGGAGATGGACTCTGGAGGCACGGAGGACATTAGTTCCCACAAGCAGGGGGACGGAGGAGCGGTACTCTGAGTCAGTTACAACAAAAGCTGGCACATCCTTGAACTCTTTTCCCAACACATTCAAGTTAATATGCAGGACACCATGGTAAGTTACACTCTGACCGGCTGCACCTTCAATGGGAACTTTAGAAGGCTGAAGCTTTTGTTTCTGGAGGATGGGGTGGTCGCGCCAGTATCTGTGTGTAATACTGGTTATCTGAGAGCCAGAATCAATGAGTGCTCTGCACTTCAATCCATTGACTTCCACATCCCCTTCATTCCTGGGTCCCACTAAAGGGGTGTCCTCTTCTCTATTACCAGTCTTTTTCACCTGTGGTGGGGGGTCTTGCTGCTTGGTGCCCATAGTCGCCCCGGTGACCATGGGCTCTAGCCGTTTAAAGGCCAAGCTGAGGGAGCTGTGGTCCTTTCTGCAGGAGTCATGGGTTGAGGTTGATGGGCCCATGTCTGATCGGGATCTGGGAACACCGCTCTGCAAACCCGGGCTATATGTCCTTGCTTCCCACACCGATAGCATGTGACTGTTGAAGTCTGGGTTGTGGGTCCGGGGGGTGGTCGGACTCTTGGTGGGGGGGCAGCAGCAGAGAAGGGGGCAGCCATTCTTGATTCAAGGTGAGTCAGCTTAGCCATCTGATCCTCTTGACAAAGGGCTAATTTCCTGACTAGCTCTGTTAGCTCTGACCACTCTGATGTCTGTTTAACTCTCTTTGCTTCTGCGTTTAAAGTACACTCTGATGCAACCTGGACCTGTGCATAGGTCTTCTTGGACCTGTTTGACGACTGGAACTTTTTGGTTTCTTTTGCCAGATTTCTGAGTTCATCTTGCAGCTCCCGGAAGCTCAGATGTCGAGGTTTCATTGGGGCAATCCTCACATACACCTCCTCATCATTTAGTCCTCGCAAGAACTGCCGGGTGAGTTTACTGTCCCGATCAGGGAAAGGCTTGCCACCTCTCTGGATGTCTTCTACAGCTCGCAATGTTGCCTCCAGTGCTATAGCATAAGAGCAGGCAGACTCCCCTGACCTCTGGCCACGCTCATAGAAGTCGGCTAGTGGGTCCAAGGAGCCCTGTGTGTCACTGTACTCTGCCCTTAGTTCCTCAAATGCTTTCTCAGGGGTTTGGTCATGGGGGGGTAGATTCAGGATTAGCTTTCGGGCCTCACCACTCAGGTGACGTACCACAGTGGAGAAGCGCAGGTGGGGGGGTAGCTCTATTGCGTCCAGGAGATATTGCATGTCACGAACCCAGTCCTCTATGAGCATCTTGCTATCAGCATTACCAGAGAAGACTTGGACATTCTTCACCTGATGAGTCTGCAGGAAGCCGCCATAAGCTGCTGGAGGCAGGCTTGAAGTGGCTGTGGCTCGGACAGGGGCATTCGGGGGTGCATGCATGTGCTGGGCGGAGGATAGGGGCAGGGGGGTGTGTTGGGGGACTGCATCTGGATACATGCTGATTTGAGGGACTGAAGTAGGGGGCTGTAGGTATGCTGATGCTTGGGTGGGAGGGAAAGATGCGTAGTTGATGGCTGCGTGGGCAGCATGCAGTGGGGTGGGTGCAGCTGAAGTGGGGTTCCATGTACTGGTGGCAGATGAGTGCAGGGGGATCTGAGAGTAGTGTGCAGCTGCTTGTGACATGTGCAGCTGGGGGATTTGTCCATAGTCTGTGGCTTGGGGGGTCTGCTCAGTTGTAGAGGGGTTATTCACTGTGCTCATCATAAGTGGTGCTGGGAAATTCAACATGGGAGCCTGAGGTGCAGGTAAGGGATCAGTATTGATGGCGGGTACCTGGGGGCTTGGCTGATAGACCTGTGTTGGGTAAAGGTGGACAGCTGTCTGCGTCAGAGGGAGATGCGGTGTGACTTGCGTCTCTGCGAAGTTGGGATATGGGGGACTTTGAGGTGGCGGGGTGGCTGTGGGGGGTTTGTGCATGCTGGTCTGGGGCAGGAGGGCAGGGGCCATGGTGGTCTGCACCGTCGGCTGGAACATCGGGAGAGTTGCACTTGGGGTTACAGGGGCTGGGGATATGGACACTTGAGCTGAAGCTGTACAGGGATCAGTGTAGGGTGACAGCATTGGGGGTGCTGGGGTGAACTGTGCGTCCAGTCCACGGTCTGTGAGCTGCCGGACTGGGGTGTGGAACTGCAACTGCTGGGTAGGGGATCCAGGGAACTGGGTGGTTAGATTTGACCTCACATATGGCTGTTGGCTAGTGGTGGGAGCTCTTTCACTAGAGAGGTGAGGATGTGGCCTCCTTGGGGTGTCATTGCTGTGGGTTGTTGCCGGCATAGGGGTGGGTGGGGGTCCTGCTGTTGCTGCAGAGGGGCCCTGCTTAAGTGGAGTGTCACTCATCATCTTAAATGCTCTCTATTTCAGATTTAAGCAGCAGAATGAAATGTGTGTGTGTGAATTACTTATGTAATTACTTATGTACTTAGCTATGTATGGGTGTGGCTGTGTTTGAATGTAACAAGACAAAAAGTGTGGCACTTAATAACCCAAAAACACCAAATTTAAATTCAACTCAAAACGTCATTACACGATATTTCACCCCGAATATACTCATTCACTATTAAAGTAGCTTTAAAATTTTTTTTTTTTCTCTTCTTTAGAATATCACATATCGTTAATCAAAAACACACCAGAAATAAGATGCACTTCGACTTTCAAAGGATATGCTGGATAGGATGAATATCCTGGCAGCGCATCTTTCACCAGAAAAACTCAGTTCGTTACACACACAGTTCAATATGGCGGCGGATGTGCGGGGGCTGCGGCCAGCCTCGCTTCGTCTTCGGTCTCAAAGCGCCACAAATCCGGGTCACGGCACCAAAGATGTAACCCGGCCACTCCACCCCCGGGGACTCTGCGTTGTGTTTTCGTGTCGTGTTCAGGGGGGTGCAGAGGAGAGACGAGTCATACACGTTCTTTGAATTTGCAGCTCGGACCACGCCGCCGTTTTATTGCACTTCCACGCGGACACACACGGGCCCTTATCAAGGGCAAACAAACATTTTTAAACATTTCAGCTAACCCGGTATTATGTATTTTAACCACAGTACATGAACAGTTGATAGTTAATATAAAAGTTAATGTAAAACGGTAATGTTTCCACATTTTGGGAGAGCACGGTTTATGCAGCCTACCTTATCAAGGGAAAACAAACATTTGACTGGAACGGCACCTGCGTGCGCAACACACCCTAAACTACGGTGGCCTTTCTCGGACAAATAGCCCCCACTCGCAAACCGCTGAGGGCACAGAACACTCCACTAGCGCCCTCTACTGACATTAACAGGCCACTGCCCTACATATATATATATATATATATATATATATATATATATATATATACTACTATATTTACTATGAATAGATTAATAGAGGTCTAACAACATGTCTCAAGAAAAGGCGTCTGCTAAGAAGCTTATAGCTGTCTTAGATGAGCACAGAAACAGAATCTATGTCATAACTCTGAGGCCATGACAAAAAAGAATTTAAGAAGGCAAGGAACCAAGGAGAGGAGAACAGTCACAGACGACACTGCAGGGGAGCTCAAGACAACTTGTGTGCCACCACGCTGTCGGCCTCCTTTACATAACAGACATCAAGGCAGTAAAAAAATAGCAACCATCTCATCAACCTCTGGTTGGGTCAGCAGATTGTGATCAGTGACAACTACTAGGCGTGCTACTGCCACCAACATGCATACTAAAATGTTTCAAGGATAGAATTAACTCCAACACCTCTTCTTCCATAACTGAGTAGTTCAGTTGAAATGAATTAGAGAAAAAGCTAACAGGCTTGTCAGTCTCCAGCTTCCAAGAGGACAGATGCTGCTGGCAAAGTCACAAAGTAAACTGTCTATCAAAGTGCGGGCCAGGGAAGTGTCTTGACCTGATCAAATGGTTTTTGACAGACAGGACCAGAAGAACTTTGCCTTTCCCTTCAACAAATCCGTGAAGGGTGCCACAACTGTTAAGTAGTTCCTATAAAAACTTCTCTAATAGCCAACAAGACAGAGCTCATTTTTTGTTGATGGGACTGGATACTGCTACATTTTTGCACTGACAGGACATACCTGATCCTGTCCAGCCACAGAAGTGATCCCCAGCATCCTTCCTTTGCCTCTATGTTATGCAGCAAACAGCCCTTCCCCTTGTCCATGGTCCTCTTGCTCTTCCTCATCAACAAGAGGAGCACAGGTGGTGCGGTCTTTTTGCAACAATTACTCAAGCAATGAGTTCTGTTTAAATCACAACTCCTATCCCTCAGGACCTGCCATGGAACACATGTGACACTGTGCTTCTCTTGCTTAAATTTCACTAACACCAAAAAATTAACTCTTCTGGTCTCTGGTTTTAAAGTCACTGTGCTGCGACTGTTCAACTACTGTCAGGGAGTGCTGAAAACTCTTGTTTTCAAGAACTGAATGTGTGGTTTATACAGCGAAAATAATAATACTACATAATTAGGCCTCATCAACTGAATCTCTGCTTTGTGGTGTTCCCCAAGGTTCTGTTCTGGTATTTCCTACCAATGTTGTACAGATGATATTTACTGGAATGATATGTTTTGTTTAAGCCTCAAAATGTTTTAAAACTGTTCTACTAAACTGTTTCACCTCTTACCTCTTACTGTCTACAGCATAGTACAGACAATGGAAAGCCTGGAAGTCTGGATGGAAGTGGCTCTTTACCTTCCTATGTGAAAGACTTCATAATCTAGGTGTTTCTTTGGGCCTGGCTATGAGTCTTGACAACATTTTGCTTCTGTACCAGCTGAGCAACTAAGTGCTAATGTGATGCCCACTAAATGTGATCACATCTGTGGTAGTTTCTATGTTTTTTTTATAATTAATGTTTTATATAAATATCAGGAGGAATTGTGGGGTCGCCAGCAGGGGGCAGTGTGGCACTATTGTGCTCCGGGGGGCTTTACGTCAGTTTCGGTCGCTTTGCAGCTTTCCTCTTTCTGCTGAGCGAGATAGAAAACGGACGCAGAGTTTTCCCTGTCTCAGTTATTTCTCATATTTCCAGGTTGGTAAAATAGCCAAATGAAGCTAAATATGCTGTGTAATATGTAGTGTAGTGTCACTGAATGTTTTAATGTCCGTTGATAAGTTTGTTTATTGTATATATGGACATATCGGTACATGCATAGACATATATACATAGACGCCGCATTGAGCGGGTTGGTCGTTAGTCGCGATACGTAAACGGCGCCGCCATATTGGACCTGGAAGGTCTGCCGGTAAACTAATACAAGGAAATGGACTGAACTTCATAAAGCGCCTTTCTACAAAGTTCTTTAAGTTAATGTCTCTTATACACCCATTCACACACACTATCTGGGAAACAAACAGACACCAAAAAAACAACGTATGTAACTTTTAAAGTGATGATTATAAATGTT